>CM076581.1:932640253-933201780 GCA_034641835.2 Pinus albicaulis | reverse complement strand
ATGTGAATTCTAGCTCACTTATTTTGTCTCTTGGTTTGCTGCGCATTTGTCTTTTCTGTGACTGTATGCTTTTCTGTCCTCTGCTGTGGTGTATTTGTTGCATACATGAAACCGTGCTTTTATATCAGTGCCTCTTAGAAAAATACGTGACTGCTGACTTGCAGCAAGTGTCTTGTTGATGTGGAACTTTCCGCAAGTGGAACGGACATATATCACAGTCAATGTATATTAAGAATCGCCCTCCCGTTAAGCTGAGGCCCGTGGGTCTACAGACCACATGGCTTATCGCAACAACGTTATATATATATATATATATATATATAACAACGCCCTTATATATATATATATATATAAGTAATTTTAACACTCGACATACATACAACCTTCCTTTTAAAACGACTTAAATCAATTCTCGGCATTATATAATAAAAACTCTTTAAAAAAATAAGAACTCCTTTCGGGCTCACTCGCCGATCTTTCTGATGCGATGAATCACTCCTCAGCCTCTTCCGATTGCGATTATTCTCCGTTATGGCGAAAATTCAAACATATATCAGTCTTGGCTTATAAACCCATCGGGTCCGGCCTTTCAATCGCAATCGGAACTCTTTGTTTGCACTTTCCGATCCCCTTGTGATTTCCGATTGCGATTGATCGCAAGCGCAACTTTGAGTTGCAAGCCCCTCTGCTTTGTTTACCTCTGATGCGATTGGGAAGGGGTCCCACCATATAAAACTTCGTTTTGTGCGCTCCATATATATACCTTGGACCTTTGGTTATATGCTCTGGGCTTCATTGTATTCGCAAATTCTCTGTTTATTTAAGTTCCGAGATTTATCAATTGTGGTTTATAGACCCATCGGGTCCGGATTCTCATCGCAATCACAATTTCCTGTGGGTTACATATTACGCTGCTCTTGTGATCTCCGATTGCGATTGGGTGAGGGGTCCCACCTTATAAGCCATTTCGTTTTGATAGAACCTTTGATTATATAGATATAAAGCGCTCCGCTTGTATATAACTGATATATATGTTTATATATATATATATATATATATTTTGCCGCTGGAGTGAAGCGATTCCCGGAATAATGTTTGTATAAGTTATATGTATAATGCCGGTTGGAGACTGCGACTCCCGGAATTTTATAACAGCTCTCTGCCTCTGTCTCTGACTCTGTCTCTGCCTTTTCTGCGCCGGTTGGAGAGTGCGATTCCTGGAATTTTATAACGGCTCTGCTTCTGCCTCTGCCTCTGCTGCTCCTGTCGCTCTGCCTCTGCCTCTATTGCTGAGATAACGGTTCTGCCTCCATTATATTCGTTTCCTCTGCCTTCATTTGCTTCTTTGCTGACTCTTTGCTTCAGCACTACCTCCTTTGCTTGAGTGCTGCCTCCTTTGCCATCAATGACAATATTTGCAACACCTAGTTTCGAGACTGTGGCCACATGGGGAGGGGGTTGGCCCCCTCCAACCCCCAACTGTCGGACTGCTTTAATTCAAATGTAAACGACGAACATAGAGGGTAAGAAAAATTGCGCAGATTTTCTCTCCGCCATATAATTTTGTGTATATTTACAATAAGACTTCACCACCATACTTAAAGCTTGTCCTCCAATTTAATCTTCACCATATTGGTTGGAAGCCTCTCCAAACTTAGTTAAATCCACTGAGAGGTGGGTTTAAAACTTTATAATATATATATATATATATATATATATCAAAATAATTCCACCATAAACCTTAGTCCAACATTAAATTGACAAATTATTCGACCCTAGGGTTAGGAGATGGCCCATCAGAGAGGACACGTGGTGCCCTCTGGCTGGGATGTACTCCAACACCTCAAAAAATTTCAAATTCCAACTTAGGAAGAATATTGGAGGTCACTGGAATTTTTTTTCTCTTCACTAACCCATCTAGCGAATCTAAAGACGACACTTGTCACAGTGCCACTGGCTACAATTTGAAGAATATTCCATGAAATGCTGACTATACATGCCACATCATCACTGTACTTGTTCTGCTCCATTTTTTCCTGTTATGGAAAATGAACAGCAAACGATAACTCAGTCATATGAAATCGGATTTTGATGAAACAATTGCGCCAGAATCCTAGTGACGAACTCTATCCGGTCATTTAGGTTTGAAGAAATTTTGAGCACTTTGAAATTTTAACTAATTTTAGGCCCTAATCCACATTTTGATCATCCACCAAGTCAGCCTCAACCTGGACAAGCAGACCTAATTAGGGGGGCATAAACCAATATAAAAGGGAAATAACTCGCCTCATTTTGAGCACATCCACAACAAGTTCGATATGTAGTAGCTAGAGGCATGAAAAACGCTGTGAAGTTTAAAGAGGAGGAATAAAACCCTAGCGAGGGATACAAAAGTATATGTCAAGAGAAAAGAAGTCAAATTCTCTCTCTCTCTACTCTCACCTATGTGAAATTATGAAATTTTTGGGGAATTCTAAGTTGTTGGGATGCAGTAGGGCCAAAATTATGAAGTTGTTGGGAAGGTAAAAGTTGTTGGGCTGCAGTAGGGCTGAAATTTTGATGTTGGGCACTAAAATTATGGATTGTTGTTGCATTTATGCTGCAAGACCAGAAGAGACTAGTAAAGTTTGTTGAATCATCTTGGAAGTTTGACTTGGTGGAGGAGGAAGGTCTTTTGTTCAGGTCTACGGTCTTATTCTATCTAAATTTTATTAGTGGAAGAGTTTGATTGGGGTTTCCCTTAGAGAATGGGTTTATCCCTGACTGAGTGCCTACATCTGGTGTAATTGATCTTCATTTTTTTATTTGATGATTGCTTGATGAATAGAAGATGAAATAAGAACATAAAGAGTGTAATAAGAATACAACAATAGCATAAGTAATTATCAACATAAGGAAATATTTATGCCTTTCTAATTTTCTAACATGGTATTAGAACTAAGGTAAAGAAGGAAATAAAAAGGCAGCTTGAATATCTACTGAAAGGGCCAAAGGATAAGGATCATATAAGAAGAGGAAGGTATACTATATCAAGAAAATTATACAGGACAATGAAGGCTGAAAAAAGCTAGAAGGAGCCTCTAACTACATGGAATGGAAGAAGAGGATATATCTTATTCTCGCAAAGCGTAAATTTTTGGATCTTGCTCAAGGAAAAGTTAAGAAACCTACAGATGATGTAGTAAATGAGAAATTCAGGGAAACCGACATCTTGGCCATGAATCTAATAGTAGATGGAGTGAAGGAAAATCTAATCCCATACATATCCAATAAATATTTCGCTCAAGAAATGTATGAAGACCTCTCCAAGTTATTTACTATCAAGAGAAGTGGTCAAATAGCTAGTCTCAAGAATGAACTAAGAACAATAAACATGACAAAATATGATATTGTTTCATCATATTTTGTAAGTATCTCTAGAATAAGAGATGAAATCCAAGCTAAATATGAAGTTGTACTAGATAAATAACTTGTGATTGTTGCACTGATAGGTCTACCAAGATCTTGGAGCTCTTTTGCATAAGGAATTGGAAGTTGGAAAGATACTCCAACCTTGGAACAAATGTGGAATGCATATAGTCAAGAAGAAGCTTACATCTCATTAGTAAGTGAAAAAAATGAGGATGAAGAAAGAAACACTTCTAATGCATACTCTACTCATCATAAGAAGAAGGGAAAATACAAGAAGTTCAAAGAACCAAAGAAGAAGGTTGATCTGTCAAATATTGAGTGCTACAATTGTAATAATATGGGACAATACAAAAGTCAATGTCATGAGAATCCAAAAAAAAAAAAGAGAGAAAGATAACATACAAATGTTACCGATGAAGCTCCACCTAAGAAGAAAAACATTGAAGAATATGAATTCATAGACTTATATTATTAAGTCTCCTCTTACATATCCTTACTAGCTTGCTATTTTAAGTTTTGTAATGTTTTTTTTTTAGGTCTTGATTTCTAGAGTTTGTAGATATAATATATTTTGTTAGAAATTTATTTTTGGGATTACCTAAGTTGTAGGTATCCCTTATAAATACTATATTAAGAGGGAGCTTTCACCACTCTACCAAAATATAAGTATATTGTTCTTTGTTTCATCTTTCATGTTTTTTTTTCCTTCTCACATCGAGATTTTTTTTTATTATATACTTATAAACTTTTCTTCGTATTTTCCTTGGAAGGAAAGTTTGCAGAATACATAAAGGTTATGGAGGAAACTTCAAAGGAAAGGCTCAAATCATGAAAAAAAAATTTCTGCAAAGGAAGCCCTTCAGGAATCAATTTCCTACAAGGTTTGTTAAATAACAACTCAAGGTATGTCACAATATTTTTTGCAAGTATTTCTTCATACAAAAGGAATGATCATTCTTGTTTTGAAATTTTCTTTACACTAATAACATTTTTATGTCTAGGTTTTGAATCATAAATATTCTTGTTAAGGTGATTAATCATTAGATGAATCTACCCTCGTTATACTATCTCTTTTCAATTGACCATTACTATGAAACACTAACCCTTAGGGTTCACTGTAAAACCATGGAATTTTGTTTCTAAGGGTATGTCAATGTTAATAATGAAACCCTAGTCTACTTAAGGGTTATTGACAAAATCTATAACATAAGATACAATCCTATTCTTTTGAAGTTTATGGTTTTGATAATGTCATTGTAAAAACCCTTGTATTTTAGGGTTTTTTGAATTACGGTTTATGAACAAAACCATTGTAAGTAATATCCTAGGAATGAAACCCTACGTATATATTCTTCGGTATGATCGAAACCCTAGCCTAGTCAAAATTGTTGTATATCTAACTTTGATGTATTAATGTTTGTATCTTGGGTTTACTTAGTAGATATTGATATGAAATGCTAGTGCATGATAATGAAACCCTAGATATGTATATGTGTGTATTGTATCTCAATTATTGGTGATGTAGTTTTATTAATGAAATCCAGAGTATATAACAAAAACCTAGTAGATTTTCTATGAATTATAGGAAGTAATATTGAAGCCCTATATGTATAGTATTATGATGGGATTAATATCTTGATTGAGTTGCTTTAAGTCTTGATGACAAAGTCTAGGGTTTGTGACAAAACCCTAGTAAGTTGCTGAAGTCTAGCATATAAAAGATGTAACCATTGCTAATTATGAACCTAATTAGGTTTAGGTATTTGATGTCTAAAGTTTGAGTATTTTGATGCTTCCATTGTAATGGCATGATTTTTATTGACTTCATGCTTATATCTATTTGTATTTGGTTGTACTTTCCATTAAAGTTTTGTAGGTACATGATCTTTAAGATGTTGAATATGTTCAAAATGATGAGAATGATGAAGGAAACTACAAGAATGATGATAATCAAATATGACCTTGATGTCATGAGAAATAAATGAAGCCTTGAAAGGATAAAGTTACTCCGATATTATAAAAATGAATTTGTTGATGTCCCCAAGTTAAGAGGGAGCTTGGATAAAAGAAAAGGTATATCTACCCGGTTGATAGGGAGGACATATTATGTTAGAAATAGTAAATACCTTGAAGAAAGAATGAAGTCAAATAATGAATGAAAGTACTTGTAATGGATTTAAAAACAAAATACTTAAGAAATAATGAGGTTGTATGTGGATCTATTGGAGAATTGAAAGAGGAAATCTTTCGACAAAGTTGTATCTGGATAACATAATGATGATATGAGTAGCCTCAGAACAATTGAGTACCAAAGAGGTTTGTGTTGACTTGTGTGTGTGTGTGTGTGTGTATATATATATATATATATATATATATATATACATACATACATACATACATACATACATATATACATATACATATACATATACATACATACATACATACATACATACATACATACATATATATATATATATATATATATATAAAGGTGTATGAATGATTGGGGTTGTGATTGTGCAAGATCTCTCTGTAAAAAGGTTGAACATTTGAAGCATGTTTGTATTAGTGGATATATAGCTCCGACCTTAGATACACACCTATATCCCCGGTTTGGTGTTAGATCTTAAAATATTGATGGTACCTAGAGTGGCTAAAGATTGAGAACACCTTATTCTCACTTGATTAAAGTTCCATGGTTAGGTGTCTAATTTGTAGCATTTCATGTGTTGTGAACTCTTCATAGAGTATGTCACTTTGAGATCTTTCATGTACCTATGTATATATATATATATATGAATACTTCCGTAGTTAAGAGGGAGTGTTGAAAAATGTAACTAGTGTCGGCCTTCGTAATTGTATTTAAGTCATGATGTAATGCATTTATCAAAATAAAGAAAAATGAATTTTATTATAAAATAAATTGACTTATTAAAGCATGGGTTTCAACCTTGGGTCAATGTTTTTAGGTCAAAGTCTCCATTGTAGGCTTATAGGGTTTATGTCAAATGTCATTATCTTTGTAAATATATAAGAGACCCTTCTTGGGATTCATTTATCAAAGAATAAATTTATTTCTATGAAAAATAGGTCATTTATGCCTCCTCCACCAAGTTAGCCTCAACCTGGATAATTCGACCTAATTAGGGAGGGAAAAACAACTATAAAAGGGCAGCAACTTGAATCATTTCGAGCACATCCACAACAAGTTTGATCTGTAGTAGCTAGAGGCAGAAAAGGGGTGTGAAATTCAAGGAAGAGGAATAAAACCCTAGAAAAGGAGAAGGAAGTATTTGTCAAGCAAAAAGAAGTCAAATTCTCTTTCTCTATTGTCACAAATGTGGAATTATGAATTTTTTGGGGAGGTTGAAGTTTTTGGACTGTAGTAGGGTCAAAATTCTGAAGCTTTTCAGAAGGTCGAAGTTGTTGGGCTACAGTAGGGACGAAATTCTAAAGTTGGGGGCTAAAACTATGGATTGTTTTTGGGCTGAAGCTGTTGGACAAGAAGAGACTAATAAAGTTTGTTGAATCATCTTGGAAGGCTAACTTGGTGGAGGAGGAAGGTATTTTGGTCAGGTCTAAGGTCTTGGTCTATCTCAATTTTATTAGTGGATGACTTTTACTGGGTTTTCCCTTAGAGAGCGGTTTTATCCCTGGTTAAGTGCCTACATTTGGTGTCGTTGATCTTCATGTTTTGATTTTATGATTTCTTGATGAAAATAACATAAAAGAATAACAAAAAGAATATAATAAGAATGCAATAATAACACAAGTAATTATCAACATAAGGAAATATTTCTGCCTTTCTAATTTTCTAACAAAAGCCACCTATGGCCTTCAACAAGGTTGTCATCTCTCCCCCTCCTTTTCCTTCTCATTGTTGAGGCTCTCAATACCATTCTCAAGGAATCCAAGTCTGAAAATTGTCTAAAAGTGATTGAAGTCACTCCACTCATGAAGATCACGCAACTCCTCTATTTTGATGACATCCTTATGTTATTAGATGACTCACATGACTCCCTCCTATACCTTATATACTCCCTTTCCCTCTTTTTCCATGCTACTAGTATGAAAATAAACCCATCCAAACCATGCCTTATTCTCCCATATTCTTCATAAAAATCTGCTCATAATATTTTTCAACTCTTGTCTTACACTTCCTCCACCTTGGATGAAGGTTTCAAATACCTCGACTTCTTCCTTAAACCTTTGAGGTATCATTGTGATAATTGGTTCTAGATTTTTCGAAATTTATAATACCATATTAATTTAGAGGCTAAAAAAATCCTCTCCCGTGGAGGCAGAGTTATTCTTATTGACGTGGTGTTGGCCCAGGGTCCTAGTCTACTAGTTTTCAATCTTTTTCCAAAGGGCATCCTTACAAAAATTATATAAGCTTACCTTCAATTTCTTTGGATATGAAATAAAAATATTGGGGGAATCCCAATTGTTAAATGGGATAACTTTTAGTACCAAAATCATTGGGAAATTGGGGATTTAAGAACATTTACACTTTCAGCAAGGATATGGTAGTTAGAAGCCTCTAAAGACTAGCACACAACACTTATATTTGGGTTAAGACTCACAAAGAAAAATAAATTCCTCATAAATCCTTCTTGTACAAGTTTCTTCTTCTGAGGAAGTCCCATAAATGTTCAAATACCTAGAATTCCCTCGTTCTAGCCTCCCCCCTCATTGGCTAATGGAAAATTAACAAGTTGGTAATGGTAAATAGATTAAATTGGGCCTCGATCCCTGGCTAAGAGCAGGGGAAAATTTCACCCTCTCAAACCCCCCCATCATTAGACTACATCAATCCTTGCAAGAATTGGGAATGACATGTTGGAAAAGAGCAATTTACTTGAACCATATAGGCCACAACAAATATGAATGGAAATTTTACATCAGACTTCTAGCATCCAATTTCATGAGGCTGAAGGTTTAGATAAAATATGACCTTGTATGGTAAAAAAACCCCAACAATGCAAATTTCATAGCGAAATTTGGATACCAAGTCCACCTGGAATAATAGTTTTTGAACCTAAACTTTGGTAGTGGGATCAAATATAGAAATTATGTGCTCCATTTAAATGAAAAATAACCTTTTGGTTGGATTTAACAAACAAACTTCGCACATGGGATAATCTTGTCAAAAAAACATATAAATGCCCTAGTTTATGCCCCTTCACGGAAATAAACAAGCATCATAACACAGTGGCCATCTTATATAGGATAGATCACAATGGCCATTTTTCAAGAATTGGGCATAGAAGGCCATTAGACAAGATCAAGACTAGAGGACACGTTTAAATCTTGGTAAATTAATCAAGGTAATGAGTGCTTCAAAGGACTACCTTGCATATTAATAAAATGCATATGGTGGGAAAGAAACAACATTATTTTCAACTCTAGGGACATCCCTACAATAGACATAATAGGACTGACAACAAAACTTTGTCAAGAATATAGGGTGGATCCAAAGCCTATGAATCAATGAGTCCTCATCATGCCTCTCACACAAGGCATCCCATGGGATTTTTTTGATGGTGTAGTCCAAGGAGTTCCTCCTAGGTGTGTTGTGGGTGTATTCCTCTCTCTCTCTCCCAGTATTCAAGTGTACATATAAGATATGCAGCCGAAAGAGGCACACACAATTGAGCATAATTCATAACCCTTCACACACTACTCAAAGTGGCTTCTCTAAAAATAATAAAATCACTTCAAATCATGAGATATTTAAAACTTATATTGTCTGGGAAAATAATAACATCAACATTGAAAATATTTCTTTACATCTAATTCAACAAGATATCCATGACACCTTTGCCTACTTTGATTGGTTATATTTCACTCATGTCCTATGAGATCTAAAAAACACAACATATATCCTATCAAAAGAAGATATCAATCTACTGTTTGGAGCCTTTGGATGGATTGGAACATGACCAGGTGGTCATCCATGTCTAAGCACATCAACAACTCAACTTCCAACACAATTCACACTCATAGATGCTCACAACAGGTCATATTTTTGAGAAACTAATAAGGCTATATTTTTTTGTCTACACAGGAAGTTACCTCTAGAGTAGCAATATAAAAAGGGAATTCTATTGCAAGCCCACATGCCAATGGGTGACTAATACACAATCCTTTTTTTATTATATCTATGGATATTCCTAATACTTTTTGTTTTACATTTTAAAAACACAAAAGACTGATAATGAAAATTTTGGACAATCCTTCAAAACAAAATTATGTATAGTCTCTCTTATGAATAAAACAAGTATTTTTTTCATGGGAAAAAAGAGTAAAATTTACTCCAAGGGAAATTTGAAATTTTGAATTGAATTACAATAATATTTTAATTTTAATTTTAATTTTATTATTTTATTAAATTAATAATAGAGAAAAAATAAAATATATATATATATATATATATATTATTATAATTAGATGCATGAAATTTGAAACTTAAAATTGAATTATAATGATTATGTTTTATATATATATATATAATATATAAAAAAATTGAAAAAATAAATTAGTAAAATGAGAAATTCATATTATTTGGAAAAAAAGAAATTAAATTATACTCTTAAAATATATTTAAAATTATTTTTACTAAACTATAAAATTAATAATTATTTCCCATTCATATCTAACAATCCTTTAGTAAATTTCATTAAACTAAATCCATAATATCTCGAAAAAATATATAAAATATATCTAAGTCTTTGATCCGAGAATTATGTTTTCAAACTTATTTGTTTCAATGTGGTTTAATATACTTTGAAATTTGATAAATAAGTACAATATTAGAATTTCTTTATTTAATCAATATAATGATATATTTTAGATAAGTTCAAAATGCTTGATGAATATTAGGGTTTCATAATTATAATTGTAATTCGTTTGTTTTTTAATGTAAATGGAAAACATATTTTAATAAATGAAAAAAATCAGATAAATCTTAAATATTAAAAATATAAGAATATAAGAATAACAATATAAGAATATAAGAATATAAGAATATTTAAATATAAAATTTAAGAATATAATGTTTAATTCCATTTAATGATAACAATTTAATGATAAAGAAAGTTTTATTATTATAGAACACTATAGATCATAAATTTGACATCCATTTTCACTTTATGAAGGATGTTATTTAGACTAGGAACTAATTATGATGAGTTGTATAGCAAAACTTAAATATGGATTTGATGTAGAAATTTAATATAAAATATGTATTGCCTAGATTCTCCTGATCTAACAATAATATGCTACTGTTAAATACATAATCGCTTATACAAATCTTTGCGAAATTTGAAACACAATCACCAATTACAATATTATGAAGAAAGATCGATCACACATAACACAGATAATTTATCGGGAAAGCATAAAGCTAAAAACCCCACTATCTTCTATTATGTAATATATCATGGATCATGAAACAATTACATACAAAGCTCTAATCCAAGATCTCTCAGTACATGCGCTAACTGTCTCACACTGTCATACAAAAATTGGCAAGTTCCTTACCCAATTTACTGTCTCCAGACAACCTGCCTCCACTACGCAGTCCTAGCTGATAGCAATCCCTGAATGAATGAAATCCTAGTTGCCTTGATTGCGCAATCCTCATGGGCACATCCAATGTGTGTGTGGTTGCATGTGTGCAACCGATAATGTCACAACTAATAGTCAATTTCCGTTTCACCTAAAACTCAACTGGGTCTCCACTGGATCTGACATGCATGCAAGTAATAGTAGTAAAATTTCAGTTACATGTGAGGCCACTGATTGTGAATTAATTAATAATTAATTCACTTGATCTCTCACTAGTGTATCTTCAGTTACAACTAGCACAACTGAGTTAAACTACTTTACTACTTTCATAACTACACTTCCAACTCTGTTACAACTTCGAATCACTCAGTTACAACTAAGTCCACTTGCATGTCCCACCAACCAACCTCTTAACTCGAAATTCCTATAGCTAACTGATTTTCCACTTCAGTTAACTATTTGCAAGTGCTCATTGAGAATAGATTATTGTCTATTGTCCTACTATTATTAAGGGATAGTAATAGTCGACATGCATCTATAAATATAACTTGCACATACATCTATAAATAGACATAATCTATGAATAGAATTTTCTCATGCATCTATAAATAGACCTCCACCTAAAAATAGCCTGAGGCTCCATCCTAGTTTAGGTGCTTAATTTTCACTAGGATCTTCTTGTTGAATCTCAACACTCCCCCTCAACAAAAAATGGATTATCCTTCACCCCGATCCTGTCTCTATGGTATTCGAATTTTCTCCTGGTGAGCGCCTTCGTCAAAATGTCCGCATCCTGATATTTCGTAGGAATGTACTGAAGCAACATGATTCTCCTCTGCACACAATCTCTAAGATGATGGTACCAGATATCTATATGCTTAGATCGATCATGAAACACAGGATTAATCGATAGTTTAATGCCACTCTGATTATCACAATGAATCACTGTCGGATCTAAATGAGAACCAACCAAACCAACCAAGATCCTTCTCATCCATATAGCCTCACATGCATCTTGACTCAGTGCATGTATTCTGCTTCTGCTGAACTGAGTGCCACAAATCTCTGCTTCTTTTTGTACCAAGAAGCAATTGTAGATCCAATGCTAAAGATCCCCCCTGATGTGCTTTTTCTGTCCAATGGGCTACCTGCCCAATTTGCATCCGTGAAGCCATGCAACTTCACCTAATCCTTCTATCTGTACCATAAACCATACTCTAATGTGCCCCTCAGGTATCTCAGGACATGCTTGCTCGCCTTCCAAAAGAGCTTAGTAGGCTTAACCAGCTTGACTTAGTTGGTTAACCACATAGCAAATGTCTGGTCGCATGTTCACTAGATACATTAGCGAACCCACTGAATTTCAATAGACAGTAGCCTCCAATACCTCTCCAAAAGTAGCATCCTCTTTCCTCCAATTTCTTGAAAGAGGAGTGTCCATGGGTTTGAAGCCCTCCATGTGAAACTTACCCAGTATCTCCCTGCCATATTTCCAATCCAAGGAAATAATGAAGGAGGTCCATACCCTTCATCTCGAACTCCCTTGAAAGATCCTCCTTGCATGAGTGTATTAGTTTCTCATCACCAATCAATATTGAATCATCAACATAAAGAAAAATTATTAAAAGCTTACCCTCCACCACAATTTGGTATAGGTTTGCATTTGATTCACTTTTGGTGAAGCCCAGTTCAGTGAAATAGTTGTCTATCCAAGTGTACCAAGCATGGGGTGCTTACTTCAACCCATACATCGCTCTTTTGAGTTGACACACATGCGACTCACTGTTGAATATCTCAAATCCTTCAGGCTGCTCTATTTACACCTCTTCCTCAATGATCCCATTAAGAAACACAATTTTCAAATCCATATGATGAATGCGCCAGCCCATCTGCGCTTAGAGAGAAAGGATGGTCCTTATGGAAGAATACCTTGCGACAGGTGCAAAGGTCTCTTCATAATCTATCCCCTCGATCTGTGAGAAACCCTGGGCCACAAATCTAGCCTTGTACTTCTCAACACTCCCATCAGCAGCTTGCTTTACCTTGTATATCCATCTTGAACCTGTTATCACTCCAATAATTCTCAAGAGTTGTTATTATTTTTTGTGTTTTAAAGAATATTAGAGGTAACCACAAACCTACTTTCAAGCCTTAGGATGTAGCCTTCCTAATGATTAGAGAGGGCTCTCTCTATATGATTTATCTTTGTTGATTTTATTTGATTTTAGGCTAGTTATGTAGGGTTACTTGGGGTTTTGATTTGCATTTGGTTTGGTGGTGAAATCACTTACTCAGATGGATAGATGTAGGTCTGTATTCCGTTGTGCTAATGGAGCCCATGTGTCAAGCAGTTAGATCAGGATCAAGGTCTAAAGGGAAATGTTTACATGGCAAGATAGCTGAGTTACTTTAGATCTTCAAGGCTAATGGTGAAAATGGTTTTAATAGGGGTAAGAGAGCAATTAAGGGTTCTCAAATCCGGATAATGAATGAAAAGACAAAGGTCGATCGAAATAAGGGAGAAATTAAGAATTCCTTTATCTGGATATCAGAGGAAAAACATATAAATGATAAACAATTCAAAATAGAGTGCTTTTAACATATTCTGAAATAAAATTTCTGGTTTATTATTTAGATTTAAGCAAACATATGAGCATGTGAAAAAACATAAGAAATTGACAAAGAACAAGTGAAAATACTTCACTAAAGTGGCCCAACACATGAATCCTGTAATATGATGATTTATTGCTTTAATCCAGTCTCCTGACTTGAAATTGGTATAATCACCCTTAGGTTCAGAATAATACAACTATAGAAATGTTCAATAATTCATCCACCCTCAATACTTCCAAATGAGAATATTTACAAAATATCCTAAAGCAAACATAGGAATTATTCATGGAAAAGAAATATCTTCCTGCAAGAAGATAGTGACAACTTTCTAACTAATGCTAAATGTCCCTATTTTTATTGAAATTACTGTTTGTCTTCACTTGTTGATATTTTTGTGCTGATTTGTCTCTTGATTGTTGCTCAACGAAGGCTGTGGTTGAGTGTCTTTCACACATGCAACTTTATCTCTATTTTGACTTTTACTTTAACCTTTCAACTGATACACTTTAAACTATAACTGATACTCTTTCACTGTAAACTATGACTGATGTGTTTTATCTTTACTGCTCTGTTTTACTGCAAACTATTTTTATAGTAAATCAGTCATCTTTTCCCAAAATTCTGCCTCTGGAAATTTTGTATTCATCATTCTCCTGAATATTTCATCTGCTTCAGTGTATTTTGAGAATGCAGGCTTGTTGACAAATATGTGTTTCACTTCATGTTGTAAGTAGAAAAGATTCTCAAAATTCTTGTAGAGCACCTTCCCTGTTGGAATGCCTTGTGAAGTAGGCATATTAGCCTGATCCTTGGCTACTTCTCTCATCTTTTTATCATAATCATCTTGCTTCATTAGTTTGTCATGAATAACTAATGGATTTGGAAAGCCTTTCTGCCTTAGGACATCAAAGTTCGTCATAAACCTTGTGATGGAAACCTCCATGTTCTGGCATTTCTCCTCTAGTTGTATCATCAAATTATTCTTAGAAATTACCTTCCTAACTTCTAGGATGGTTTTTTTTCTATTATTAATTCCAATTTCTTAAGTTCTTGCCTATTTTTGGAATTAAGAAATTTTATGATTTCAAGAGCTTCTTTAGGTTTCTTTCCAAGCTCTTCTTTGATATTTTGAATAGATTCTCTTTCTTATTTGACTAAGTATTTCTGCTCATAGATAACCTGGATTGAAGGCCAAATATCATTGACTGATTCAATGATATTGGACCATAACTATTTCCTGACCTATGCCATGGGTTGTTTTAATGTTAGATATTTCTCTAACTTCTTTAATTTCTCATTCAATCTATTTTCTCTTTGCTCTTCATTCTTATGCATTATCTTAGCAAGTTTCTTTTCATCTTCAAGAGTTTTAAGTTGTTCTTTAAGTCTGTTAATCTCATTGGTCTGAATAGAAATGTCCTGCATAGCTTTTACTAACTTGCTTGTTTCATCTGTATGTTGTGCTACTGTTGTTGAAGATTCTGTTGCAGCAGCTGTTAATGAAGTGACTGGAAGTGTTGTAACCATTGGGACTGTAGGAGCTAATGATTCTGCCAATGTGGAAGGTACAACTATGGTGACTATAGGAATGACTGTGACTGGAACTTTTGCTGCTCTATCCTTTTTCTCTTGGACCAACTTGTCCATTTCATTCTCCATTTCCTTAATCTGAGCAATCAACTGTAATATGAGATTCATCATCTCATCTTTCTGATTTGCATCTTGTAACACCTCCTTTGCTTGAGGATGTTCAGTAGGAGGGAGATTAAGTTGCTTCTTTAATGCAACAATGTCTGCATTTTTCTTTTTGATTGGTTAATCTGCAACTTTTACATTACTATGATCAAATCCTACTTCAATTACTAAATCTTCCAAAGATTTAATTCTATTGTCTTTAGCTTGAGAGGATGACTTTTCCAACTTAAGCTCATCTTTGATATTTGCAAGAGTATTTTTGAGCTTCTGAACACTAATTGACTTGTTTTTCATAGTTGAGTAAAGAATTTCACCAGCTTGTTTGTGAAATTCAATTTGATTAATGGGATGAAGGTCATCTTCTTGAACTTCATATGAGGACTTTTTGTAATCTGCCAGTGTTTTAGGATGCTTGACTTTAGGTTGCAGGAAAGTCATCTGCATTTTCCTAGTCTTATAGTCAAAATCAGAAAGCAATCTGCTTTGTTTACTGGGTGTCTGATTCCAATACTGATTGTATGTATCAGTCTTCAATGCTTCATTTTTCATATTTATTTCTCTGTATTTCTGCATGATATCTATCTCCTTCTTTGCTAGTTTGCTAGAAGAAGACATGTCAACATTATGTTGCTTTTGAATAAGCTGAGTGTGTGAAGTGGAAGTCTGTTTTTCTTCTTCAATCACTGTAGGAGGTGCATTATCCTTTGTTGTTATTTCCGTATCAATCACTTCTATGGTTTCTACTCCTTCATTGACAGGATTTAACTTAGGTTTCTTCTTGTACATCAATTTAAATTTAGTTTCAGTAGTTGTCTCTGTTGTGTATGATACTTACTCTCTGTTTCTCTTTGCATTCCTGTCTTCTTGGGTTGGAGTTTGCAAGGTTTGACTAGTATCACCTTGCTTCTCTGCCTCTACCAAGGTCTTCTCCAACGATTCAGACTAGTTGGAGAATTTCTCAATCTTTGGTTTCTTCTCATGCACATAAGGAGTTATTTTGCATTTAACTCTCATTTTACTTATTACTCCTAGAGGATCATAGTACCATAGAAAACATTTATTGAATTTGAACTCCTGTAAACACTTTTAAGCTTCTGGACCTGCATCTTTGTTATTACAAATGAAAGGGCCAACTTGATTCTTTAACTTAAATTGTGTCTTCTTTTTAGTAGCCAGGAAATTGATTGCATCAGAATTAAGAATCTGCCTTATGTACTCAGGGGAAAATAACCTCATAGGGAGGTATTTGGGCAGTTTATATGGAACAAGACTTGATCCATATACTCTTATCTTAGTATGGTTTTGGTACAAGTACCAATCACCTATCCTATTATGTTCTAACAACTAGAGGACCTTCTTAATTTCTTCACTAATTCTGGGTTTCTTGTTGTTGTTCAGCAAATTGACCAAAGGATGAATGAAGGAATATATAAAATCGGTATAGGTGGATTGTCATGAATATTTTATTATTAGAGGAGTCCAAAATATGACTGACTGTGGGTTTCCTTCAACATCAAGCTTTTGGAGGTTTATGGCAAACTTCTCAGACTGAAAGTATAAAAACATATGGAACAAGATTGAGGAATACTTGAAAACACCTTCAGAAGGAATTTTGAACAACTGTTCATAAATATTGTCAGCAAGGTATTGGGAAAAATTAAAAATGGTAGCAAGAGGCTGACTAGTGTGAAAGTAGAAAAAAAACCTAGCACTGCAACATCAGCATGCTCATCTATGAAATAACCAAGAATAAAGGACAACATGGAGATAATATGTCTTTTCCTTTCAAAAAATTTTGCATAAGGGTAAGGAGGATTTATCTTGGTAATTTCTACAAAAGAAGGCATGAAATTATGGAATATCTGGAACCTCTTTGGGAAGTCCAGATTTAGGTATAACTATGTGAGAGCTTAAATGGACAAAGGAACTTCATCTAGCCTGGATTGGATCTGGAGCATTTGATTGATTGACTCAACAGTAATGGTAAAAAGAATTTCTTTTTCAGAGTTTATTATGGCTCTCTGATAAGGGAAATAGAATGATTGATAGAGTCTGATCACTTCTGGGCATTGGAAAGTCTGTGGGACAACATATTTTGGCAAATTAGACTCCCAAATAAAAACTTCATAAGCCCGATCTAAGGATTTTTCATGGCTCCACCAGTGGAGCTCAAGTAGGTTAAATTTTGTGGCTGTGTCATTAATCTTAAAATATTTATCATCCAGGGGAGTTTGTTCTACATCTACAACAGGGGTTTGTAGAGGATTGACACTTACTACTGCTTTGGAAGCCATTATTCTGTTTGATTTATCAATTTATTACTCTTTGATTTAGAAAAACTGATTTAGGCCTGTGATAGCACCTCAGAAAGATTATAACAGTTTTATAGAAGGATTTGGATAAAGCAGGGGCTTATCTTCTAACCTTTAAAGGTTAAAACTAATCAGATTGTAATCTTTATGCTTAAAACAATTTTTAGGACCTCAGAATTCTGCAAAAGGACATTTAGGGTTTTTAGAAAAGGGATTGAAAGGAACAAGAGGCTTCTTTTAGTCTGCATAGGGCTTCTAAATGATCCAATTAATCAAACTCTGTGTTTTAAAATAGTCTTAGACGTCATAGTTTGTGAAAATAGGTCCAGGGTTTGCAGAAAGAGCTTTTTAGAAAGTAACAGGGCTTTCTTTAGGTTTGCAAAAGGCTCCTAAATGATTCAATTAGTTGAATTAATTCTTTAGATTAAGAAACATGCCTTTTATTTGAGGAATACCTGGGAAAAACAAATATTTTGGTCTGCAAAAGGGTTTTGGGGTTGTAGAAAACTTTTATGAAGCTCTGCTGGTCTTTAATAGTGCTTTGGATGACTTCTGCAGTGTCTTTTGCTAGCAAATGGTTAAAATTCTAGTTGAATTGGGCTTAAATTGAGGTTGGCAGCAACTTATTTGCGTAGAAAACAGTTGGAAATTTCTTATTCAGTGCAAAACAGTAACAAAAAGTGGTAAAAGGGCTTACAAAGGGTGGTTATATGTATTTTTAAACCAACAGTGTTCACATTGAATGCGCAAGTGTATTTGAATTGACAAGGTGGTTTGTGCACCGTGGGGGAAATCCGCTCAGTGGTTTTCACAAGCACCAAAGGTGGTTAGTGGTAAAGTTCTTAAGGATGCGATCAAATGAAAAGATGCCACGTAGCTTGGATCGGAGCTCCGAAAACCATGCTTTTTGCAAGGTCGAGGGTATGTTAACGCTTATGCTATCGGATGTGCGATGAGGTTTGATAGCCGTTAGATTTGGAGGGTGATGATCTGACGGATATAATAATGCAATGGAGTCGCGGGTTTTAAAAGGCGTGGGGCTCGAGATATATTCTATGTGATAGGTTATGTGTATTAAAATAATTGTTTAATACATATAGTTGGGATTTTGATGCGATTGGTTATACGTGTGATATGGTCGGGTTTTACGATATAACCAATGGGGTTTAGGTAAGTGGAGCTTTATAACAGGTGGGGATAACCATAAGGTGGGCCTGAAATATATAACACGTGAGGAATTTAAACTTATGGTTTAAAGTAAAATATGGGTGGAAATGATATCTACGGGAATTATTAAAATATGGGGTAAAGGTTTATAAAAGGAGCTAACACATTATGTTAATATGTTAATAATGAAATGTAATTGTGGGACGTTAAATACACTAAGTATAGTGTTAAAAATGATATCGAGGATAGATATTTTCACAGTGGGGCCCGATATAAAATTTCAACATTTATACTTAGGATAAAGTATTTTTTGGATTTTTGGTGTATTTTTAGATGGATAAAAATTAGTAAAGGGTTTTACTTTTCCAAAGGAAGATATGCATTTTAACTTATGAAAAGGGATTTTTTGCAAAGGAAAAAGAGTGAAGTAAGGGGAAAGAGTACAAATGAAGGGGATAGGGTATTTTTACAAGGGAAATTAGTAAATGAAATGACCAATTTTCTGTTATCCAGGCCTTTGTAAAAACTGCTTCTACCTACCCATCTGCTACCCTAACATTTTTTTCTTCATTTACATGGGTGCATTTGAGCTTGCAGACCCTTATTCCTTTTTATTTTAAACAAAAAAATAACTAATTCTATCCTTATTTCTTCCAAGGACTCAGATTAAACTATTGAGCTCCTTATTATTCTCTACCTAACTACTGATATGCCAAGATTAAATTGTTTTGCTAGATCTTTATTCTCTATCTAACAACATGAAATTTAAAGCATGAAAGGTCAAGATTAAGTTGTTTAACCTTCATTGATTGTGGCATTTTTAACAAGCTGCGCACAATCTTTATTTTGCAGTAAAATTAAATAGTAGTGGCATTTGAATTTGCATCACTTTCATGTTTTATTTTATCTCTTTTTTGTTTGGGGTTCATTTTCATATTCTTTTTTATCTTTTTTCTTTCAAGTCCTTTAATTTTTCTTTTAGGAATTTTACCCTCTTTAAATTTTTTATTTTTCTAATATGGGAAAAAAAAATTTAGAAAGAAAAGTATGTACATATTACAAGACTAATCAAAGTCAATTCAAAATTATGAATCCTATTATTATAGGACCCTAACAGAACCTGCCACTGATTTATCAACCGACCTTGGAACAATTTCCCAAGCACTGTTTTTTACAATGGAGTCATACTCCTCCACCATTGCATCTACACATGTGGGCTCCTGCACTTCTTCCTGAAAGTAAGATGGTTCAGTCATAATACATTTTCTCATGACAGCCACGTATCTAGTAAATCGGTCAGGAGACTGTCTTTGTCTATGTTATGAAGTGGGGACTCCTACATTCTGTGCAACATCAAGTCTTAACCTATCAGGCTTCTGTGGTATGCCTTCTGCTAGTTATGATGTTTGGCTCTGCATGAGTGGACTCCTCCACTCCATGAACCTCCTCCTGTGGTTGATCCACATCTAGAGACTCATCTTTGGGAACCAACATTTCCTCCTCCGAATGCAAGTCTAGCTCCCTCTCAAGCAACAACCTTATGGTTTTCCCCTCGTCAAATTTTATATCCCGTCACACCACAACCATTCGATTGTTTGGAAAATACACACAATAAGTATGGCGTGTTTCTGTGTACCCCACAAAAATCCCAACTTCAGTAGTCGGCTCCAGCATCTTCCTGGCGTCCTTGGTCACATGCACATAAACAGATGATCTAAAAATCTTAAAGTGTGAAACATCTGGTTTCTTACTAGTGAAGTCTTCTTCAGGTGTACTCATGCTAAGTACTCTATGAGGACAACAATTTTGAACATAAACTGTAGTGTTGCATGGTTCCACCCACAAATGCATTGGTAGGCCCTGATTATGCAACATCGCTCGTGTTGCACCCATGATCATTCTGTTCTTCCTCTCTGCGACCCCATTTTGTTGTGGGTTATGAGGCACTATGAGTTCTCTTCGAATTCCTTCTTTGCTACAGAAGTTATTGAATTTGTTAGAGATGTATTCTCCACCATTATCGCTCCTAAGAGCCTTCACTTGCTTCCCCAACTCTTTCTCTGCCAATGCCTTAAACTCAGAGAACTTTGAGAATGTTTGATCTTTCTTCTACATGAAGAAGATCCAACATTTACTATAAAAGTCATCAACAAAAATATCATAGTACTTATTTTTTGATGTTGAAGCAACCGAGAATGGTCCACACACGTCTGTGTGAACTCTCTCAAGGATCCCCAAAGCACGGTTCTCCTTCTCATGAAAGGTGGACTTTACATACTTCCCCATGGTGCAAGCCTTGCAGTGATCTAACTGAGCAAGTGTTCCCATTGGAAGTCCAGTAGATATTTGCTGTATGAATTTCAAGGCTCCATGATGAAGATGGCCCAATCGCCAGTGCCATAATTCTCCCTCATCTCGACTCACCACTTTTTCTGCCTTTCCCATCATTGCAGCGCAACCATCTACCTCTAGATTGTAGAGGTTATTAAATTGAATCCATATCCTCTTGCCTTGACCCATTATTTTATGTCGCAGGAAAGCTTTTCCATCACTGAAAACAACGCCATAGCCTCTGTCCTCCAACATTGCCATTGAGACCAAATTTTTCTTCAAACCTGGAACATGCATAACATCTTTCAATTGAAATGGTTTACCTGACTCCCGCGAAAGGTAATGGTACCAATGTCGGTCGCATTGTATCGTCCATCGTCGCCCATCTCTATATACATTTGGATATATTTCTCCTCCAAGTCACTGAAAGTTCCTTATCTCCCGTCATGTGAAAGGAAGTGTCACTATCCAAATACCACACTGATCCCAATGCACTTGACACCATGCATGTGATCAAAGAGAAGTAAAGCTAAAATTGCGAGGCAAGGGCCTAACCAGCTGCAACTCCAACAACCTTCTTGTTCTTCTTCTTTTGCGGACAGTTAGTAGCAAGATGCCCATGTTCGTGACAATGAAAACACTTCACCTTGGACATATCCAGCTTCTTGCCTTTAGACTCAGATTTAGAATGGAATTTCTTCCCCTTTCCCTTCTTCACCTTGGCATCCAAAGCACAATCCTCTTAATCATCATGCTTTGATGAAGATCCATCTTTGATGTTCTGCCTGAACTCCTCCTGCACTAGATCCGACCACAGTCGTTCCCAATCCGGAAATTTTTCCCGTCCATTGAGAGAGTCTTCATAACTGTGCCAACTCTTAGGAAGTCCAAAGAGAGCCAAGCTCACCAATTCATCATCAACAATAGTTATTCCCACACTCCCCAGTTCATCCCGACATTGGAATTTTTTTTTGAGATACTTTGGAATGGTGTTGCCCTTTTCCATCTTGATCTTTCTGAGTTTATCTTTGAGCGCTAATTTCCTATGGTCACTGCTGCTTTAGAATAGATCCGTCAAAGCCTTCCACATAGCATATGGTGTGGCTTTCCCATGGAGGCTTGAGACAATGTGATCTTTTACTCCCTCCAACAAAATCCTCCTTGCCTTTTCCACTTTCTTTCGCCATACATCAAGATTAGCAGCATCTGCAGCATCTGGCTTAGGAACATCTTTTTCAATGAATTCCTTGAAGCCATTGTCTTCGAGTACTGCCTCCAGCCTGTCCTTCCAAGAAATGTAGTTCGAGCTGCCCTTGAGTGCATACTCTAACCTCAAGCCATTGAAAGCCATTTCGATCTTGAATCATATGTAGTGCCAAGAAAGTCTTTTTGCAAATTCGAATTCTTTCCACCAACAAACTTAGCTCCTGCTTCAAAATTGCAATTTATTGTGCTCTGATACCGTGTAGAAATTTAATGAAAAATATGTATTGCTTGGATTCTCCTGATCTAAAAATAATATTATACTGTTAAATACAGAATCACTTCTACAAATCTTTGGGAAATTTCAAACACAATCACCAATCACAATATCATGAAGAAAGATCAATAACACATAACACAGATAATTTACTTGGAAAGCATAAAGCTAAAAACCCCACTATCTTCTATTATGTATTATATCATGGATCATGAAACAATTACATACAAATCTCTAATCCAAGAGCTCTCAGTACATGAGATAACTATCTCACACTGTCATACAAAAATTGGCAAGTTCCTTAGCCAATTTACTATCTCCAGACACCCTGCCTCCACTACGCAATCCCAGCTGATAGCAATCCATGAATGAATGGAATCCTGCTTGCCATGACTATGCAATCCTCATGGGCACATCCAATGTGTGTGTGGTTGCATGTGTGCAACCGATAATGTCACAACTGATAGTCTACTTCCCTTTCACCTAGAACTCAATTGGGTCTCCATTGGATATGACATGCATGCAGTTAATAGTAGTAAATCTTCAGTTGCATGTGAGGCCACTGATTATGAATTAATTAATAATTAATTCACCTGATCTCTCACTAGTGTATCTTCAGTTACAACTATCACAACTGAGTTTTACTCACTTAATTGAGTTAAACTACTTTACAACTTTCATAACTGCACTTCCAACTATGCTACAACTTCGAATCACTTAGTTACAACTAAGTCCACTTGCATGTCCCACCAACCAACCTCTTTACTCAAAATTTCTATAGCTAACTGATTTTCCGCTTCAATTAACTATTTCCAAGTGCTCATTGAGAATAGATTATTGTTTATTTTCCAACTATTATTAAGGGATAATAATAGTCGACATGCATCTATAAATAGACATGAAATTTATAAATAGAACTTGCACATACATCTATAAATAGAATTTTCTCATGCATCTATAAATAGACATCCACCTAAAAATAGACCGAGGCTCCATCCTAGTGTAGGTTCTTAATTTTCACTAGGATCTTCTTGTTGAATCTCAACATTTGATGGAAAACTCATTGACAAAAAAATGTCTTTATAACTATGCAGGTTAGAAAAAATAGAAGACTATGCTCATTATTTATAACATACCTTTTATATAATGATATTAGATGTGTTTATTTTGACATATGTAAACATTGTTGCAAGAATTCATTATTGAAATTTATTGCAAACGTAGCTTTCCTATAACCTTAGTGTGGCTCATGTGTTGTTGTTTTTACGGAATTATAGTGGGAAAGGACAGTTGGGGGAGAATTCCCCATCTCCCTCTCTTATGGTTGTGGCTTTTTAGGCCTTAGTGACTTCAATCTTGAATTCTACTAAGCCCAAGATTGGTTCTTCATGTTTTGTCAAAAAATATGTGAATATTATAAAGGTTTCTCTTCTCATGATAGTTACTTAGCTCAAGGCATTGGTTTTGCTAGAGATAGGCTTGATTGGCCAATTTTCTAGTTTGTGGTCATCCTCCAAGTTAATGCAGGTATAACTGGCTAAAACCTAGAAATTTTTAAAAGAAGGAAATACTAGTCATTAATTCTATGGTTGAGGGTTCTTTGTATTTCAATTCAAGAACAAGGATAATTTATATCTCATTTTCAAAAGTGGGTAATATTTCTTCAAACCATGCGAAATGTACCTAAATAGGTGGTTACTAGAATTTGACCCTAAGGTAATGTGTCATTAGTGGTTCTAACATGAGTTCATATTCCTCTTTGTTTCTCATGGGATGAATAGTTGGACTCAATAGCATTAGAGGAAATTAGCCTAAAAGTGGCCTCCTAAGGAAAAATATTAAAATAAGGGTTATGAATTTTAGAAGGAAAAGAAGAAATATATATTTTTTTAATTATATTTTTGGCTTATCTCCTTATAGGTTTACTCAAATTTCAAGTGTAGACACTCGTTGGATGTGGAATTAAATTCCGCATCCAATGAATACCCATTAGGAATACTTTTGAGAAGACCCACATTGATAAAAATGAAGATACATTAAAAAAGTGTGTTTAACACGTTTTTTTAATGTATCTTCAATTTTGATCAATGTGGGTCTTCTCAAATGTATGCATAATGGTTACTCATCGGATGCGGAATTTCATTTTGCATAGAATGAGTGCCTACACTTGAAATTTGAGTATATCTATAAGGAGATAAGCCAAAATTTTTTTTTAAAAAATAAATAAATTTTCCTCTAAAATATTTACATGTACTTCTTTTTAAATTTAAAGGATTTTGATTGGTTTACATGTTATGTGCATGAAAATTTCATGGGAACTTTTAGGCTAAAATTTCTTCTAATGAAAATGCTTTAGAAAAATACATAGAAAAATTAATCCTAAAAGGAAATTTTTTTCTATGTGCATGTATGTGTGTAGAACTAGATCTAGAAAAATTTCTCCATGAGGCTATCAATCTCTCTTTGACCAACTAGAAGCATACACAAAAGCTTGAATGTGGGAAACTCTCATTTAAATGTAAGACCTATATTAAATACATACTCTTTGTAAATGATTGTAAACAAGCACAAACAACCCATAACCTTCCTTCGAAGGAATACTAATGGAAATCATTAAATAAGTATATAGTGAACACGAATCTAGGACATTCATATATTATTGGAAACAATAAGGCAAGGCCCATCTAGCAATACAACCTATACCTAAAACAAATTTACAAAACTAGCCAAACTAGATCCATAAGAGATGATCCAGATCAATGATTCTTAGGTAAAATAATATTCAATCTATAGATTTACGGGAGAAAGATAAACCTCTTCAGGATCATCAATCCTTAAGGAATAAGAAAAGGATAACCTTGAGTCGATTGGGCCAACCCTAGACTTCCTTGAAATCCCAAGCATATCTCTCAAATACCTACCCCAATCCTCAATTAAATGTAAGATTATTGTGAAGAAGACTTTTTAAAAAACTACAATGGTAATTAGGAAAAATTCAAAACATGAAAGTGGAGAAGAGGAGGAAGTATCAAAACAGGAACATCTTCCAAAGGAAAAAAAGGGGAACTTGCGATGAAATATAGAAATCTTGGAATTCAAGATAATACTAATAATTTATATAGATTAAGGTTCAAAACACTCGTTAAAATTCTCAGTGATGAAAATGTTGTTAGATCCATGAGCTATCCATATCAACTCCTCATCAGTTAACTAATGAAGGTTGTCTCCTAGAATTATAGGGGATTCAGTAGTAAAAGGAAAGCTAAAGAAGTAAGAGACCTTATTCAAACTGAAAAACCCTCAACGAACCTCATTTAAGAGAGAAAATTGGAATAGAAAGAATTGATGGAAGTAATGAACCAAATTTGGAGAAACATTAAAGTAGTTTCCATCAATGCAAGAGGGGATTTCAGAGGAATTTGATCTCTATGGGATAATTTTTAGTTTGAAATTGTCCATTATCAGTCAACTTGTCATTAGATCTTGGTAATACTAGTTCATAAAAGCTCAAGTAAATAGTTCCTCATATATAATGTTTATACTTCAACATAATATGGGGAAATTTTGCAATTTTTATGTTCATTGATAGAAATGAAAGATCTGGATATAGATAAGAAAAAAATCGTTACAAGTGATTTCAATCTAGATTTATCTAGCAAAGAGAAAATAGGTGGTAGTATAATCAAATATCCCATTTGAGAAAAAAATGGAAGATTTATTTCTCAGTGGAATCTCTTAGATATTATTCCAAATAAAGGATGTTATACTTGGACAAATAGGTATATTGGACATGGGCACATTGTTACTCCATTGAACATATTTCTCATGCATAATGATCACTTGCTAGAGAATATGAAAATATATTTCCAAATTATAGTGCATGGAGCATGAGCTCATAGCCTTGTATCCTTGATATTTCAAGAAACAAAGGATTTTGGGCCAACTATGTTCTACTTCAATACTTTATGCCTAAAATTCCCTAAAGTTTTTAATATTATTCATAATTCTTTGAGCATAATAGTAATGGGTTCACCATCATATTTTTGCAAGTCAAAGTTAAGAAGAAAGTATTTGAGTTAAAAATTTGGGCCAAATCCTCTTACATTCCATCGATAATAAAGATAGCGTAAATATAGGATTAATTGAGTAGACTTCAATTAGTTATGGAGAAAGAAAGGATAACATATCAAAGCCTCATGGAGGAAATATACTGGATCCATAAGCTTCATCTTGACATAGAGAGTAGGAAAAGTGTTGATTAAAATTGTGAAGTTAATGGTTGAAGTATAGGGACAAGAACACAAAATAATTTCACAAAAAAAAGGCAAATTATAGAGAATTGAGAAATAAATTAAAAGAATGACTAAAAGTAATGGGTATTAAAAAAAGAGTTTGCTTATATAAAAGAAGACGCTTTCAATAATTTCGAGCAAATGTATATAGAGGAATATGAAATGGAGATTGGGGTAGCAATATAAATTTTGCAAGAAATTCCCAAATTGGTATATGAGCAAAATAACATATAGCTACATATGGAGATTAAAAAAATTGGGCAATAGAAGCCATTTGGAGTCTAAAATGTGATGGATTTTCAGTTCATTTTTTCATAACCTATTAACATATTATTAAAATTTGTTTGTGTCATATGCTAAATTGGACTAAAAGAAAGAAAAAAATGGAGGAAATAGAAAATCCTCTTTTCTGGATCTAATTCTAAAATAAAAACATCCTTCCTCTCTTTCAAGGTTTAGACCAAGTTTTTCACCATGCAAATTTACCTACAAAACAAAAAAAATAAAAAATTGTGAATGGACAAAAAAATATATTGTTAGAGTTAATATCAAAGAAGAACTAAGGGGGGTTCATGTGGAAAATGAAAATAGTAGATATTGTTATTTTGGTATAAGAAGTATCACATTAAATTCATTTAAGTGGAGAGAGAATAATGATTATCAAAATTGACATAACCAATGCATTTTATGGAGTTTGTTGCACCTTTTTTTCAAAATATTCCATGATTTTGATTCAATGAAATATTCATTCATGAGATCAAAACTTTTATAGGGTTGTCATGGCAATTCCCCTTAGTACATGACTACCTAACTTCCTTTTTTTCTAGAGGAAGTAAGGCTTTAATTAAGGATGGCCATTATCAATGGAAAAGAGCTTAAGTAGAAGGCTTGAAATGGAAAATACAATATGGAATCTACATGGAATTCACATTGTAAGAGGAGTCAAATAAATAAGCCACTCACAATTTCTAGATGACACTATTATGCTTGTGGGCACCTCAATTGTAGTTGATTTTTCAACCTATTTCTGAATGCATTTGGAGGTAAGATAAGCAATGGTAAGAGTCAATTGTTTAGGTAGAAATTCTCTCATTTATTTTTAAGGTCAATTTCTAGATTTCTTGAATTCCTAAGTGTTTTACATTGGATTTCATTTAATTATTTTTGTATTTCTACATGATTAGGAGCATTAAAATCTTTGGATTTGGATCAAAAAGTTCAAAAGATTAATTGAAAAATGCAGTCATGGGGATCACACTTAATATATAGCTATATGAGTTATGTTTATTAAATGCATATTCTCACCAGTGTTCACGTATTATTGCTCATCCTTGCTAGATCCATTTAGCAGCAATCAACAAATATCAAAGGAAACAAGGAAATTTTCATGGTAGGGGAAAAAATAATACGAAAAAGTTCCATCTAATTAATTTGAATATAAATAGAGCAAAGGAATAATTTTGAGTTCTTAGAATTAAAAATCAATAATGGGTGAATATTCCTATGGGAGTCAAAACAATTTGGAGACTCATCTCAATGGAATCTGAATGGCAGAAGTTAGTAATAAAGAAAGGGTTCCTTCATTTAGGAATATTAACCCAAACAAAAGATATTTACATTGAAAGGAAATGGCTCCCCTGTATGGAAATTATGCAGGAAACAACCACTTGTTCTTGATTATTTATCTAATATTCTTGGGATCAGGAAAAAAATTATCAAATGGAATGATAAAATTGAAGGAAATCCCCCATTTTCTTCCCTCACGGAGTTGAAAACAATAAGGGAGTAGTTAATTGAAAAGGGAATCACAAACTTATACGAGCTCTCCAAATGGGATCAACAATCAACAAATAGATAGGATTGTAAAAAGTTTTTACCTCCATTGCACTTGTTAAATTAAGTCCATCGTTAGTTCACTCTTATGAAAGGATCAACCCCCTTATGTAACCATATGCCAAAAAATAGAGCTTGGGGTCCCAATGTAACATCTTTTTTTGGATGTTGACTCTAGGAAAAATATAATGGTAGAGAATATGAGAAAGAAAGGGGTATGAGGGCCTTTGAACTATTATTTATTTCAAACACCATATGAAACTTCTCCTTATCTCGATATTGATTGCCAATTCACGATCCAAGCCTAGAAAACAACCTTTGTTGAATTGGGGGATAATTTTTCTCAGCATTCAAATTGCAGTGAAATGTTTGTATTTTAGAAACACACATATCTAGGATCATTTCAAAACATATATATTTACAAGCATTCTCTAATAGCTTTTGCAAAGTTATTACGTTGGAAACATTTGGATGGCAAGGAATAAATACATCTTCAATCAAGAAAAAAATATTCCTACACAGGTAGCCACTTATGTTCTAGTTTGCTTGTCGAATCCATAATATCCAAAGGAGTCAAAGTTAATCATGTTGTTAGACTATAGGTTAAATAAATATTATGTATAAAATAAATTTTAATTGGGCACCTTCCCAACCTACAAGCTCTACTACTGAATAATATCAAATTTATCGTAGACAATGATAATGGAGAACCAATAATTTATATAGTGGCAAACTTAACAACAATAGTATATTCTCTTCTCTAGTGGTGCTTCCAAAGGTAACCCAAGAGTGGCAAGTGCAAGGTGGGTGTGGGGGTGGGACGGGGTGGGGGAGGGTGGGGCGGGGTGGGGGGAGGAGTTGTTTACAAACCTGGAGGACAATAAAAATAAACTTAGACATGGGATTGGGAGACACATTCAGTAATCAAGTTGAAGTTATATCCCTATTACAAGGTCTCATGTTGTTGCATGCAATATAGGTTAAAAATTTTGTGGTCATTGGAGAGTCCATGGTGCTTATTTGAAAAACAAGGGAGCTCTCAAAGTGAGACCTCTAAGCATTCCCAAGCTAATAGATATAATGCAAAGAATAATTGGTCATTTGAGAAAATAAACCTTTTGATATCCAAATTCATTTAAATTTTGAAGAAAACACCATGGAAAATAGGGGTGCTCTTCTAAATTAGGGTCAATTGCTACAAAATTGGGGGGTGTGGGGATGAGGGACTATTTTTCAATATCTCCCATAACTAATATAATTATGAGCTATATTATAACACTCACAATGAATTCATGGTCATGTGGAAATCAAACTTCATCATCATTCAAAGGAAATTTGCCACATACTTTTGTAATCCTTTAGTAAGTTTGACCCTTTAATGGAGGGAGGAATGAGCTTGGTCGATGGGAGTAGGATAAAGGATTCAAGAGTGGTTTCAATTAGCCTCATAGTGGTGTTTTTTTCTAGAAAAGGATGACTCAAAAAGTTCATTCTTCTCTTCAATTAATGTTGGATACTAGGATTGTAGTATTGTAGTGGAGTTTGAATTACCAATGATTAAGTGTGGATAGGTCTAGGTATTTTTCTCAATTGAAAGATTGGGGTTAGGGTACACCCTTTTCTTTTGTCATCACCCTCATTTGAAATGGATAGAAATATTTATAGTGGGGGTAATGGTTGTGACATGGTTGAATTATAATTACCTAATTCAAAGCTAAGAACATTAATTAGAGGGACAACAAACATTGTTTCTCAAATGGTAGACAATTTTTCATAGCTAGAAGAAGGAAATGAAGTCGAAAACTTATGATTTGGAGCTACAACTTGATATTAAAAAATACTTATATTGAAACATTAATATTCAAAGATAATATGTTTCCCACAAATTTTTTTGATTCCACTAGAGGCCCTAACACACAAGTAACATCTCCAAAGTGAAAATAGAAGAAAGTATAGTTCATCAAACCACTAAACCCATGGAAATTAATGAATTTGATCAAAGAAAGCAAACTTATAATTACTAGCTAATCTCTATTAGATGACTTTCATTATTTTTATCTAAGTTTACACTTTGCAAGTTTAAGTTTTTACTAGAATAATTTATTAGAATTTATGACTAATCTCTCTTTGAAGAGGATTGTAAAGGCATAATAAACTTTTTGAACTTCATAATTCCAAACTCAAATATTTATATTTTGTACCAATTATAACTTCCTTTTAGCATAATCTATACTCGTACCAATAAATTTTCTCTTAAACAATAATATTTACAGTTATAATTTCATTCCTAATAAACTAAATCAAAACAACCCAACTCAACTTAAAACCCATATCATAAATCTACACCATTAATTTAAATAAATTATTTAAAATTTCTAATTTTCTAATAATCTTTTATTTAAATTTCCTGTAACAAATTCAAATTTGATCACTTTCTCATTACAACTATGTTAACACATCCTCATTTGATTGTTTTAACAATAAACATAAAGCTCTCTTTCACGTTCATTGGGTGTAATTGGCCCTCAACCATTCACACGCAAATGTCATTAGCTTAGCTAATGTCATTTCTTGAAACACAACTTTGCATGTCATGACAGAGATGAGAACTAAATGATATTAGGTGACTAAGGTGAGGGGAGTTGATCGAGTTGAACATTTATATACACAAAGCCTTATAGAGTAATGGTAAACTTTATCTCTATATAATATTTTAAATGTGAAATTCGAATATATATTTGATTATTTTGAAAATTATAAAAAAAAAATATTTATATTAATTTTTTAATTTATTTATTAAAGTAATAATTACCATTTGTATTCTTTTTTATGCTTATATATTTATATTTATATATATATATATATATATATATATATATATATATATATATATAAACAAATCTATTTTTTTTTTAGCTCCAACATTAGTAAAGTGATCTTTTAAAGATTGAAATTCGAGTGTCTTTTGTGAAATATTTTATAGGAATCTTTCATGTAATAATTATGTTGTAAGACATTCTATTTTGAAAATAAATTCTCCAGCTAGTATTGTCTACCAGTCTGCACCAAAAGATAGATTGTTAGACAAATGAAGATTTTTAGATTTTTGGATTAATAGTTGATAGTTAAGAGAAAATTAATAGTTATGGCGAGTATATGGTCCATTCAAAAAGTAATCAAATGATTGCTTCTTCTTAACGGTTTCTTGATGGGTTAACGCAGAGCTTTATTCCCCTCTCAGTTCTCCAGAAGAGGGCTTCTCTTGCAGGGATTGTTCTATTTTTTTCATTAGTCCTTCCACACTCAATTTCTTGCAATAAGTTTTCCATTCAGGGTTTGGTCACTATATTACTTTTTTGATTTTCATTCTGACGAAAGACTAAGGTTGCTTAGTTTTGTTTTTTCTTGCAGATGACGAGGGTTTGGAGGTGAGCGACTACCCAAAACTGACAATTTTTTTTCAGAGTTCCCATTTGTCAATAGCCTTTGTTGGCATGGAAAATCATTAAGAGTCAAACTTCTATTTATGGATTGTGATGAATGTTCCAAGATAAGAGGAATAACCTTATATCCGTTTGGAATTAGATAAGCTACACGAAAACCTTTTTATTATATAAAATAAAGATAGTGCTAAAAATATTATCATATTAAAATTTGATGAAATTTTGTGATATGATATTTATATTGTGTTGCATTATTTGGAATTTTCTTCCTCAATTGAAACTTTGGGAGATCTACAAGCAAATTTTACATTCATAGAAACTTAGATATGCAATGGAAAAATAAACAATACTGATGTTTATTGCTTAAGGTCTCTAAAACACCGCAACATTAGTGCTACTTGTCTACTCCATAAATGGGTAAAATTATCCACATTGCATTTACATTCCCTACCTTTGTAAGTTGAAAATTATTATAATTTTTTATTTCTTTCAATTCACAAATGATTGGTATTTACGTGTATTTTTATATGCACTACAATTCACACCTTTAAATGTAACCCCTTTTTCAGCAGCTTTAAATATATTTTCCTTATTTAATTTTTCTCAACTCTAGTTTAAATATATTTTCCTTATTTTATTTTTCTCAACTCTAGGTTTTATAGAAAACATTCCAAAAGGAAAAGAAAATCAGGTTAGGAAGAAAATTAGAGCTTATTTACTGGTTTTTCTCATTCCAGTGCACCTTTGTACGATATATCATTTTTTTTTCAATTTATTGACAACTTTACACAATACAAATCTAATTTGTCAACAATTTTGCGCAATCTTCATAATCAAGAAATTCAATGATGAAAATCCTGAAATCATGAAGGGTCAAACTTTTGTTGGTTAGGGTAAAAGTCTGGACTATGAAGAAGGATTCAAAATAGAGGAATAACTTTCTATCAATTTGGAATTAAAACATTTTTGACTTAGTCCAGTATGTGTGAGCATGTACGAAGGTGAGATCTTTCTTTCTATATTATGAATCAATTGATTTTGAAAACATTATTCTAGTTTAAGTGTCCTATAAACACTAATTTTTTATTAAAAAAAACTAAAAATATTGATAAAAAAAATGCAACACTATGATTAAATAAGAAAAAGATATGACTAGTAAAGAACATAAGAATAATCTACATTACTAATTTAATAATTCTTAATTTATGGAAGGTGAAATTAAATTAGAATAAAATTAAACAAATAAATAAAATTTGAAATTTGAAATAAAAAATTAATTTACGCCAAAATATAAAAGTGTACGAATATCTAAAAGGAGACTATGCTTGATATTGGGTTTCACTAGAACATGGAAGGGCCAGAGCAAGTTAGAAGTGATGATTGATGCTATGTGATTCATTTCACTAGTTTCAATCCCACTTCTTCACCTTTGTGAACATCACCCAATATAATGAGTGCTAAATAGATTATTCAAAAAGCATGAAAAATTAGTCAGTTACAACTATCTCTCATGAAAATAGTCATAAATAAATAACTTACTTAACACAGTTAAATCCCAAAAAATAATATCTAAATATGATTTTTTTTTTAATATATATTATTAATTATTCATAAATTATATAACCTATAAAATAACATAAATACATTTATGTATCATTCCTTTAAATAATAACCAACCATAGTAACAAGAAAAAACGTCAATCACTTCTTTAAAATGAAACAAAGTTTTCATAAAATTATTTGTAAACTATGAAATTGTGATTAATTATTTATAATCTTCTTATTCGTCTAATGACGAAAACTCAACCTAAATCTTCTTATTGTGTCCAGTAATTCCCCAACCTTATTTGAAACCACCTCTTGGAACGTGCCCCTTAGGAATTGCCCCGGTGTAATGTATTTTAAAATGTGCCCCTTAGGAATTGCCCCGGTGTAATGTATTTTAAAATATGGGTTGCTTACTTAGGGCCTTCCATATTCTAGTGAGACGGAATACCAAGAACCATTTTTTCTAGAGATTTGAAGATGCTTCAATGATACCAATATTTACTAGATTTCTTGTGAGAGCTATCCTTTGAGCTATCTTATTCGAGATTAATTTTGATATCTTTTGAGCTTAAATTCATTACATTAGGTCTTTTTCATTCTTTTATCTTTTAAACTATTGATCATTTTGTTAGATTTAGAGTTAAATAGAATTAGGCGGATATTAAATTAAATATATCTAATAAATTTGGTAAACTTGAACCCTGGCCCTAAACCCTCATGAGTATAATATAAAACCATAGTTATTAAAGAAATTAAGAACTAAATAAAATTAGAAAAGAGAAAAAAGAAAAATGACAATAAAAATTTGGTAAGCTTAGAAGAAGTTTAATTTAAAAAATTATATTTAAAAGATTAATAACCATAGTACTAAAATTAATATTAAATTATTAAATTTAAAAAGAATAAAAAAAAAAAAAACAATTAACAATTACATGAATTATTAAAACACCAATAATATGAATTATTAAAGCAATTTGTGTCATGTATAACTTATCATAAAAAAATAAGTTATTTTTGTATAAGTTATCTTAATCAATTAAAAAGAGTTCTCCACAAAAGACATGGAGATTTGATATAGATAAGTTATTTTGCATAAGTTAAATGTATTATTCCATTAAAAAAAGTGAGTATTGTCATTCCCATTTTGTGTTGAAAGAAACTTCTCAAAACTACTCACATTTCAAAAAACATTCATAAATAACTCAAACTCAAAAATTTCTTACCAATAAATTTCACATTGAATGGATGTGATTGCACCAATATGAATCTCTTACACTCTTAGTTAAAATAAATAAAATAAAATAAAACTATTTTTTAAAATAATTTGACTAAGAACAAAAATATAGTAAATCAATAAAAAGTAGTAGTTAAATAAATTAATAACCAAAAGATTAAAGTTAATATTAAACTATTCAAATTGGAAAAGAGTAAAAAGAAAAAAGAAAACCAACACATTTGAGAAAAGAGGAAAAAGAAAAAGGAAAACTAATAATTTTGAAATAAAAATGTGGTAAACTCTCAACATTAGTTGGAGTATAATCTAAAAAAATAGTAGTTAAATAGACTAAACCAAAATATTAAAATTAATATTAAATTATTAAAATTTGATTATTTAAACAATTTTTCTCCATTTTTCTCTGAATTTATTTCAAAATTAAAAATTATGCCCAAAGCTTATTGAAACTTATTTAAAAATTAAATTTACAATATTTTTAAATATAAGAATACGTATTTATTTCAAAATTAAAAATGATACCCAAAACGTATTGAAACTTATTTAAAAATAATAATAAAACGAGGCATAATTTCATTTCTGTGTGATCAGTAGAATTGTTAGACTTAAAATAATAATAATAATAATAACACAATAAGGCATTCTCCTCTGAGAACAACTCTCCCAGCTGCCACTAAGTACTAGTCTACACCATCGGATGGAATGGAATGTTAGACAATTGAATATTTTTAGGTTCGTGGATTAATAGTTAATAGTTAAGAGAAAAACAATAGTTAGGGTGTGTAATGGGCACGTTCAAAAAGTAATCAAATGATTGCTTCTTTCTGAATGATCCATTGATGGATTAACGTGGAGGCTTATTCTCCTGTCAGTTCTCCAAAATAGGGTTTCTCTTTTAGGGATTGGTCTATTTGTTCACCAGTCCTTCCAGACTCGATTTCTTGTGGTAAGTTTTCCATTCAAGGTTTGGTCACTAAATTATTTTTTCGATTTTTCATTCCAACAACAAACTAAGGTTGCTTAGTTTTGATTTTTCTTGCAGGTGACCAGGGTTTGGAGGTGAGCGACTAACCAAAACTGACGAAATTTTTTTCACAGTTCCCATTCGTTAATAGCCTTTGTTGGCATCGAAAATATCACATTGTCTTCATGTTTTTCTAGGATCTCGCTTGCCTTGCAGGGTTTCTTACTTCTAGCTTTGTTGATTTCCTTCTTCCATGCATGGTTTCTCTTGCAGGGATTGTGCTATTTGTTCATTAGTCCTTCCAAACACAATGTAGAGTTTACACAAGGGGACAAAAGATGCTAATTTTGATAACAAAGTTTAATTTGGTTGGCCATCTGGTTTTGTTTTCCAAGATTGTATATATTATTTTCTTTTAGTGCAACTTCTTTGAAAGATTGCCTCGGTGAGAAGTCACGATAAGGTTGGATTTTTGTTTGCAACCTGTGCCCTGAGCCTACATCTGCCCAGGAATTCAATGTTTTTGTTGATGCGTTCAAATCATGAGGAAGAAAACCTAGACTCATTCCATTTCCGTGTTGAAGTGTCGAAGGTAGTTGTTATGATGCATATGTGTTGTTTGTTGCTACTATGATAGTTATTGTTCTTAATTTTTGTTTGATTTGGACATAATTTCCTATAGATCAAGTATCATTTATGAAATATAAACGGTAAGAACCCACTAATGTGAGATAATTCATTATTGTTGTCGCTTTTACTTTCTCACTACACTTCCAATGCTTCTCCATTTCCTTAAGTGATTTTAATGAATGAGGTAAATCTATATCAAAGAGATGTTGCTACAAGATATATGTAAACTTAACCATCGCCATTTTTTTTGTTGACCTTATTTTTGACACATTGACATAAAGCAACCTGAATATTTATTTTTTGTTGCATATACAAGAGACACATGTGCTCTCTTTGATGACAACATGTACGAATATTGGAAGTGGGCGGGGTTTACTCAGAGTACCTGAATTTGGATTTATGGTTTTCTTTCTTTTTCTGTATTACACAACGAACAAGACTAGATCATTCATATCTTGTGCCTTTGGAAATTTGTGAATTTTCTGGTATGACAGTCGATTTTCAAATAATTTATAACGACGTTTATGAATGTGCATTTACATAAATTCCTCCTGAAATCATAGTTGTGCATGTATTTATTTAAATGTTTGATGCATGTCTATGGACTCAGGGATAATTTCATTATACTACAGGAATGCATGGAAATTGTTTCTCACCACTTCTTGCCATCTCTCTAAGGCATGCCATTTTGGAATACAGAGGGATTCATATATATATATATATATATATATATATATATATATATATAATGATTGACATGGGACCGACAAAAGATTTGTGTTATTCAACACACAAAGTGTTTTATCATGATTTTGTCTTTTGTAGATAACATTCGCTTCATCATGCCTCTGTTACATTACAACCCTAGACAAGTCAGTAATATTAATTTTTTTCCGTTAAATATATTGCAAATGGATTAGAGTGGATTTAGGTATTTTAGATTCTATAAGTTGGAAGTCACTGCCATGGATCCCTCAAATCCTCATTTTATTCTATCTTTATTCATAAATTAAAAAAATATATATTCTTTAGTCTCCACCAGATTCAATTATTTAAAATTATAAATTGTAAATGGAGGATTTTGAGGAAATTTCAATGTTGAGGTGCTTGCAAATGAAAAATTGCAAATGGATGATGTTCAAGAAATACCAATTTTGAAGTGTTTACAAGAGGAAAATTTTAACCCGATGAAAGATATGGTTGAAGCAAGTCGGAGGCTGATTGGTTTGAAGCATGTTAGGAGCTTACAGGTTTTCATGAAGCAGAGGTGGTAACCTGTCGGGCATGAGGAGAACCTCTGAGAATGATGAACATGAGATTATGTTGATTGCAATTTTTTTCATTTAAGTTGTTTCATATTTATTTACTCATTAAGATTTGACTCTCATTGGATGGACATAATGGGAAAAATAATCACTAAATTAAGATATTACTACAACAAATTTCAAACAAAACGATATGAAATTATCCAAATGAGAGTAAGGGATATAAAATTATCATTTATTATTAATATAATTAAGTAAATGTTAAGCATAAAAAATAAATTTTCGATGCTCTTTACAGAGAATTTTATCTTTTACTTTGCTTTAGATGATAAATACACTCTAGAGATTATTGTTGTTGGCTGGCTACATAGAAAAAATTTACTATTATTTTCACATCAATATAATTCATACTTATTTTTCTTTTAAGTTTTTGTTCATCTTTCTAAATTTTTTTATTGCATCAAAAAGCATCAATTGACAGGTAAATCTGCTTGGTTGTCCATTTATACACCACTTCATTTTTGTAGTGTCATTATTTCTCGTTAATGGTATTCATGTTTTTTTATGGATTGGCACTTCTTTATATTTTTCGTAGTTATTGTAGTATAACCATGTCTGGTTAAGGGAATTGATTTATGGGTATGGAAATTTGTTGACGTATTTAATATTCCAGTATCTCGTCTCCTTGGTTGTGACAAGTAAGAGAGGGAGGATATTACGTTTAATACAATCTGTCGTAAAAGGTTGGTTTGAATGGCATATAATTGTAAGTTCCAGTTTAAATGATTTTAAATGAAAAGAAGGAATATGGAAAAATTAGTGATTATTATTATAAGAAAAGTAGAATAAAATGCATGGATATTTTAAACTATTTTGCATTGATTACATTTTTATTATTCATATTCTTCATCATTTAACATTGAGCTATTTTATTTCTATTCAAAAAAAAATTCATGTAATTGTTGAATTATACTTCTAAATAATATTTTGTATAAATTTAAAACAATTACATTGAATTATCATCAATTCTAAATCACATCATTTAACATTGAACTATTTTATTTCTATTAAAAAAAATTCGTTTAATTGTTGAATTATACTTCTAAATAATATTTTGTATAAATTTAAAACAATGACATTGAATTATCATCAAGTCTAAATCATTGGATCAACTTCCATGGTACAAAGGTGTGGGTTCATTACATTGTTGCCAACTTTCTCCATTATTTGATATGGGCAGAGGTAGAGGCATATTTCTAGTTGTACATGTCCAGTTTATAAGCTCTTTTAGGTCCTCAGTATGAAGGGATTTTTATTTATGTTCAGAATGTTAATTGTGCTGTTGTTATCACATATTTTAGAAGCTTTGTTTTTGACATAAGAAATTGAATTTCATCCATTGGGAGAGGTTCACAAATGGGGCCATTTAAAGGGATATCCAAATATCTTTAAGAAAGCATACAATGAAATGTGATAGTACAAAATTTTTGAACTCATCCACCTACCAAAAATACAACAACAGAATGAAAAAATTATAGCGGAACATCTTGCGTTCTTACATTGTTTGGTAAAAGTAGTTATTTTCTAGACCCATCTCAGAGTGGGATTATGTTCATTATGCTTCTCAAAATCGGTGGGTATTTTAGGTTCTCACATTAACATTCAAAATAATAGTAATCCAAAAAATATCGCAACCACAAGGGAACACACAGAAAAAATTTCTTCACTAGGCAACTCTATAGAAACACATCATCCATCTCACAAAAAAATTTCATTTGAATTGGAGGTTGGATCACTTGGCAACCCTTCAAGGTAAGTGAATCTAAATCTCACTCTAATTCCTTTATGTAGTTTATTCATCTACGGTCTTTTTTGCACTTTGTTCCTTCTGGTAATGTATATAGATTTGATGCTACATAAGTAAGATGTTGTAAAAATTCCCGATAGCTATTCCTTTTTACAGTTTTAGATTGGTTGCACATGTTGGGTTCCCATGTTTTGGCAGTTAGCGAAGACCAAAAGATGAGACAACATCAGAGCCACTTTGAGGTCCTAAGATCTAGTCCTCCAGGACCCGAGAGAGGGATCTCTCCATATGAAACAAAAAAGAATGATATATCTTTAGAAAACTCAAATGAGATATTAGGCTAGTTAAGAAGCACAAAGGGGGGTTTAAAATGATTTGGTTGGTGGGTTGCTGGGTTGGTTATGATATCATGGACTGGGAAAGTAATGAAAGGAAAGGAACAAAATAGCAGGATGTTTCAGCAAAGAGGATAGGCCAGGAAAGTGCCATCCATTGGGCTATGGAGTCATGAGAGGTAATTACATGCAACAACTAGCCAAAGCTTTCAGAGGGCAAGTCCTCTATACTAAAGGATCTTTTTAGATAGATGATGGAATGGAACATTAAGGAAAGAAAGGAGAGAAGGAAAGCAACCTACTTTCTGTCTATAGATCAGGTCAGAGGTCATTTAACTCCAGACCTGCTTGGACATACTCAAAGACAGCTCTCAAGGGAAGGACAAAGGGGCATCTTATAGATCGGACCAGAGGTCATTTAACTCCAGGTCAGCTTTAGCATGCTCCAAGGGAAAAAACAGAGATAATTTTAACAAAGGGATCTTAGAAAGGCCAGCTGGTTGCACAAGGATCCTAGTGGACAGGGCTAACTCTAATCCCCAGTGTTCCTAAATCTTCCAGATTAAACCCAACAAGAACATCTAAGAATTGATTCATTTAATTCATACATCAGCTAGCAGGCAATAACATCCACTACACTGGTTAAACCAAGTGAAAACACTTCTCAGATAAAACATTTCAGAAGATAAACATAAATGGCAAGGAGAGCAGGAACATAGGGTACCTAACAAGGGTAAATCCTATGTCAAACTTCTGATGCAAGCCAGTAGAATAATGAACAGCATGAAGTGTAATAAACAAAGTAAGAAATACATCACCAATTGTAATAGACCAGGATCCTGTGAAATGTGCTTGATTAATGATGCAAAACCAGTCATATACATCAGAGCTCAATGGCTGAAATACAATCCAAATTTCTCCTCCCAGCCTACTACATAATCACTACTCTGCTACTCCCTCCCAAGACTGTTCTAACAGTCAAACATGAATCCATCTAACTCCAACAGCAGCAACTGGACAACAACGGCCCAACAACAACAACCACCTCTACAATTGGTTCTTGGGAATTCTTATAACAGAAAGAGAGCAGAGGAGGTAGTTGAAGAACTTAATGCAATATTAACACTCAGGAGAGGAAAAGAGCAAAGGCCCATTCTGTATTAACTCTTGGAATTTATCTCTGGTATGGCTTTGATGCACTCTGGTGCTGTAGTAATTTGTAGGCTATTTGGGAGCCTATGTCAGGTCGAGATTGACCTATGATATGTTCTTGAAGTCCTTTCTGGTGTTTGGTATCTGTGCTAGCCTTCTGAATAAATGAACTGGATGGAAGGATTCGCAGGCCACTCCATACTCCATTACTGCAACTCTGACAGTCTTAAGAAGCTTCTATCAGCGTCTTTAACTTTCCTGGGCTTGAGGGAGCACGGTGGCCACTATGGGAATGGTGCAATTTTGAGAGAAGAGTACCCTGCTGAACATTAAACACAGATAGGACTGTTGCATGTACATTGGTCTTCAAACTGCGCCTCATCCTTTGAATGTGGGGTTAAACATCAATTACATCAATAATAGGCCCTAACCCATTTTGAATCTCTCCTACTGGTCCGTTGGAAAACACTGAAATGGCCATCTATGTGTTATCTGTATAATGGAATAAACCTGTTACAAGCCCAGACAGCGGTGGCGGAGAAATGCTGTGGAGGCCCGGAGAAACAGTGGCGGAACAGTGAAAACAGTGGAAATGATGAACAAGTGGCGGAAGGGATGGTTAATAGAGTAAAACCCAAATATTGAAAATTTGGGAGAAATACAAAGAAATGGAAGAAATGTAATGAGATAGACGGGAAAGATCGTACGAGGTGGGACCGGGTACGAAAATCGCAATCGCAATCGGAGCAAGGCGGAGGGTGGAGTGATACAACACAAAACTTGCGATGCGATGAGAAATCCTTTGTAAAACTGAAAATATAACAAATTTCTCATTTACAGAGAGAAAACCCCTTGTTATATGAACCGGCGGAAGAATTATGTGGTGGGACCCAGTAGGTCTAATCGCAATCGGATATCGGAGTGGGTGGCAATCGCAACACATATTTCAAAAGTTCTGTTTGCGATTGGGAGTGGGGGCGTGATTGAGCACTGACCGTTGGATCTCGGGTCCAGATCAACGGTGGGGAATTCAATCGGAGGGGCAGTGCGATCGGGGATCGGAGGGAAGGACTTGCAATTACGATTGGCAGGGATTTTGCGATGACCGTCGGATCGGCGGGGAGGATGAACGGCCCAGATTTGGTCGGGAGATTTCAATCAGGGAGGCACCACAGGAAGTTGTGATTGCGATCGGACGGGGGTTGCGATTCACGCTCCATCGTCGGATCAGAACCATAGATTGACGGTGTAAAACATATCATGGGACTTAATATAATAAACCGATCGGATCGGACTTTTTCAATGTAACAAAGGAACTTGACCTCCCACCGATCTTCCGATTGTGATTAGCGCTTGGAACTTAAGCGCTTGGTCCCAGCGCCGAGGCATGTGTGGGGAAGTGGTTGGGGCTTTCGGTAAAGGGGCTAAGCCCTATTACAAGGTCGGAAAGTGGGTTTTAGCCCATTTAAATGGAATTTGAAGGCCAAGGAAGGGAACGATAGAGAGGGAAAGGGGAAAATGGCCAACAAAGAGTAAGGGAAAAATGTAAAGGGGATTTTAGGGAGAATCAAGGGGGTAAAAAGGGAAATACAAAGGGAGACAAGGGGGACTAAAAATAGGCTAAGTGGGGGGGGGGGGGCAAATGAGAGGGAAAAAGAGGCCTTTGGGCATTTCTCCACAAACAGAGAGGTTTTATCATGGAAATCAGCAGAGGGGAATTTATCAAAGGACACCAGGCATAAAGAGGCTTCAAGGATGATGTGTTTTCAGAGGAAATGCATTCCTTGAAGGCTCAAAAACATTTTAGTCCCCTATTTTCTTGTCAAAAATTTATGGGGGGCTAACAGTGGCTCCACATGGGGATGGCTTCTTCTTGAAGGAGTCAAGAATTCAGAGAATGATCTTTGGTGTAGGCTAGATGCCTGCTGCTTGAACCATCCATTTCTTTCTTTAGATTGGTTGCCACAAATCCTGAAGACATCATATCAGCAGAAAAAAATTCTCCCAAACAACTACCTACTTACTATAGTCCTAACATTTTCTTCTTTTGGGCACACTTGGACTTGGAACCCTTTACATCATCAATCTTCTAAAAACGGGGGAAAATAAACTAATACCTTTACCCTTGTTACTCACGGGACGGATTAGTGTTGGCCTCCCATAGCTTCTCTACTAATCTGTCATCTGCCCAGGATTAAACATCACGTGAGATTTCACTCTCTACATTCGAAGACGAAGTTGAAAAATAGTGAAACCCGGAATTAAAGGCATACGACTTGCTGGACTTTACAGAAATTAAAAGTAACTAACTACATCTTCCTCGGTGAGCTTTGTTTACTCTGTTTAGCCTTTCCTACCTACCCTACTCTAAGCACGGAATATTTACAAGTCTAGCTTACAAACATTGTCTTCCGATGCAACCAGTCCATCAAGTGATCCCATGACTGGTCCTTTCTACTTAGCTCCTTGAGCAGGCTGGATAGGCAGGGCAGTTCCCACTCTTTTTGTTCCATAATAGTAGCTACAAAAAATTTTCTTGCTGTCTGCAACATGCTGCTCAACAAGACCTTTGATCCTTCTTCAAATGTTTGCAGGAAATGATCATAAGGATCATGAAAAGATACCTGGCTATGAATATCTAGCAGGCAGGCTTCAACCAAGATCTCTTCTTCTTCCATTGGATTGAGAAGAAGACTCTTTTGAGAAAGAGTGTCTCCTTCTTCTTCTGAACTGGAGGACTCATCGTATATAGCAGCTGAGTCCTCTCGGAGCTCTGATATATTCGGCTGCGAGGTGCGAGCTGCGACGAGAAGATACATGTATTCTTGAGCAAGGGCTTGTTCCATTGCTTCCTCCTTTTCTAGAGAAGGCTCATTGCTTTCATCTTGCTCAAGAATCTCTTCTTTTCTTTCCTCCTCATCTTCTGAAAGGAAAGACTGCTGATTTCTAGTCTCACTGATGATCTGTAGTAGATTAGAATGAAGATTCAAAGAATCTTCATCTGCTATTATACTATCATAACTCTCCCCATCAGTATCATAGATAGGCTGACCGGTTTCATTACTTCTCTGAAATTGCTAGCTCCGATCTTCCTCCCATGAATCTAAGGATGATGGTCCTGCAAGCTCGACTTCCCTTTGAAAAATAGTGTCATCAAACGGATCATACATGGAAAAATAATAGCGCCAAGTAATGTCGCCAAGACATACCGGATTCAGAAGCCAGGTCTTTCTTCGTCAAGTTCCCAGAGGAGTCTTACGGTCTGTAAGGTCTGTATCATTAAACTCATAAAATAGTCGGGAAGAGTGTGTGTTCTATAAATGATTTTTGAGTGGACTGCTGATTTAATATGCGATCAATCTCTTGTCAAAAAGAGGTTTCCTCTCATCGTGGACGGTAGCGATCCTCTTGTGTTAGCTGACTGGGAGGTGAGATGTTTCTTGAGCCTCATCTAGGATATCTTCGGTTGTACTGGTAAGGAAATCCTGAGCGTCTTCTGATGTTTCTCGGTCTCTCTCTGATTCAAACCAATCCTCATGAACCTGATGATACTCGGTTGGACTGCAAGGCTCATGGGTGGTCTCCTCTTCCACATCAGATTCTGCATCTTCTATGCGGTCTCCTGTTTCCTCAAGGCAACTTTCCCTATAAGCCTTTGCTGATAGGTCTTGACCTTCTCTGGTCAGCGTAACACAAGGCATAGGTAAGCAATCAGGCAGTTCTTGATCACTAACCTCTTCGTCTTCTACAGATTCTTGAGCATCATACATGTCTTGCTCATATTCTGGGTCCTGAGTCTGTTCTTGTTCTGGGAGATGCACGGGCTGTTCAAAATAACCATCGTTTGTATTCATGTTAGCAAGGTACATTTCCAGCACTTTACCAAATGTTTCTATTAATTCACATAATTGATCATACAAAGCATCATACTTTGTATCCCTGTCCATGTTTGGATTCATTCTTTAAGCAAAGAAGGCTACTACTTCTTCTCAACCAGTTTGGAGTCTTCTACCAGTGGAGTCATTTGGTCTTTAGGAGTTATGGAGTTTTGAGTCACCAGGTGGATGAATTTACATTTGTTGGAAACGAGCTGATGTCACACCATTATGGTGGAAGTCTGCTATAAGGCAAAGTGGTCTGTCCCCAGCGGAGTCGCCATTATGTTGGAGTTCCCATGTTTTGGCCAGATTGGCAAGACCAAAAGATGAGACAACATCAGAACCACTTTTGGGCCCTAGGATCTAGCCCTCCTGGACCCGGAGAGGGATCTCTCCAATAACACAAAGAATAATATATCTTTGAAGCTCGAATTGAGATATTAGGCTAGGTATGAAGCACAAAGGGGTGTTTTAAAATGATTTGGTTGGTTGGTTGCTGGGTTGGTCATGAGATCATGAACTGAGAAAGTAATGGGAGAAAAGGAACAAAACAGCAGGATGTTTCAGCAAAGAGGATAGGTCAAGAAAGTGTCATCCATTGGGCTATGGAGTCATGAGAGGTAATTACATGCAACAACTAGCCAAGGCTTTCAAAGGGCAAGTCATCTACACTAAAGGATCTTTTTAGATAGATGATGGAATGGAACATTAAGGAAAGAAAGTGAGAGAAGGAAAGCAACCTACTTTCTGTCTATAGATCAAGTCAGAGGTCATTTAACTCTAGACCTGCTTTGACATACTCAAAGGCAGCTCTCAAGGGAAGGACAAAGGGGAAGCTTATAGATCGGACCAGAGCTCATTTAACTCCAGGTCAGCTTTAGCATGCTCCAAGGGAAAAACAGAGATAAGTTTAACAAAGGGATCTTAGAAAGGCCAGCTGGTTGCACAAGGATCCTAGTGGACAGGGCTAACTCTAATCCCCAGTGTTCCCAAATCTTCCAGCTTAAACCCAACAAGAACATCTAAGAACTGATTCATTTAATTCATACATAAGCTAGCAGGCAATAACATCCACTACACTGGTTAAACAAAGTGAAAACACTTCTCAGATAAAACATTTCAGAAGATAAACATAAATGGCAAGGAGAGCAGGAACGTAGGGTACCTAACAAGGGTAAATCCTATGTCAAACTTCTGATGCAAGCCAGTAGAATAATGAACAACATGAAGTGTAATAAACAAAGTAAGAAAGACATCACCAATAGTAATAGACCAGGATCCTGTGAAATGTGCTTTGGTTAATGATGCAAAACCAGTCATGTACAACAGAGCTCAATGGCTGAAATACAAACCAAATCTCTCCTCCCAGCCTACTACATACAACTACCCTGCTACTCCCTCCCAAGACTGTTCTAATAGTCAGAATGAAGCCCTCTAACTGCAACGGCAGCAGCCGAACAACAACGGCCCAACAACAACCTTTACATTATGTTCTAAAGGATTTTTATAACGAGAAGGAAACGGAGGAGAGTAGGTGAGCAATGAATGCAATATTAATGCTCGGGAGAGGAAAAGAAACGAGGGAGGCCCATTACCTTATTAACTCTCGGCATTTATCTGCAGTATAGCTTTGATGCAATCACAGTTAACATGGTACTTTGTAGGCTATTTGAGATACTATCGGTCGAGATTGACCTACGATATGTTCTTGAAGTCATTTGTGGTGTTTCGTATACTTGCTAGCCTTGAATAAATGGTAGGATGGAGGTTGAACCCACTCCACACTCGTTCTAAAACTTTGACATCCTTAAGAAGCCATCGGCGTCTTTAACTTTCCTGGGCTCGAGGGAGCACGGTGGCCACTATGTGAATGGTGCAATTCTGAGAGAAGAGTACCTTGCTGAACATTAAACATAGATAGGACTGTCGCGTGTGCATTGGTCTTCAAACTGCGTCTCATCCTTTGAATGCGGGGTTAAACATCAATTACATGAATAATAGGCCCTAACCCCATTTGAATCTCTCCTACTAGTCCGTTGGCAAATGCTGAAATGGCCATCTCTGTGCTAACTTTATAATGGAATAAACCTGTTACAAGCCCAGATAGTGGTGGCAGAGAAATGTTGTGGAGGCCCGAAGAAACAGTGACAGAACCGTGAAAACAACGGAAATGATGAACAAGTGGCGGAAGGGATGGTTAATGGAGTAAAACCCAAAGATTGAAATTTTGGGAGAAATACAAAGAAATGGAAGAAATGTAATGAGATAGACGGGAAAGATCGTACGAGGTGGGACCGGGTACGAAAATCGCAATCACAATCGGAGCGGGGCGGAGGACGGAGTGATACAACACAAACTTGCGATGCGATGAGAAATCCTTTGTAAAACTGAAAATATAACAAATTTCCCATTTACAAAGGGAAAACCCCTTATTATATGAGCCGGTCGAAGAATTATGTGGTGGGACCCAGTAGGTCAAATCGCAATCAGAGATCGGAGCGGGTGGCCATCGCAACACACATTTCAAAAGTTCCGATTGCGATTGGGAGTGGTAGCGATTGAGCAACGACCGTTGATCTGATGAAAAAATGGTGGCTAGGATTATTTTAGGATCTCAGTAAAAATTGTTCATTGGGACTTAGGTGCGATCGGGCGGGGGGTTGCGATAGAGATATTGGATCAGGGAGATGGGCGACTAGGATTTGATCAGGGTGGCACCATTGGGACTTACGATTGCGATCAGGCGGGGAGTTCGCCGATTAGCGCTCAGAAATGGATCTAAACGATAGATCAGCGATGTATAACATATCATGGACTTGATGTTATAAACCGATCACATCCGGACTTTTTCAATATAACAAAAGGGAATTTTACACTTAAACGACTTCGATTGCGATTAGCGCTTCAGGACTTAGGCGCTTAATTGTTGTTGGGAGCAAGGGCATATTAGGGGAAGTGGTTTGGAGAAGCGCGGTAAAATTTTCAAGCCCTATTACAATGTTTAAAAGTGGGTTTTATCCCATTTAAATGTGATTTAAAGGTTAGGAAGGGGAACGATAGAGGAATAAGGGGGGAAAATGGCCAACAAAGGGTAGGGGAAGAATTTAAAGGGGATTTTGGTGGGGATTAAGAGGGTAAAAAGGGAAATAGAAGGGGAGACAAGGGGGAATAAAAAAGAGGCTAAGTGAGGGTGAAATAAGGGAAAAAGGAGGCCTTTGGGCATTTCTTCACCAGCAGAGAGGCTTTATAATGGAAATCAGCAGAGGAGATTCTATCAAAGGATAAAAGGCATAAAGGGGCTTCAAGGATGATGTGTTTTCAGGGGAAATGCATTCCTTGAAGGCTCAAAAACATTTTAGCCCCCTATTTGCTTGTCAAAAAATTTATGGGGGGCTAACACATGATTCAAAGTAGTCCATCTTAGGTTCCACCATATTCAATTATTTATAAGAAGGGCACTGAGGTACCAAGGAAGCATCTTAGTAAAAGTAATTAACAACCAATCAAACAATTAGCATAGTCTGAAACTGTTCATTGATTTTTCATGAGTAACATTCAAAAGTTTTAGCTCTTTATTTTATTGTAATTGAAGTTAGGAGAATTTTGATGATTTTTAATATTAATCTAAAAGATCAATCCCTAAAATATGAAACCTATACCAAAAAAAATATAAAAACCGAATTACATTATAGTAATATTAATCTAAATGATGAAACTGAATTGCAGATATTATTGTGTAAGCATCTGTGTCTGAAATACAATAAGGTTGGCTTGAGAATAAAGTATAAACATATGCGACCAATCTCAATCCATCAAAATTAACCCATTCATAATGTTGCATATAATTACTCTCCTCGAGATTTTGTTGAACATTTCTAATTCCAGGGTGTTGCTGAGAAAATAAATTATTTTTTCTGCTTCACATTTCAAGACTAGATTTAAATTAGATTCATCAATGGAGGAAAATGATGGATGTGAATACATTTACTATCTTAAGGTACGAGGGAAAAATTTATCGTTAACTTCTCCATGCCTTTATTTTTAAGAGTCAACAATATCTTCAAGAGGATCCTCCAACTCAACTAACTCATTCGTCACCTCATGGTCTTTACTGTATTCCCTAATTCGATATCCATTTTCTTCAATCGGTTCAACATCCATTAGAATTCCACTTTTGGAAAACCCCCTTGAGTTTCATATCCCTCAAAATCAGTTCCAACATGCTCCACTTCTTTCTAATACTTATTTACAAATATTATTTTTATCCTTCTATACCTATAAGACTTCTCTGCAACAAGTGATGATAGAGTTGAAACTTGTAATGAAAAAAACAGCAATTAGTTGAAGAAGAAAAGGGAAACAAACTCGTTTTGTAATGTTCCAATATTAATGGAATCAAGAATCATTTGAGCAAGGGTTATGGTTTCTCCTATCTTCGATGCAATCATTAGTCTAAGGTGTAGAATCAATAGTAAAAAATAGTTCTTTTTACTTGAGATTAACTTGAAAACCACTTTTTATGATTTGTCACTCAAACTTCTAGATTTTTATTGTATTGAAATTGAAGTTGGTTGTGTTATTCATATTGATAGAATTTTTCTTGTAAATCAAATACTCTTTTGCTCTTATTAAAATTTTCTCACAAATATTTTAAGTGGACACTCCATCCATTATCAATACTGTATGATAATAGTTTGATAGGCTCAAATCAACCATGTATTATGAAATTACATCATGTTTTTTAAGCAACAAAAATGAACCAAACTTATTGTGAAAACATTTAGGGGGTATGGTAGAGCCATAGTTTCCTTTATGTAAGAGTAACCTTTCTCATGATTCATCCATTCCTAATATTGTACTACTACCACTCTGATGTGAACGGATTGGATCTAGGAATTCAACCCACTCAATATCATGATTTACTACAAAGTCAAGACTCTTTGATGACTAGTAGGCGTGTTGTAACTAGATCTACGTTCCTTTCCTATGAACCTATGTAGGAGTTTCATAAAACAACATGTAAAGTAAAACCTCTTCATCTACAATTGATTGTAAAGTGCATGCAAAAAACAAAGAGATAGGGTGTGAAAAACTAATCCTTGTTGAAGTGAATTAATATGTCATTATTATTATCACTTGTGAATGCTTATTCCACCCATTTCTACCATTCCTCATCACGTCATTTATTATAATTATTATTTAAATCCATTTTGATGATTTATGCTTCTATGAATGAATATTATTTATTCTCCTTTATTTCTAATAAATTGATGATTATGAATTATTTTATCAATGATAGTTTTAATAAGTTGGTTATAACATTTATTCTTGTTTTAGCCTCAAGATAATTTCAGTTGAAGATTTGAGTCATTAAAAGTGCCAACTTTCGAAATACGGCCGGAATAAGGAGTAGCCAGGTTTTAAGTTGAGATTGAGCAAATGAAGCAGATGGAAAATCCGAACTATGAGTTTTATTGACAGATAATTAACTTTATTAAAGAACGTTTTGCCCAAATTCGGCTTTTACTGAGAGAAACGCAGGGTTCTTTGAGCACGATTTTCTCAGTTCTGTGGTTGCGGTCGTCCTCCAAATCTCAGCTACAAAGCCAAATTCGACTTGCTGTTGTTGAAAGATGGATGTAAATCTATTTTATTGTTCATCAATTGGTTGGAATAAATTCAATATTATTATTAGAGATCCTATTTGCTATTTAATTTCTCCTCCTTCTGATTATAAAAGGAGAAGCATGTATTGTGTATGAGGGGATGGAGAGACTTTTTTTATTGTAATTTGCAGAATTGTGCATCGGCTCTTGTTAAGAGAGTGTGAGCTGTTTGTAAACATTATTAATGCCTGATTAATAAAGGAGTTCACTGTTTTTCCATTTCTCAAGCGCTGGAGTAAAGCACAGCAACGCTTCACCGGTGGTTGAGGGCCCGGCCCTGGTGGAGCGATCTGCTGTTTGTATTTCTATTAGTTTATTTCTGTTGTGTGAAGTTCATTTATTACAATTAAAGAATTGAGTTATTGCTAATTGGATCAAATACATAATCATTGTTATTCCATTCTTTACAAGAAGCATGATTCATGATTCAATTGTTATAAAATGTTGTTTTTCTGTATCTAATTCCAGTTGTTGTTCCTTTTGTTTATGAATTACGATAGTTGATTGTTGCGTGGCTGTCGACAGGATTAAAGAGTAGAAATATAGTTTGCTTGGTTATGAATTAAATTCACTGTTTATTTTACGCTGCTATTCAATTCCTGTTCATTGCTTTTAGATTGATGTTCCTTTCCAGTTTGCGTTTTAGATTTCATTTCCTTTGAGTTGTTTTCACTTGCTTTGAGATCTCTAAACTGTAGAGGGCAGAGCTAATCATTCAGGTCCCCACATTTGGTCATCTCACATCGATTTCTAGGGGAAAGAGTTATTACTACTGCATCCCTAATCGATGTCTAGCAAGGTTGCTGTAGTGTAGTCTTTACATTTCTGTCATTTGTAATTAGATTTCTTTTCAAGCAGATTTCTTTTCAAGCATTTATTATTTTTGCATTTGTATTTCTATACTACATCTTTACAAACATTACTCTTGAGTAAATAGCCGCCTCAGACTGAGTACACTCTTGAAACAAAAAGTCGTCCCTGGGTTGACAATTAATGTGAGGTAATTAGGAGTTACAAAGACACCTTTTTGTCGCTCCACATTTTGGCGCCGTTTGCTTTCTACCCTAGATAGCCCTTGATGTCTACTTTCTAACCCAATTTGAATCAGTCAATTTGGATTTGAAACGAAAAAGTTAGAACCAAAACATTGATCGGATGTCTAGTGGGTAGCTCAGGAACAGAGTTGGGACAGCCAATTTTTGGAGGCCTAAATGACCATATTTTTAAAACCTGTTTCTACCCTAGGTAGCCCTTGATGTCTACTTTCTAACCCAATTTGAATCAGTCAATTTGGATTTGAAACGAAAAAGTTAGAACCAAAACATTGACCGGATGTCTAGTGGGCAGCTCAGGAACAGAGTTGGGACAGTCAGTGTTTGGAGGCCTAAATGTTTGAATTTTTAAAACCTGTTACTATGGTAGATTCCCCTATGAATCTAGTTTACAACTCAATTGGAATCACTCATTTTCAATATCGTATGGGGAATTTATGATCAAAATACTGACTGTCTATCGTAAATCAGCACCCTTAAAACTATGTCTTTCCGGCTGTTCCTTACAGTATTTGACCTATCAATTCTTCTTGTCTTCAAAACCTGTTTCTATTGGAGATAAATAAATGAATCTACTCTCATTTCCAATTTGAATCATTTGAATCCGACATCAAACGAAGAATCTATGCTTGAAATATCAATCGTTGGTCTAGATTGGGTAATCGAAAATGACTCTATTATGCAGGTTGTTCTAAACAAATTTGACATATCATAGCATTGAATTTTTAAAACCTGTTGCTACTGGAGATAACCCTTTGAATTAGCTCTCATTTTGCTTTTGAATCACTCAATTTCGACGAAAAACAAAGAAGTTGTGATTAAAACACTGCAGGTTAGCATGATTGGCCACTGCTCTCCCGCAGGTAACAAACGAATTTTACTTTGTTATTTTCTCCGTGAATTTGTTCTACAGAGTAACTACTTGTTAGTTTTTTTGCATAATTCTTGGATTAGGGGAGCCCGCGCACCTCTCTTTCTCCATGATTTAATGTTTTCTTGTAGGTAGACACTCGTTTTTTTGCAGGTCTTGGGAAAATAAAGAAGGTCAATTTATGGACGAGTGATTTTTGAAAGAAATTTTATGAAACAAAGGAATTTCATCTAACTCATTACCCAACGGATTCATAATAGCAGAAATGAAGAATTGATTTCCATTTGAAGATTCATGTCATGTCTTTGCTGCCAAAACATTTTTCGAATAAATCATTTTTTTTGACATAACATCATAGCTGTTGTAACTTAATTTATTTATTTACATACTGTTTTTGTTGTTTTTTTTCTAATTTCTCTTATATTTTGTGTTTCAGGTATTGCTTCATTCAAAGTGTAACTCATCCTCAGCATCAATACCGTGAACAGCTAATTTGTTTTTTTGCATGTTTGCATTATATGACTGTCCATTTCCTGTTCCTTTTTCCAAAGGAACGACATTTGCATTTTCACACTTTTTGTGTGTATTTTTTCTTTTTGGTGTGCATTTCCTTTGTTGTTCCCTACAAGGAACAACACTTTTTTTGAGTGTTTTTGCTGTTCCTTTTTCCAAAGGAACGACATTTGCATTTTCACACTTTTTTTGTGTGTATTTTTGTTTTTTTTTGTGCATTTCCTTTGTTGTTCCCTACAAGGAACAACACTTTTTTTGAGTGTTTTTGTTGTTCCTTCAAAGAAGCAACACTTTGGGAGCAACCCTTCCTTCCTCTTGTGGGATTATTCCTAGTTCATTTCAACCACATTTCACTGATTCCCCTTCATGGCATGAAGTACACTATTTTTATGAGGACAAGAATTATGGATTCTATTGAAGCGAGCTAATATCATTCACGTTATGATCTTTAACAGGACAACTCCTTGATGATAGATTATTTTAAAAAGAGACACAATTATTTATATACTACTTTACTGCATTGTTTTCTGTTGAACATGATATTGATTGATCATCTTAATACCATGTTGATTCCACCCTTCTGGATTATAATCTTCTCTGTCTGTAATAAATGAGATTATGGGTATATTTTTCTATTGACATGTTCAACTTCTTCCACCATCCCTGCTCTTAAGGAGTACTGAGCCTCCCTCTTTTTTATCATAAAATTGTGTAATAACAACAAAATTTTGTTCACAGATGGAGGATAGGGGGTCTCATTACGAGCCAGCCTACCATGTTCATAAGGTTGTAAGAAAGTGGCATTCCCATTATGGCCACCACACCAGGGTTATGATCCATTGGATAGTCAAATTATCCTTGGAACAGGAGGTCTCATCACGAGCCGGCCTGATCACTTTTGCTACATCTCAGTGAATGGCAGTGTGGTTATCTGGTTACCACGCCAGCACACTGATCTCTTCTGTAGAACAACATTGTAACTCTCCATTTATAAATTGAGGATCCTGGCTCATATGGGTTAAAAAGCAACCCTGCCGAGGCTATGGACGCCTGCTGGCAGCAGCGGCTCTGCTTATGGTATTGAAGTTATATCTTATCGTCAATTATTATTATAATACCCTTTTCTTATTTTTCTTTTTATCAGAGAAGTTATTTCCTTAACTTTCTCCCTGTTTTGAACCTTTATGCATGAGAAATTGTTTTATGATCAATCGCATCATTTTCAGCTAGCATACTATCAGTAAAGCATCTTTTTGGCATATTGTTGTTCTTTTTCTCTTTTTCATCACCTATCATCAATTCAAAGCGTCCTATCTCGTATTCATAACTATCTTTACACACTCTGCTCTCATTATAACCATAACTCCCGCTATCCTATCATTGATATGTGTACTCTGCTTCATTCACTGCTATATTGTTCATTCTCTTGCCTTGCCATCAGCACAACACCTCTCATATGCTTTATGGTCTTGGAATTCCTTTTCCAATTGGAGGGGGGAATGTATGCATTATGGGATTGCATGCGATATGATTACTGCACTCTGCCATCACTTGTTGATTTGCCAAAATATTAGTATTGCATGTATACATAAGTTTTTCTGATTGAAATTTTTGCATGCATCTTATCTATTGCTTACACTATGGATTCAAGAACATTGTATGCCAAATAGTGCTTTGTTTGCAGAAAAACAACAAGTATGGGCAGAATTCTATTCATAGCATGACCACACTATTACACTTAACAGAAGAGGCTCGCGCACGTGAACAATTCTTCAGACATGATGTGCTTACCTGGATTCCACCTTTTGTATCACTTTCAGCACCAACTCTGCCTACATCAGCTTCAACAAATGCCAGTCCATATATGTCATTCCACATTTTTCTTTTTGGAAGTAAAACTTGAGGTAAAATAGCATAATTTTTTGATTTATTACGAATTTAGGAGAATTTACTGAAATCCATTTTGAGCATTATTTATCATCCTTCATTCCACATCTTTACCACTTCCCCTTTTTCAGCGGCATATCATCTTTCAGTTTGGGGGAGTGTTGCTTTCATTCATTTCTTTCTTATAACCATGTCATTCATATTCTTTATCATCCATTGCTATTCTTATTCATTCTCAACACCTCCCTTATTCCATGTTGTTTTACACCAAGCATAGAATTCAACAGCTGGTAGCAACCACCTCTATTTGTTTTCTAGCATCGCATGAGGGCATGCTAATTTTTCAGAGAGGGGGAAGAATTGCTACGCATGATGGATGTTTTCTATTTTCTTTCTCATTTAAGGCATACAATTTCAGTGTAGAAATTGATTTCCATAATATTTTTTAAAACTATGAACTCAATTCTTGTGATTTTTGGAAAACACAGACGTATCATTAATACAAACCCAGACAATTTCAAGATAAATTGGTTCATAAAATTTCAGAAATCATGCACTCTCAGCTACAGTCATTTTGTTTATATCTCATGATCCATGCATCAAAACAGTCTGATTTTTGGATCATAAAGGCATTCCTATATTATAAATTTACTTGCCAAATTTCAACAAAAGCTGGTTTGTAGTTTTTGAGAAAATGGTTAATGAAGTTTGCTGTTACTTATATCATATTTTGTTGCAACTTCATATATACATATAGTTGAATGTCAATATATAAATTGTTATGCCTTCATCAAGATTACTAAAAGTGAATATTCATTAATTAAGGAAGAATTCATTTGTTCTATCCATTTCATGAGCTGAGATGAACATATTTTTTATTGCTTGGTTAACACATGGGTTTTTTGTCTTTGGGTTGCATGAGGACATGCAATATATTCAGTTTTCGTTGCATGAGGACATGCAACATATTGAGTGTGGGGGTATGTTGGGCCGTTAATATGCCATTATTATTATCACTTTTGAACACTTATTCCACCCATTTCTACCATTCTTCATCACGTCATTTATTATAATTTATTATTTAAATCCATTTTATGATGATTTATGCTTCTATGAATGAATATTATTTATTCTCCTTTATTTCTAATAAATTGATGATTATGAATTATTTTATCAATGATAGTTTTAATAAGTTGGTTATAACATTATTCACCATTTTTAGCCTCCAAGATAATTTCAGATTGAAGATTTGATCATTAAAAGTGCCAACTCAGAAATGCGCTGGAATAAGGAGTGACAGTTTTGCGGTTGAGATTCTGAGCAAATGAAGACGAATCTGGAAAATCCGGAACATGAGTTTTGTTCAGAACGGACCCAATTAACTTTAACAAAGAACGGTTTGCCCAAATTCGGCTTGTACTGAGAGAAACGCAGGGTTCTTTGAGCACGATTTTCTCAGATCTGTGGTTGCGGCCGTCCTCCAAATCTCAGCTACAAAGCCAAATTCGACTTGCTGTTGTTGAAAGAGAGATGTAAATCTATTTTATTGTTGATCAATTGGTTGGAAGAAATTCAATATTATTATTAGAGATCCTATTTGCTATTTAATTTCTCCACCTTCTGATTATAAAAGGAGAAGCATGTATTGTGTATGAGAGGATGGAGAGACTTTTCTTATTGTAATTTGCAGAATTGTGCATCGGCTCTTGTTAAGAGAGTGTGAGCTATTTGTAAACATTATTAATGCCTGATTAATAAAAGAGTTCACTGTTGTTCCATTTCTCAAGCGCTGGAGTAAAGCACAGCAACGCTTCACCGGTGGTTGAGGGCCCGGCCCTGGTGGAGCGATCTGCTGTTGGTATTTCTATTAGTTTATTTCCGTTGTGTGAAGTTCATTTATTACAATTAAAGAATTGAGTTATTGCTAATTGGATCAAATACAGATTCATTGTTATTCCATTCTTTACAAGAAGCATGATTCATGATTCAATTGTTATAAAATGTTGTTTTTCTGTATCTAATTCCAGTTGTTGTTCCTTTTGTTTATGAATTACGATAGTTGATTGTTGCGTGGCTGTCGACGGGATTAAAGAGTAGAAATCTAGTTTGCTTGGTTATGAATTGAATTCACTGTTTATTTTACGCTGCTATTCAATTCCTGTTCATTGCTTTTAGATTGATGTTCCTTTCCAGTTTGCGTTTTAGATTTCATTTCCTTTGAGTTGTTTTCACTTGCTTTGAGATCTCTAAACTGTAGAGGGCAGAGCTAATCATTCCAGGTCCCCAGATTTGGTCATCTCACATCGATTTCTAGGGGAAAGTGTTATTACTACTGCATCCCTAATCGATGTCTAGCAAGGTTGCTGTAGTGTAGTCTTTACATTTCTGTCATTTGTAATTAGATTTCTTTTCAAACAGATTTCTTTTCAAGCATTTATTATTTCTGCATTTGTATTTCTATACTACATCTTTACAAACATTACTCTTGAGTAAATAACGCCTCAGACCAGAGTACACTCTTGAAACAAAAGTCGTCCCTGGGTTGAAACCATTAATGTGAGGTCATTAAAAATTCTGAGAGCACCTTTTTATTGGCCTCCATGTTGTATCATCACATGGATACCTATGATATTTTTTCCACAATAGTAAATATATCTTAAAAATAATTAACAACCAGTCAAACAATTAGTAGAGTCCAAAACTGTTCATTAATTTTTCATGAGCAACATTTAATATTTTTAGCTTTTTATTTTATTGTAATTGAAGTTAGGAGAGTTTTGATGATTTGTCATTCAAAATTCTAGCTTTTTATTGTATTTAAATTGAATTTTTTTGTGTTATTCATATTGGTAATCCATGTTTGGTGTCCTTAAAAATCACAAGGAACTTTCATATGGCTTTGCACAAATCAATCTATATTTATTTGTTTGACAATTTTTTGTTTCTGGTAGATATACCCACCCTGGTGTGGGCATTGCCAAGCATTAAAACTTACATATAATAAAATTGCAAAGAAACTTCATGGATTGACTCCCTTGTCTTAGCTAAGATGGATCCCCATGCAAGATGGTGCAAGATCATAACTTTTCCAAAGAATGTGGATTGAACAATGTGAAGAAAAAATTGAAAATTATTTGCTTCAAGTAGAGAAGGTGCAAAAATGCACATGTAGAGTTATATTTTTGTTTTTATTTTTTTCATGCATCAGACATTTTGTTCGAGTAACTTAATGGTAATTATGAAATTTATGTATGACACCAGTCCTTCTCATTCATTGTACCTTGACATACAATAATGCATAAATAAAAACATTAATAATCAAATTATGTACGGGTAGAATGTAAAAGACTCCAAACTTGTGATTAAGTGAGATAATTCAATATTAAAAAATAGTCATAAATAAATACGAGAGGAGAAACAAATATGCACAAACCTTCTCGAATTTATGCCTTTTGTCGTTTCCTTTTCAAAATTTGGTGCAATTGCTATCATAACTTATTTATAATGTTGATTTGATTTCTATTGAATTTTATAGAAATATGAATAAACAATAAATATTTAAATAAAAAATATTACAAGAATTCAATTCATAATTAGGGTAAATAATATATTCTCAATTATGCATCTATTATTTGCTCAATTTATCAACGTCTTTAAATTAACGCTATTTACAAGTGTTTTAAATCTGTATATGTCATTATTTTTAAAATATAGTGCATAAAACTTAATGCCTATTCCCTAGTAGCATATTTGAAAGAAATATAGTGTGAATTTTCTAAGGAAAGGCTAGTTGTTGCTCCACTCATATTCAAGGTTCATTGACAAGCCCCATTGAAGAAGCCTTGGACCTTCACATAATCAATGTTTGATTCTTTCATAATTATTTGAGTGATTTCTTTTGGACGTTTCCGAATTCCCATGAAAGAGAGCCTAATTTTTGGGTTACTTGTGCAAGGGTCATATCAAGGCCTTGAAAATTCTTGCAATTTATCAAAATCTAGATACCCCATATTATAAAGAATGACAAATACTTGAAGGGTTTCTCATATTTATTTGTTAGCCATGAAAAGAACCACTCTATTAAGAAATTTGATCCCAATCATTTCACTCAGTTGAGATTTGAAATACTCGATTCCAAAAATATCTGTAAAAAGAGCAGACAATGAAAATATTATCAACCATTTCTTCACTACATTTGCAGTATAGATCACCCCAGCCCATGCTAGTTGCTATTTTAGTCATTATATTTTGTTAAAATTTCATTAGTCAAAGAAAACTCAAGGAATATTTTATATGTTAAAGGGAACTTTAGTTTTTAGACTAGCTCCCACCACCATAACCTTTCTCCTTCTTATGTTTCTTCTATTTTTTCTAAGTAATGAATTTTATATGTGTACCCTTGAGTGCCCTAATTTTTTTTATCATTTGACTATGTCTAACAACTTTAATAGCTTTATGGAATTGTGATTCATCTCATTCACATATTAAAACCATTCCTTTGCTTTCTCACCATGTAACACCATGTAACCCCAAGACTTATGTTGATTCCCAACCTTAGACCAATTAGTTATTTAAATAAGACTTGATACATCCTCCAAAGATAAACACCCCATCGAATGAGGGTCATTGAAGAATGAATTCAAATAGTATTTCCTTTACAATAAATTTAAGGATCTTCCATAATTCTCACTTATTTCATCTTTCTACTTTCCAACCTATGCATTTTCCAATTATAAAATAACCCCTTGAAGACTTTTCCTCTCCATTAACCATTATTTCATAGGTTTTCTTTTCATATATTTTACATTCATCACTTTTCTCCATGATCCTTCATTATATATTAACCTTTATATGCTTTCTACTACTAAGGCCACATTGAATACATTTATATTCTTCAACCCCCATCCACTTACTCCCTCCTTATATATTCTTCAACTACCATCCACCTCTTTCCTTTGGAGTTGACATTCTTGCTCATTTAACCAAAGGAATTCCTTTATTTTCCCTTTTCCCTATCTTAGAAAGCTAAAACTCTATTTTCTAACTTTACTAAAAATACCTTTAGGAACACAATGTGCAATATACATCCAATACACAAGAATACTCTCTAAAACTAATTTTATTAATAATAGTCTACCAACATGTGATAACCATTTTTTGTAGCCATGAATCATATACCATTTTCTTTGTGTGGGGTTTAGTCCCCGATAGGTCTCAAATTCAAATCTCATGAAGAGGGATTAGGTATCAAATTTGAACCTCATGAATAGGGGTTAAGGGTGGGAAAACCTCACAAAGAGGGATGGGGTTAAGAGTAGAATTTGATACTTTTATTTCTATATTTTCTTTTAATGGTGTGTTGGGCAAGGCCTAGGATTGAATCACAACGTCCCTATTCACCTAAATATCAAGGTGTTCTAATTTTCCTACCCCTTCGGGCTTACATGTTCAAATTTTTGTCACATAAGCTAACACGTCTTTAGAAAATAAAACCTTGGTGGAGAAGGAATTAAACCCACTAACTATCACTTGAGCCATTGTCCTTTAACATTTTTATGTTTAAATATAAAAATAATATTATAAAGTTTATTTCATACCATTTATATTTATGCATTAGATTTGGTTGATATTAGAAGATGAAAATGATATCATCGTTATTATTTTTTATGCAAATGAAACTATATTATTTTAATAAAATAAGGTGTATATTTCTATTTAAAAATTCAAAAGGTTGAGAGTATAATGGAAAAACTAATAAAAAAATATTAAGTTAAAACCAATTTATGTTTAAATGTTAAAACCAATTTATGTTTAAAGACATTTATAGGTTATGATATTTTGAAATTTGTATTATAAGAATTATGAAATAAAAAGTATAAAATATTTTATTATATAGTAAATTTTTTAAAATAATTATAATAATAATAATTATTATTATCCAATTTTAAGGTCACGACCAAGTAAGACACCAAATTGGTGTATGAGATCCCTTTATTTATGATTTTTTTTTTCTAAATTGTAAATAAATTATTTTAGATGGTATTATTTTTTGAATAATGATGAAGAATTTATTAATATTTATTAATAATAATTATTAATAAATGTTTTTATAATTAACCGATAACTAAATTATAATAATTTTTTCCACCCACCCACACACACACACACACACATATATATATTCCATATAAAAAAACTCTTTACTTATATTAAATAACAAACTGGCCTCGATGGGTTTTACACTTGCTCCTTGAGCTGTATTGTCTTGCTTGATTCTAAAAATCATCGCCATATATAGCCTTTTTTGCAAAAATTCCGAAACAGAATCAAATGTTGGAAAACATTTTTCCTTGGTTCATCCTTTGTGGTATGTGTCATGCTGTGAAGGATTTATAAAAGCAATGTAGAAAAAAAGACTCTCCCTGATTCATATGGAGCATATCATTGTCAACAAAATCCTTGTTCAAACATGTCAAACTTCCTCTACAGCAGAAGATGCATCCACAATTATAAGTCATCCTAGGGGAAGAGTCAGAGCTTTTTTAGATAAAGCGTCCACCTCTGTGTTTAGCTCACTGTAAACATGTTTGAAGGATAGATGATTGAACTTTGGGAATAAACTTAGAATTGATCGTAGGACCGCCTGTAAATGGGGGGCCATGATCTGAGAGCGCTGAAGAGCCCAGTCCACTACCACCTTCGAATCGCCAAAACACTGTAAGTTTGTTATACCTTTTTTGTTTGCCACATTTAATACTACCCATAGCGCTACTAATTCAGCCTTATTGTTGGAGCCATGACCAAGCACAAACTTGATCAAAAAAAAAATTTCCCGACTGAGATGAAGGGTGGCTTATGCACCTGCGAGTGGGGGAGATCCTTGGCTGGTTCCATTAAAGAAGGCCCAAGGCACGTCATAATTTATATCCAGAGGCTGAATGATTCAAAATTTGAGCGCTTTGGGTGGTCGTTTGTGTTCGTTTGTCCACTCTACAATTAAAGCTGACGTCAGTTCCTCTCGAATGGATTTTCCATGAAATAAGGCCATATTCCTTGCCCACCAAATTCCATATGTGAAGAAGGAAGGGAAAGCTGCATAAGAGCTTACCCCAAGATCATTCCACCATCATTTCATTCGAAAGAGAACAATGTCTGCCGCTTCGCGATGAGCTGATGAGAAAGAGGTAACTGACTTATTCCATATCAACTCTGCATAAGAACATAGAAGGAAAATGTGATGCCCAGATTCAACATCTAATCCGCAAAGAGAACATCGGCTCAGTCCTTCCCAACCTCGACGTTGAAGGTTTTCCCAAGTGAGAAGCCTATTGTTAAGAACTAGCCATAACATAATTTCAGCCTTTATTTGGCCAGGTGCCTTCCATAATTGTTTCCATCATTCCTCTTTTTCCACTGATATTGATTCCTGCATTATTGATTTATATCCTTTGCTCGCTGTGTAGGAACCAAAAGCTGCATTTTTTGTCCAAATCAAAGAGTCTTCAGTCTCCTGGTCCAGATGAATGAAATTTTTTACAAGTAAGAACACAAAAGATGACCATTCCTAAGATTCCACCTCATTTAGCCCCAGAGACACTCCCGTTTTCTAGCCAGAATTTCACCATTCCTGTGGACAGGAATTTACTGCATCTGCTATAGTGTGAATATTTTTTATTCTTAGATTATTCCTTAGTCCCTCAGATAGTTTGTAATCTTCACCAGCCCCAAACCATGGATCCTGGCCTATTCTAACATGAGTCCCATTTCCAATATTCCAAGAAGTCTGGTTTCCAATCAACGAGAATGATTGAACGAGGGCCTTCCAACTGATTGAACCATTTTGTGTCATTTGATTTGAGTTCGAAACCATGCCGAGACAATAGATCCCGACATGTATTTTCACAGATAATCTGACCCCACAAAGAGCCCGAGTTCTCAGTAAGCCTCCATAAGGATTTTGCATCTAAGGATAAATAGAAGATAGGAAGATTTTTTATTCACCAACCTCCCAGTTCCTTTGGAAGAGCTAGGGTTTTCCACTTAGTTAGAGGAATTCCCTCATTCTTTTTACTGGCCATCCAAAGAAAGGAAAAACATTTTTTCGATATTTTTTGTAGAATTCCTTGCGGGATAGCAGCAATAGTGGCCCAATATATTGGAATACTCTTTAGAACGGATTTTAGAAGCACCAGACTACCCCCTCTCGATAGGCATCGGTTTGTCTAATGCATTATTATTTTTTCAATATTTTGGTATAGCCAAAGCCAGTCCCCAAAAACATATGAATTTGGCTTTAGCATAAAGCCTAAGTATTTGAAACCGGACACCCAATCTGAGTGGGGAAAGGGAAAGGACGTTCTGAGATTGGCCAACAAAACTTCCAAAGTGATGTTATGGACCAAGCATGATTTGTCAATGTTTATCTGCATTCCCGTCGCCTGCTGATAGAGATCAAGAATCCCTTTTAAATTCCTGTCATTTTCTCCTATGGCTTCACCAAAAATGAGGATGTCATCTACAAAGAGAATATGAGTGAGATATTGAAAACCCGCAATGTGGATTCCTTTTATATTCCCTGACTCTCGCACTTTTTTACAAAGACGACTCAAGGCTTCTGCTACTAACAGGAACAAAAAAGGTGACAGAGGGCACCCCTGTCGTAAACCCCTTGTAGAACGAAAAAAACAGAGGGGGAGCCATTGATAAGGACAAAAAAGGATGTTGATTGTATGCATCCCATGATCTATTCCACAACCTCCACTGCCACCCATATATGTATTAATAAGAGCCTAAAAAATGTCCATCTTACCCTATCATATGCCTTAGATAAGTCTAATTTGAGGGCATAGGAGAATTTTTTGTTGAGATGTACTGTGTGAAGATCTTCTTGTGCCAAAGATACTACATCATGAATCGGTCTTTTATGAAGAAATACAAACTATTCTTCTGAGATAATGTTGCTAAGGATGGGCTTCAATCGTTGTGCAATGATTTTTGAGATCAATTTGTAAATCAAATTGCAACATGAAATAGGACGAAAATTCCCAAAGGCTGTGGGGTTTTGGATCTTTGGGATCAGTGCGATAAAATTCGAATGTATCGAGCCTAGGACTTTTCTTGTTCTTTGTGACTCCTTGACCACTTTAAGCATATCATCTTTCAGCAGATCAAAAAACCTAGAAATAATTCTATGGTCAAACCATCAACTCCTGGGCTCTTACCTTTCTTAAACGATCGAAGAATACGTTCAAGTTCATCATCTTTTTGAAGAGTTTCATTCATCTCTTCTGTGATAATTCGAGGGAAAAGTTGAAGGACCTGAAGAATTTCCTGAATCGAGCATCCCTCCGAAGCTGAGAAAGAAGACTTGAAATGTTATACCCTTGCTTTTTATTTTTCTTCACTGAGGAACTAAATTTATCACCATTTGATTTTAGGATCTCTCGAATAGTGTTTTGGTTGCATTTGTGGATCGTAAACTTATGAAAAAACTTTGTATTGGAATCTCCTTCCTGAATCTAGATTACACGGCTCTTCATTCGCCATAATTGTTCCTCCTTCTGGAGGAGGTCAGGACGCTTAAGCCCCAGTGATTTTAGGGGATTGAGTTCAGTCCTAGAGAGGATACCAGTGCTATTTATTTTATAGAGGTTTGTGATTTCAACTTAAGTATTTTTAAGCATCTCCTTTTATCTAGCCTGAAAATTTTGAACCCACACCTTTGTCAACTTTTTTACATGAGAAATGTTTGCTACCCATTGTTGTATATATGATTTGGACTGGTCAGAGGACAAATGGGTCCAAGAGTTGGTAATCAGGGACTTATAATCCTCCTCTAATAACCATACCGGGTTGAATTTTATAGGGGAGGGAGGTTTTTGTTCAAGAGCTTCCAGAGACAAAACTATTGGGTCTTCTGATATAAGAAATCTATCTAGCCTCTTTGCTACAACCTCCTCATATTTTCAGTTGTTCCTCCATGTGGGGGCAAGTTTCAGTGGTTGAACATCCACCATCCCGTGAGCTTCCAAAAGAGACTATATAAATGGGGCCAAAGGGTCAGATCTGGCCGAAGCCCCCCAAACCTCCTATTGAGACAACGTGAAATTAAGGTTGCCCCCCATACTCAGGTTCTAAGAGTGTGCGACTTTTGAGGAGAACAAAGACGTCTAGAAGGGTCTCTTCTCTGTAAAGGGACCATATATATTTAGTAAGGAGAAAGAAAAACCCATTTTTTGGTCAACACAGGAGGACCTAATATAGGTCGGGTGGCAGTCAGAAGAGAGGGCCGATATAGATGGGCTCCAGGCTGTAACCAGGCCCCTTGCCAAGCCCACAACATCACTAGTAGCGAAAGTCCAATCTTTTAACCATTTCGATAAAAACTCCAAAACTCGTGATCCTACCAACTTTGTTTCTTGTAAGAAAAAGACGTCAAGGGAAACGGTTTGGACGAACCGTTTGAGGGCTAGTTGAGAGGGGGTGCCCCAAAGACCCCACACATTTAGAGAAAGGATGATCATGAGGGGCACTTCTTTGGGTCTTTCTCTTCTCCAAGGGCCCTTTGAATTGTTTTTTGTTTTCTAACATGGATATCCAGTGAAGTTTGATTCTGTGTTTTAAACAGGTGGTTCTTACGACCCAAAATGATTTTAGGCAGCAGTTCGATAGAAAGACCTCCCTTTATAGCATTTTTAGAACAAATTCTAGAAGAGGAGCGAGATATGAGCTTTGATTCGTAAGATGAAGTGGAAGGAGGGATGGGATGCCCGAGGATAATATCTTGAGGAGACGCCACCTTTGGAGAAGATGGGGGGGAGAGCATGAGAGAGGAAGGACCTAGAGACACAGGGGATGGCAGGGAGGGATCAGGGGAGGGGCACAAGGATAGAAAAGTGCCACCTTTTTCAAAATTTCGAGGATCAATATCATTCGAAATTAAAGGAGGGGGAGAGTCCATAGAGGGAATACCTTTATAAGAAGAGGATGCGATGTTGAGGACCTGTTGAGGCACATCTATTTTCATAATCTTAGGAGCACCTGAAGCAGGGACGAGAGTGCCAATCTGAGGCACAAGGAGAGGTTTTTTCTTTCTCCACACCTTTTTATATTTAGGCCTTGAAAGATCGAGGCACAGACAATCCAACACAAAGTGACCAACCTGTCGACACAAGAAACATCTGAAGGGAAATTTCCAATAATCCAGCCGCTGAGTCCACAAACTCTCGTGCATTTCTAGGACAATGCCTTCATATAATCCTTCACGTCCAACTCTACTTGTATATTTTCACGTCTTCTGTCAAATTTCGTATCCCAGTCATCTTCCAGTGCAACGAACGTGCCACGTTTGTTGCCTATATCTTCTAGTAGGGGATGTTGCTAGAAAAATTGTGGGAACCCAGGAAGGATTACCCATAATATTTGTAAATGTTGTGGGGAGAGCTTAGCGTTTAAGTGCACGTCTCAATTCTGAAGAACGAGGCCAACAGGACCCCAATTCCACACCCGTTCAGTGATTTTAAGTTTATCTCCTTCTGAAATTACTTTGAAGAGGAGCCATCCTCGCGAGAGCTGGTGAAAGGATGGCGAATAACCTAGAAGGGGCTTCCAATGCTCATCAATCCAGAAAGATATTGCTTCAATTGACGCCATACGCCTGCATAAACGATCCACGAGATATTTTTCCAGGTAATTTGGCACCTTAGAGATCGAAATGTCTACACCAACTATGAGTTTTCCATTTCCAGATTTAGTTTGAATACCCTTCTTGACTCGTTTTGGTCTGGAGCCACTTGCCTGAGATGGATCATCACCTGTGGAAGTGGATCGTTCATCGTTATGTAGTAAAAGAGAGGCATGATGCAGAGGAAGGGTGGGAGGAAAAGAATCATTAGTTTGAGTGCCTTAGGAGGAGCAGAAAATAGAATGATTAGCCTGGTGCATAAAATTGAATTGCCCCAAGAGTACATGACCAGACTCAGGACCATAAACGAAATCAGTCTCATCCTCGCTCATGATGATGCATGGGGGAACAATTGGACGCAGGAAGGAGAGCGTTTAGGGGGCGAAGTTAGTGGTGTAACGGGAAATTAAGGGTGGTGGCGGTACGATCGAAAGAGGAAAGGGGAGGAAGGTAAACCCAGAACCTAGGGAAGAAAACTACCCAGCCTCGAACATAGAGAGGGGGGGTCACATGCGGAGACCAGGCAGAAAGTGAGGGGCTGAGAAAATCACGAAAAAATGGAAGTCCCCATATCTGCTGTATCATATATATCAATTCTATACTCATATATATATATATATATATATATATATATATATATATATATATATATATATCTATATATATATATATATATATATATATATCAACTTAACCCTATAGTAAATAAATATGGTTTTATTTTAATAGGTTAAATCCTTTTGTATCAAAATGTGGCACTTCTGATTAAAGTTAGGTGTATCTTTGTAGAGTTTAAAATTATGTTGTAATTAAGGTAGATGTATCATTGTAGAGTTTAAATTATGTTGTAACTAGTATTTCAGAAAGGTCTTAGGAATAAAAAATATTCTAGTGATTGGTTTTCTAGAGTTCACTTCTTGTTTATTCAAGGGACTGCCGATAAGATCACTAGAATCCTAATGAAGCATAAGGTTTTCTCGACTTTAAAGCCCCTTAACACTATTCAGATCTCTCTAAGATCATTAAAGGACCCTGTAAATGCTAAATATGGAAGAAACGTTTACATCATTTCTTGCTCCTGTGGGACTCCATACATTGGTGAAACTCGCCGATCCATTAATCAACGGATTTGTGAACATGCAGCTGGCATAAAACATTGAAGGCCTTTATCCTCGACCTTAGCAAAGAATGCTAAAAAGACAAATCATCACATCTGCATTGAAGAAGCTAAGGTCATTGCTAGGATCGACCATTTTCATCACCATAAGTTAATGGAGGCTTTAGAAATTGAGAAAAGACCAATTAATCTTAATAGAGACGATGGCTGGAGTATTGGCAGATGTTGGATCCCTACCCTATACTCCTAGATGGTGCTTCATCTAAGCACCCTACCCTCTTTCATTTTTCATAATGTGTTTAATTATAATTATAATTATTATTCCTTAATAGTTATATTATTTTAATTAATTAATTGAAAAAAAAACTTTCAATAAAAATATAGATTTAATAAATTTATTATTAATATTATAAACAAATATTAATAAAAAATGAACCATTACATTTATTATTTTCTCTTACTTTATGATTCATTTATTTTTAACTTTGACTATATATTATTTACAAATAAGAATTATTGTTTATTTAATAAGAAATTGTCTACGGAGGCGGAGGAATTGCCCGGATGGCCAAAAGTGGCTAGAATCCAAGCATTTTTTTTTAAAGAAATCTTGTAGTAGCAGTGTTTGAATCATTCTTTTGATGGTGGAAATGGATTCAACACCATCAAAAAGCTCAAGGGCACCCAAAATCTTGATGTTTGATAGCTATGACCTGGATTTACAAAAATCCACGTCAGATTTTATTAAAATCTTGCTAGAATTTCCACGATTTTCAGGGAAGCTGATTAGACTACGACATTTAATAATTTTTAAAAATAATAATAAAATATAACAAGATTAAAATATATAATACTAAAATAAAATAAGTTAGATAATATTATAGAAATTAAATTAATAAAAAATATTATTTTTCTCTTTTGACTCAAACTAGTTGTTAAATTATAACGACTACTTAACCCTTCTCTTCATCTATTTAAGTCTTTCACCATCATCTGATCTCTCATATTGTCCTAAATATGAACCACACTGGTTGATTCGAAACTCGTTGACAAATTTGTCTCAGATGTGATTATCATTAAAAGATCTCTCTTTATAAATTATGTATTTCAAAAGCCAAATTTGAAAAGTTTCAAAAGAAGTTATGGTGGATATTTTAATATATTTATTAATTAATGGAATATAATGTTTATTATATTATTAATATAGTTAATATTAAATTTAGGCATAGTTTAACTTATATAAGAAATGACCTTTTTCATTATATTTTTTGGTTAATTTTCACCAAAATCTCGCAGAGATTTTTAAAAGGAGTTTAAGTTGTTTAATTTGTAGAATTCTAGTGCTTGAGGGGTTTTAAAAGGTGTTGAATCCATTTATGCATTCAAAAATGCTGTTTAAATAACAAAAAATCACATTGTTTCTTGAAATTGTTTTGGGGGGTTTTAAAGGGTGTTGATTCCATTTATGCATTCAAAAATGCATTTTAAACAACAAACAATCATATTGATTCCTGAAATTGTTTTGCAGGATTATGGCTAAAAAATCTATTTCATCTATAAGTTAACATCTGAAATTTAAGTTTTCACCTTATAGTTGTGTATCTGAATTATTTATATTGATGGATCTAGATAAGCACAATCACCATTCTCTTCATTATGAACTACACTAAGTAGTTCGAAACGTGTAGGCTTCTCAATTATTTATGTGATTTTTTAGAAGGTTTCTGATTAAATTATATATGGATCACAAAATTTTATACTCTCAAATAATAAAATTATTAAAATATACAATTAAAATATTAAAATATTAATAAATATGTAAAATTTAAAATTTATAACAGTGAGGTTAAGGATCGTTCTTTTTAATTTCCTTGGATTTCATGATGATGGATGGAATATCCATTCATATATATAACAATAATAAAATCATTAAACATAATTTTTTTTAACAAAAATGAAAAGTGTTTATATTAAACTTTATTCCTTGTTGCAACAATTACTCGAGAAATGGATTACAATATGCCATCTTTCTTGTGAGCCCATTTGACTAGTGTCAATTAATTGCACTTTTACAAAATAACTATGAGACCAACCTCCTCCCAATAAGAGTAAGGAGGGAAAAGTTCTAAAACTAAGACTACTGATTTTTATTTCCACTACTTCGTGAGAACCGAAGTAAATTTTAACAAATTGCTTACACAATATAATGCAAAAACATAACATTTCCATAGATTTCTAGAAGAAGTCGCACTACTTCGACCACAAGAGTTTGGACCAGAGTTCTTTCGACTATGATCTTTCTTGATTCTAGTTACCGTTGGGGAGGAGTGTTGTTTTTAAGCACATCTCAATAGTAAGGGGGGAAAGAGTGGGACTTCTTCTAGTCCACCTTACCAACTTCTTCATCTATTAATGCACGAGAGTTGGATTTTTCCTTGGATGGTCCTAATTTGATTCGTTTTCATCAATCAAATCAAGAAGGGCCTTTGGAATAGGGTTATTAGGCTTATGCGCTTAGACCTCAATATTCTCACCTTCTACTTCAAAATTTTGTCCAATTGAAAGTTATTTTTAGAAGTGGGTCAGTGTTGAGATTCAACCTTATATGGTTGTTACTTCTTATTTCCATGCTTCTTGTGTTTCCTTTTAATTGGAGTGAATCCTTGTTTATTTTTTCCTTACTTTTCTAGAGATGATGACTTAGGTGAGTTTTAAGAGACTAAAGCTTTTGCACAACTTTTTTCAAAGTGTCCATACTCATGACACATATTGCATTTAAAAGGAATACGTTCATATTCAAAAACCTCGAGGCCAGGCCATCCATCCATATTTAATTAAATCGTCTATGGGAGGCCTTTTGAGAAATCCGTTTCCACACAAATTTTGGGACACTAAAAATTGTTCCCATGTTCCTTATCACTGGAAATAAATTTGTCCAGATTATCTCCTATAGCCTTAAAAATGTCTTCACCCCAACAAAGCAGAGAGGTAAGTGGCAATATGATCCACACAAGTGCAGATGGAATTCCCATCATGGGATTAAATTCCAGAGACCAATGAATGAGAAACAAACCTTTGATACCCATGAAATAAGAACTAGATTTATAGATCTGATCTCATTTTTCCTCGTTTAAAAAAAAAAATACATAATATCCATTTGCACAATAAAAAAAAATTCCCAATTATAAAAAATGCAATCTTCAATGGTTTCATAACTTGTAAACTTTCCCAATAACCCTCTTTCGAGATTTCCATATTTTTTTTTTGCTAAGGTGGAGAACCCAATTCAAAGAAAAGTTTGATTTTGCCTTCTTCACGAATTTTGTTTGGACAAGTCACTCTCTATGCCTAAAAAAACATGGCAAACAAATAAAACCCGTTTAAATCTCTTAATGATTATCCATGAACCATATTCTGCACCAGTTGTTAACGCCATGTCACGACCAGGGGGCTATCCGTGCTAGAGGCAGCGAGACTGCTTCAATATAAGCTCAGATCTACGAGGTGGTGGCGGCCTAAGCATCAAGGTAGCAACGAATTCAAAAGGGGGCTTAAATGTTACTTGAAATGAGGGAAAAGACTGAACAAACTCAACGAATTCAAACCGCCACATATTTTGTTGAACCAGATCTCCAACAAAGTAAATAGATTTATCAATAATAAAAACTAGCAATCGCACCATATGTTGCAAAAGAAACGTCGTAAGGCAATAGCATAGGAAAGAGTAGCCTATAAGAAATAAGAAGGCAATAGCATAGGAAAGAGTAGCTTAGAAGAAACAAGATATTGCAGAGAACTGAAGGAATGAAAGGAAAATTTTGCTTCCATGGAAGCAAGTCGTGGAGGTTTCAAAGATATTGATGATAAGAGTTATCAACCAAAAAATGTTGTTATAGATTTTGAAATAGGCAATTGCGGGTGAAAACATATATGTAAACCAACATAATATGTTCACATATATATAAATTTTGTTATAGATATTGAAATAGGAAATTGGGGGTGAAAATCCTTTGTTGATTAATAATCCAGCACGTAACTCAAATAAGATATTTTAAATACATTCAAGTAAAATCTATCTAGCATAGATGTCAATAAAGAGAATTTTTATTAGCAAAAATAGAGTTTACTTGAGCGGCAATTGCATGGTTATCAGAAATTGTATATGAAGAACAATAGTCTTGGTATACAAGAAAGTGAATATCATTTTAATATGGAGACATTTTTGGAAGGAGATATTGTTCTTTATGTTATGGTTTATTTTCTTAACTCCAAACTTGGTTTATTCTTTCTCTATATACATAAGAAAAAAAATACAAAGTAAATTCACAAATTTAAGTTATAGTTTTATATTTCATAATTGCAAATCTAGTTTCTTATTAAAATATTTTACACATTCTAGGTTATTCTAAATTGATCAAGAATATAGAATTATTAGGGTGGTGTTCTATGTGCACTAAAATTCCCATGAGGTCCATCACAATGTATGGGGTTCATTGCAACCTTGGATATATTCTATGAGTTGTTGTAATTTTTTGCTTGTGGCTACAACTTAGTTTTGGTTTTCACCTAATTATCATGATTCAAAACTTTGTTATCATATTAGATCCTTATAGCATTATATATATTATGTGAGTTAATGTGATGTTTTGTTTATCACAATGATTCAAAAATCAGTTATTATACCACACTATTGACTTTCTTGTTGTCTGTTTTGTTTATCTTATTAAAATATTTTACACATCCTAGGTTATTCTAAATTGATCAAGAATATAGAATTATTAGGGTGGTGTTATATGTACACTAAAATTTCCATGAGGTCCATCACAATGTATGGGGTTCATTGCAACCTTGGATATATTCTGTGAGTTGTTGTGATTTTTTGCTTGTGGCTACAACTTAGTTTTGGTTTTCACCTAGTTATGATGATTCAAAACTTTGTTATCTTCTTCGATCCTTATAGCATATATATATATTATGTGAGTTAATGTGATGTTTTGTTTGTCACAATGATTTAAAAATCAGTTATTATACCACAATATTGACTTTCTTGTTGTCTATTTTGTTTATGAACTCCTTAAAAAAACTAGAGGAAAATTTGATTTTACAGTGTGATCTCCCCAGCATGGGTGGGGGTTTCAAAAATTGGAGAGTAAATTGAGAGGTTATTGTTAGAAATTGTTGTATAAGATGGGAAATTTGGATGGTTTGTAGACAATATGGATGTCATAACATATATCTTTTTTGAATTTTTTAGTGTCTCTGGCCACCATGCATCTAATAGGATCCATTTCAACTAAGAACGTCAATACATCACTGTGCGAATGATAACTTGTGACATCCCTAGCCATTTTCTTTTATTATGGATCAAGTGATAAACTAATAACTTGTGAAATCCCTAGCCATTTTATTTGATTGTGGATCAAGTTATAAACTAAAATATACTCTCTCTTCATAAGACTCTACATTATATATTGGATGGAGGGAAAGGTTATGATAAAAATTGTACAAAAAACCCCTTAACGTTGTCTCAACTTACTCTATTGTAAATCACATAGTGTCAATTTTGTAAAAATATAATCTACAATAAGGACTGAGTGGGTTTTTTCTTTTGTAAGTTTTGTTTGGATTGAAAAAAAATAATTATAAAAGCTAAAATTATGTAGTGAGAAACATTGTTTAAAATTTCATAATAAAAAGTTGAGTAAGTTTGACATCATATAATATGAAAAATTATAAGAGCTAAAATTAAGTAATTAAAGATATGTATATAGTTTTTTTTTTAATAGAAGAAAGAGTATGTATGTAGTTACAAACTATTACAATTAAGTAATTAGGGGTAAATTTAGTGTTATTTAAGAAAAGAGAATTATGAACATTCATCATTATTGCTTAAGATAAATCATGTCATGTGAAATAATTTGGAAATTTAAAAAGATCACATATTTTAAAAAATTTCATTATTAATTTATTTTTTTATATATTAAGAAATACTACTCATGAATAATAAAACAATTGTAGCATAAATAATACATAACAAAAAAACCATGTATTTTTGGAATAATAAAATAGTTGTAACAAAAATAATATAGAACAAGAAAAACTATGTATATTTGGATGTATGAAATTTAGATACATTTTATTAAGTGAAATTTTAAAAGAATAATGGTTATAAACATTTAAAAATAATTTTATTAAATAATTAGTTAAAATCTATATTATTGATGAGAGGGATCAATGAGGTTTGCATATCAAGACAGTTGATCCCTCTTGGCTCTTGGTGGATCTAGAGTTAGACATCTTAATTTCCCCCTTTAGATAAACCACATTCCACATGAATACCATGAGTCAATACCATGGGTTGTTTTTATAGTTTAGTAAATAATTTTATTAAATAATTAGTTTAGATCTATATTATTGATGAGAGGGATCAATGAGGTTTGCATATCAAGACATTTGATCCCTCTTGGCTCTTGGTAGATCCAGAGTTAGGACATGTTAATTTCCCCTTTTACATAAACCACATTCCACATGCATACCATGAATCAATACCATGGGTTGTTTTTATAGTTTAGTATTATTTTTATTTTTTACTTGACTTTGTCAAAATGTTCATTAAAATATGTCAATATTTTTATTTAATTTACTTTTATTTTTATTTTTGTGTAATTTGACAAAGTCACCGAAACTTAAATTCAATCACTTATTTAAAAAAAATCTAACATTATAAAAAACATATATAAAACTTTAACTTGTGAATCTAATGGCCTAAAACATTTCAATCATCTAACATTTAATCCAATGGCTCAAAGATTGACACAGTAGCACCTAGGGGAGTTGTTTTCAAATAAGAACGTCTTACGACATAATAAATAATACACTTTAATAAATTAAGGTAAATTAAAACTAGCAATTGCACCATATGTTGCAAAGGAAACGCTGTAAAGCAGTAACATAGGAAAGAGTAGTATAGAGGAAATGCTCTCACATGAATCATACAACTTTTAAACTAAAAAAACTATTCTAAATTGAAAAAATATGTATAATATATATACAAAAATGTATGCTATTGCGTGTAAAGGTATTTAGTTTTAAATAATATTAGTGAAATCTCCAAGATTTATCTTTGTTGCAATACCAACCTTCCTAGCCTTTTTAGCCTATATATATAATTGTCATGCTAACCCTTTTTATATACAAATAGTGTAACAACATAATCACCAATTTCAATGGCATGGAAAACCCAACACTTGTTTATAAAAAAATCAATATATGAGTTAAACTCAAATATATTTTTAAAAACATATAATAAGTTTTTTGATTATGATATTCATCCCTACTTTACCATGAAGATTTTTAAATTGTAAATATAATTTATTACAATACTATGGGCCAATACAATGACTTAATGATACTACATGCATGCAAAACCATAATTCATCTTCATATTTCACATGTTGATAGAACCTTTTTTTTTAATTAATCAATTTAATTAAAAACAACATAAAAGGCATAATTATTTTTGAGATATACATCTCAACTACTATGAAGAATATCCAGTGGAGATTAAATCCCTACCACGAGCTTAATAATTATTGAGAATTAAATTAAAATTATGAAAACCTATGAAAATCCTGTTGTAAAATAAATATTTTGACATAATTATGAATAATTAAATTAAAATTCTAAAAACTCTTTTCAAAATAAATATACCTATAAACATAATTATAACTTTAATTTATCAAGATTTTATTAAAATAATTATATAAAATTAAATAACATTACATTATATTTAATCTTAATAATATAATTACTTAATTAAATAAATTGTTATTCTATTCAATTTAATACTAACCTCACCCTAAAAAAGGAAAAAAGGAGATAACATACCTTGATTAAATGAAAACTAATAAACCCAAAATTTTCTAATATCAACTAATGGAATAGAGGAAAACAAACCCCACTCTTGACAAGGAAAAAGAGAGATACCATACTTTGATTAAATGCAAACAAATATAGTCCAAATTTTCTAATCTTCGATACCATACCTTGATTAAATGAAAAGACTTGGATATCAACTCATTGGAATTTGGAATAAATGAAAACAACTTAGGTGGAGGATGGAATAATGGAAAGTAGTTGAAAATGACACTAATAACACATACCAGAAAGCAGAAACTTTGGAAACAGATGCATTATGTATGCATCCATTCATTTGCGATTAACGGTCAACAATTTATGTTTATTCTTTGGTCATTCACTGCGCATTTTGCCAAAATAAAGCATAATTTTTCACCTATAAACTCAACGAAATAACAGATGAAAATGATAGACCAAACGAATCCTTGAGCACACCAACATTTAGATTTTAACAGATAAGATTGTAGAATAATTTTCACCTATCAACCTGACTAAAGCAATTGGAAATGAAATGACTAGAAAAATTAACGATAACGAATCCTTGGGTACACAACATTTGGATTTCAACAGATAAGATTAAATCATATAGTGAAATATTCTCCAAATCTACGAAGTTCAAAATATTATAAAAGAAACAATACTATTGAACAGATTGTATGTTTTAATGCAACGAAAGTCCTTATTCCTGAATTTGCCTTTAGTTTAACCAGGAAATTTTGGAAGAGTTTGCTTGCGTGACCGAAAGTAGGAGGACTCATTCCTCGTCACACCTCTATTTCGCAATGTCAGCCCAGGCCTTGAAGTTTGAAAATTTCCGGCTGGAGGACTGCTTTATGCTTTCAGGGAAAGCATCTATCATTTTTGTACACCCGCACTACTATAAATGCGAAAATTGAACAGGAGGTGCAACCTTTCTAGCCTGCACATCATCCAACGGATTCTCCGCCATTTCGTTGCTTAAATCTTCTACCCGCAGTGGATTCTCCACCCCCTTTCCCGTTGAGAATTCACGCACTATCACAACCATAGAGGCCAAGCACCATGTGGTGATGCTCCCTTTCATGGCTCAGGGCCATATTATCCCCTTCCTAGAGCTCACAAAGATAATATCCATCAAAACAGACTCTCCCCTTAGTGTGCAAAGATAATATCCATTGAGACCTGCAAATGTAATTCAGTTTCAACTCATTAGTCAACAACCGATAATCAACAAACACTATTGAGGATGAACAAAGCATCAACTACAAGCACCCACATGCAATTCATCACTATAGTAGGAATTGATTGTTTAGTAAAAAATAGAAAAGTTTTATGTTCGAGTGTTTTCTCAGAGATTGGACCAAAAATATAATTCTGAGGATAATATTTAGAGTTGAAAGAGTATATTTATAGATGCAATATTATTTACAGGTTTTTGTTACACTATTTATTTTCTTTGACAATGCTCTTTCTTTTGGTGAAAATGTAGAGTTAACTATAAGTCCCAACAGAGAACCTTGTACATGGAAGCACCTTAACTGAAAGCGATATTCATGAATATTTTCAACGCTAGTTTAAAACAACGAATGTTTTGGATTAAAAAATAATTTGTAAATAAAATACTTCTAGTTGGAATTCAAACTACAGCGGTTAAGTAAGCCTCAAGATTTTGGCTAGTGGCTCAAAGCTGCCAAAGTTCACCCTAAAGACCATGTGGCCATGTGGAAAAACAATTGGATCGAATCCTGGCAGCACGGGATATGGGGCCATCCAGGGCAATAAACTGCCTGTGATAATCTCGCTATCATATGGAGCCAGGAAAAAATACCGCTGAAAGAACCTGGACGAGAATTACTATTTAATAAAGCTATAGCTACGTTAAATGGTTAAGCTAGAGTAACAATTCAAACCAAATATATTATTCTCAAATATTTGAATTATACTATATCAAGTCACTAGTGCCCTACAACCCAATATCACAATTCATGAAAGCTACCGAGTAATGATTCAAACCAAATATAATATTCTAAAATCTTTGAATTAACATAGTATTATAAGTCACGAGTGCGCTGCAACCCAATCTTTCATGAATCTCTTGAAGATCAATTATTAGCGAAATATCTGCCAATGAAAGGGCTGAAAGGGAAAGGGAGGGAAGGAGGAACCCTAAAAATTGTAAATGGAGTTAAAATAAAGTCGTAATAGAACCCTCCACCCTTTCTCAATTTTCCTTCGTCGATTAGTTTTTTGATCATCGATGAAAGGACAAATATTATTATTTAGAACAACGAGTCACAATATTTAAACCCTTAACGTTTCCGCTGCAAAATCTTTAACATAATCATTTTGCTGTATATACGTATTAACTTGATATGCAATATATCTTAAGCCAACATATATCATACTTTGAATTTAACTAGAAATTTTTAAAGAAATTAAGTAATGAAGCACCAACGACTTTCATCTCTCTTTGAAACTTCAACTGCGGCAAATGGCCTCTCTATTACCCTCATCTCTCAATTGTCTTTGGATTAATGAATATTGCGTACCTGGAGGAACGCGCTGCTCTTAAAAAAAAAGATGGTCCATTAAAACCGTAAACCGTATCAGAGAGCGAGCATTTTCTTTTCAATGACTGCAGGAAGGATGGATCTAAACTAAACATGATCAATCATCAAACAATGTGAATAAACCAAGAAAATATACACGAGTGAAGGATACACGAGTTTTTCGTAACCTAAAGGATTGCATCTGCCATTGCACAATGAAAGCAAACAAAGAGTGACGCTTTGTTCGAAAACCCAGCAGGTATAAAAATGATTAAAAATATTCCAATTAAACAATCTCAACATCAAAAAAAAATAAAGAGTAAGGTTTTTTCGTAGTTATTTAAAAAATAAATATTCCAATTAAACAATCTCAACATCCATAATGGAAATTTATAATGATGACAAATTTAAGTGGGAATTTTCAAATTCTGAAGTATTATAAATAATAATTAAAAGGATAAAATATTTTATTTGATCCTTCAATGCAACGTGGCAACCAACATTTATATGTACACCACTCTTTGCTTTATTAAACCTGAAATATAAATTCTGTTGAATTAGCATTACCTCGGTCCAAATATAGTAATAGAGGCTCAGGTGTTAGATGAAGGAGCTAGAGGAGTCAGATCAGATGAGGCGGATGTTGTGGAGGCAGACGCTTGTGACGACCCAGAACCAGAACTAGAATTGGTGGCCAGCTTGGTGATTTGGGTAATATAACTCACAAATACAGGCTTTGTAGGATTAGGTAATGTCACTGAGTCAGATGAAAGCATCAGAGTGGCTGTAGACATCAATGGACAAAGCGATGCCTCAGCTTGAGTACACAAAAGACCAATGTGAATGCATCTCAATGCTTGCTCCTTATCATCGCATGTTTCGATTATCGCCAGATCAATCATCTGCACACTATTTCCTCCCTCATATGATGTCCATGCCTGAAAAATCATGACGAGTCATCATTTTATTATGTTAAATAAATTAACAGTGAAATTTCCAATCATAATTGGTTAAACGATTTATAGATAAACTAAATAAAATGGTGGAGCTAACATAGATCCTTTTCTTCGAAATGCTAAGGGAAACAATATCTTACCCATCCTAAAAGAATCTGCATTTCTGGTGACAAACTATAATCCGTGTTCTTTCTTCTTGTGATAAGTTGAAGGATTGGCACACCAAAGCTATAGACATCAGCTTTTACAGATAACTGTCCCTGCATAACGTACTCTAGTGCCATACACCTGCTACATATCCAAATTAAATTACAATGTCAAACATTATATGGTGATGGAAAATTTAGAGTAATGATCAGATACTGTGCTCACCGTCATGAAGGTGGCCAAGCTCCCAGGTTGCAGCCAGAGATCTCCAAGAGGAGGATGAAGTCGATTATTTTTAAAACTGTTTTTCTTAACTGATTAATAATAACCATTTTTAATCAAAGGTAGATATAATTTCAATCGTCTAACATTAAAATCAATGGTAAACAATAGTACACCTGGCAGTTTAGGAAAGTTGTTTTCAAATAAAGACGCTTTACAGCGAAATAATTAAAAATAATAATAATTACTATTATTATTATTTATAAAAAAAAATATTTTATTTTCATTTGAAGTATAAATTAATTAGTTAATCCGAGAAATATAAAATTTACTAAGGTTTAAATCTCTGTGTTGTGACCCACCTTACTAAGAGAAAGACATAGTAACCCCCAAAAAAATTATTGGTAGTTAAGTGTTAAGCAAGTTGATAGGTTCATATATATATATGATTATAATAAATTATAAAATTCTAATAATTTTTTTATAAAATTATCTTTATCTTAAAATCTTAGTAAATTTACATAAATATGATGATGATGATGATGATTAAAGTCCAATAAGACTAATGGCTTATCCAACCTCAAGAAAATAAAAGAAAAAGAGAAAAGTGTGATTCTTCAAAATCTTGTTTCTATGATCAAAGAGAAGGAAAAGAAGTGCTCAAAGATCATTATAGATGGGTTCGCTTAATAAGTTAAGAAGATTGGAAGTGTGGCAGATGTTAGGGAATTGAGCTAACGTGATCGTTATAGATGAGCTTGCTGGGCTCGCTTAATAAGTCAAAAAGATTGGAAGTGTGGGAGATGTTAGGGAATTGAGAGCTAACCTGAGTAAGAGTCGTGAAGTCTAAAATGAAGCTTTTTTCATCTTGCACCTGCATAGTATCACAAATCTGACTGGTTCTATCATTAGAGGGAGTCTTAGGAATAGATCATTGTCCGATCTCACTTCTAAGTTCATGAGAATTAGTTCTAATCTTAGTTATGTTCATTTTTTTTCTTAGTGCTAGTCAACACAGAGATAATTCTAGTAATCAAGGGTGAGATTGATCACCTCCTTATAGTATCTTAACTTCCTTTTACCCTCCAGCTCGTTATCTTCCCACAACTTGGCCTTAAACTTGGAGGTAATAGTATTCTAGTAATCAAGGGTGAGGTTGATCACCTCCTTATAGTATCTTAGCTTCATTTTACCCTCCAGCTCGTTATCTTCCCACAACTTAACCTTAAACTTAGAGGTAATAGTATCTTTGACACTATCTTTGCTTCTTATACTGATTTTCTCTTTAATTCCCCAATAATTGAACCAACATTGAACATCCTTTTGATAAATATTAATTAAATTAATAAAAAAAAATTAAATTATTATTATTAATATTATTATTTAAAAATTATAAAAAATCTAATAAAATAAATTTATTTTTATCTTAAAATTTTTAAATCTAACGAAAGTCTTTTTTAGCTTTCATAAATTTCTAATTAAAATTAAATTATATTAATATAATAACTTTGATACTTTCATTTTCATGAAAATATGTTAAAGATGGTATAGGGAACCACTCTTTGCCGGCCATTATCATTTTAAAACTGCGTCGCATCTACCACTCCTGGTCCACGCCATCTAATCTCTTCTCCACAATTCCAGAAGTATCTATGGTGGACTTTAATAGACATTTACCAACTTTTCAAAGACATTTAACCGACTTTTCAACTTTTATGCCGAGTTCCATACGAGCTTTCCATTTTCAGACAACCCATTTTGAAAGGGACAATATTATAGCGGCGAAGTTGGCGGACCCCCCGCCTTGACATTGCGGCGGATGAGCAACGCAAGCGAGGTGAAACGGAATCTTCGTCACAAAAATGTAGGCGTGGTAAGAAAAACATAAAAAGCAAGTTGGTTTTTTTTTTTCAAATCTGGTTTAGTTTAAGTTGGATAAGTTGGATTTACTTGGAAAAATAATCTGTTCATTCGTGAGATACTATGACCAGAATTTCGTGAAGGTTTAGATTCTTTTTGGAATAGTTTAATTTTCTTATAGGTGGTTTTTATTTTCAACTCTTCTCTATGAGATTTGAACCTATAATTGAGAAAGGACTAAACTCCACACAAACCAATAAAACAAAGTTTTAAATTTTTATTTTTTTTAAGTTTATTTTAAAATATATATAATTAAAAACTTTTTTTATTCCCTATCATGATTCGTGGTGACGATAAATTTATTGGTATGTTTCTAAAATTATTCATTATGATGTTGGACTTATAATTATGTGATAAGGTCTTTCCCCTATGCACGTAAGTCATTTTTAGTGGTTGATATTTATCATAATCATTTGAGTAATTTTGATTGTTTGTCGTTTGACATAATCCCTCTCCCAATGACCCATGAGGTGTAGACTAATTGGTTTGTATGGAGTTTAGTCCCCGCCAAGTCAGAGGTTCAAATCTCATGGGAAGGGGTTGAGGATGGGAGCCACCTTTGGTGGAATTAAACTATCACAAAGGGCATCCAAGCTTGACCGAGCTTTACACAATCCTAACATCCCACTTGTGGGTAGAAGATTTGATCCAAAGCATCCATGTCATGCGTTCATGGTCCATGCCCTAGGTATTGACATCATTCTATATAGGTATAAGAGAGACATGGAAGACATGAAGGTTGCCATCCCATTCAAGTCTTAGGAATTTGTATTCATTTTCATTATTGAAATTGGGAGGGGCCATTGACAATAATCGATTCCATTAGCACAAGAAAAATAAGACACATTTATTAATAGTTTTATTAACTGAAAGCATCAAATTTTGAAATTCATGGTTTTTGTAACCTGGAATGGAGTATGAACCAAAACATAATCTGAGGCCCTCACAATGCAAAGATTGATAGATGTAGGCGTCATCTAACAAGCAATTTTTTGACTTATTTCACCCAAATCTAATGACAATTATTGGTAAGATTGCAATGTTCCATAGTTAAAATTGTATTTTTGAATGTAGAAATGGATTTAGCGGCATAGAAAACCCATGGGACACTCGAATTATGTAGACTAAATAACTTAAAACTATAGTTTCTCCAAAATCTAATTGGATTTCAAAGAAAATTGACTAGAAAATCTACTCGATAAAGGCCAAAAAATCATGTCATTAGACTACACCCCTCTAGTATGGAAGCACTAAAGAATCAATAAAATTAAAACCAAATAGATAATATGTTTATGAAAATTAATATAAAAGATATTTATTAATTATATTGTATAATTGAATGAGGGGTGGTAGTAGCAAGGGGGCAGGGGGGTTATCTATTGCCCTAAAATAAAATTGGAAATTTTATTTTCGTGGGGACTTAGATTAGCACCAAATAATTAAGCAGAGTCTTGTGGTTTGTATCAAGGCCTCCTTTATGGCTCCTCCCTCAATTCTCACAAATATGTAGTAGGAGAATTTTATTTTCTTATAAATCATCTCCATAGCGGCTCCTATCTTAAGGACATTAGACTTAAAAAATTTAAGAGATTTTGGGATGTATTGCACCACTATGAAGAATTTAAAGTCTTTCATGTCCTTAGGCATAGCAACACTAAGAAATACCTTTTAGCAAATTGTCATTCTAAGTTACAATAAGGAGAGTTCTTAATCAATAAAAACATTTTTTTGTGTTTAATCCCTTAATGAGTGTTGCTCATGGTCATTACATCTGGTCTTGTCACTTGGCCAAGTGTCAAGGATGATGTTGGATGTTGTGTTAAGTGGAAGAATATAATTAGGCAACCTAAGTCTCAAGGTGTGTTTAGGAATAATGGAAGAGTGTATATCTTCCTCCCTCTGATCATGTGGAACTTCATGAATACAACTTTCCTATAGTGGGGATGTTTGTTCCCACATGATCTATTAGGACATTCGACATGAGGAATTATATCTCTGTGTTTAGAATCGAGGGTTTCATCTCGACTGTAATCATGGTGATGTTAGGTTAATGGAATTGGAGGATTTTCCTTCATGGGGTGGAGGTAGGCCATGTTGAACCTTACATGTTTAACTGGGATGTGGCAAAGGAAAGGAATTTCATCAATCATTTCAACATGGATTTTCCTACATGGAAAAATGATACCTCGCAGGGATATCAGGTGGTTGTTGTCCATAACATGGATTAGGTTTAATTTGGATCCATAGAAATATTCATCCTCACACTTTAAAAAGCACTCCTAGATTCTATTTGAAGGAAATTGACTAGGTAAAGTGTTCATCGTTGACATCTATGGTGATGTTTCTTTGCTTATTTCAAAGGTATATTTTATGAGGGGAATCCTAAGTGGTTATCTTGGGGTTCATATTTTCACATAAGGGAAAGGGAATTACACATCGTAGAAATCCTAACAATATGTCATGAGAGTCAGTCTACAGGGTCAGAGGCTTCAATTTGCAATTTTTTTAAGGGTGTGTATATAGGGTTGTTGATTGGGTACTAGTTTGGGAAGCATAAGGGACAAGCTAGGATGCAGGAAGGAGGGGAAGATGACAAAAAAAATATCATGATGCTCAATATCTAATATAATCAATTGGTTTCATCCTTAATTCTAGCAATGGAACAAACCATAGACCAAAAAAATCAGGTGAACAAGATGAAAGATGAACTAACGTTTATTAAAAGTCAAACGGAAGAAGTTAAAATGTAGATAGCTAAAGCTTGTGAGGATCCTTCTCGTTCTAGCATCTTGGTGAACATGGAGAACATGGGACTCCTAGACCTCAATGAACCTGCTAGACAAGCTATTGACAAGTTGGGTGATAAAGGAAAAATAGAAAAAGCTATAAAAAACTAACCCTCGTCATTTATGGAATGCAAATTTTGTATGTATTGAGGATATTTATGAAAACATTATATAGTATAAATATTTAAAAAGTTTAGATTGTATATAGGAAGCAATTTTGTCAAATGGATGGCTGACATTGAAATAGTAGCAATTACAAAGTGCGATAATCCAATTTTTACTCTGTTGTATTTCTTGTGGAAATTCTTAATGTAAATTTTTAGAGTCATATTTAAAAAAAAACAAAGATTGTATAGTTGATTGGACATGACATGCATGTGAATTGTGGTGAAAATTCACTTGAAATTCAAATCCATAAAAATATATAACCACGTGGAATTTTGCTGGCAAAACATGTCAAACTTGTAGTGTTGAAAATATCAGTATCGACAAAATATTGGAAAATATCAGCAAACATAAAAAATGCATTATATATATATATATATATATATATATATATATATATATATATATATATATATATATATATATATATATATATATATATATATATATATATTTATTTGTTTTTTATTACTATTATTTTCTTCAGATTTTTAAACATATAAAGCAATTGCAACATGAAATAAACATATTGGCACATAAATATGAAGAAAGCATTGATATATATGATGTAGTGGGCATAAAATAAAAATGATACATCAAAGGTGATACCAAATCCTGCTGATCCATGATAATTGTCCAATCAAGCTCTCAAATGCGGAGAACCAATACAAAATAACATCACATATATAAAAGTATCTCATCATCATGAGTTATATGTAGAAAAACAAATAAAACTAGCAGTTATCTATCTGAAATCAATGCCCTCTCCCCCTTTTACAAGAAAACATGATGGGTTGTTTGTCAAACCTGCCCCTAGCAGTAGAAGGCCATGCCCCTCCACCTAATGTCAAATAATGATTGTTGGGTATGGAGTTGTGCTCTCCTACATCTATAGCAGATGGTTCTGACGTTGATGCTCCCGCAGTCTCCTCATCCTCCTCCTCCTCCTCGTGTCGCTCCTACCCTGAGTCCTCCTCCTCTTATTTCCCCTATTCTAATGGTTCTTATGGCTCTAACCATGCAGGTGACTCCTCCAAGATGGGAACCTCAGACTCCACCCTCCATTGAGACAATACATCAATATATTCTAAGGAAATGGAATTTGGATCCAATGGTGTTTCTATTTTCTTCACTCAAATTCATATATTGTAATGCATATACACTAAATCATTGAGATGTGAGAACTCAAACTTGTAAGAGTGTTAAAAAAAATAATGAGACTTGACTCTTGACACTTGAGGCTCATAAATTAAAATTACAATAAATGTAATTGCTCCACTGAAGGCTGAAGCTCAAAGTTATACTTGTTGCATCTTTTTGAGTGCATTTTCTCAAATACACTCCAATTGTGCTCACTCCCAAAAGAGCTACATGTTTGACTCATGATTCTTATGGCTAATTTCTGAAAATTTGGTTCCCTTGCACCATATCTTTGCCACCAAATATCTACAACAAAATAAAGAAATAAAAAAATTCAAAAACTTAAAACATAATTAAAATTTCAAATAAAAGTTACATAATTGAATTTTAAAAATCTAGAATTATAAATAAGAAAATTATAAATTGAACATTCTAATGAGTGATGACTTCACTTACATGGCATGAAGAGGGTCATTTCCCTAATAGCATCATCAAAGCCAAATAGGTCAACACAATCCCGATAAAAATGTATCTCGCGATTTATTTTTCTACGAAGCTTAGGATCAAGTACCATTCTCTGAATACATGAATGGAATCGTTCCATTACCTCGTCATCAAAATCAAAGGCACACTTGTATGAAATGTGGGGTTGAGTAAGAGTGTTGCTACATGAATGGGTCGATGACGCATCCCTATCCATAGACTATCAATCACATCCCATAACATCATATGTCTGTCAAGCCTAGCAGAACCCTTGTCGGCATAATAATAATGAATTCCCTCCTTAGCCCTATCCATGGCATCATACAAACAATCCATTGCAGGCTTGTCCCCATCTACCAATCTCATAACCTTTACTATAGGTTCACTAACTGAACACACTTCTTCTATTCCCTGCCAAAATGTGTCAGTGTACACCATTTTTGCAATGGCTCTCCCATCCTATCTCTTGATGTATCTACAATCACACCACTCATCATAAACAAACATTTGCTTCAACTCAAACTGGCATCGATGCAAATAATGAAGAGTAATAAAGTTGGTGGAACAATGTGTGATTTCAGGACGCCACAACTCCTTGTTTCTAGTGTATCTGCTCATGAGGCTAATAAAAAAAGCATGTTATATATAAACTTGGGGACACTCCTAGCCATATCAATCACCTTCTTGATGAAGGTGAGTTTCCCCATATCCTTAAGCAACAAATTGATACAATGTGTTGCACATGGAGTCCAAAAAAATGTGTGGTGCCTATCCATAAAAATCTTTTCGATAGACACATAATTAGTTGCATTATCTGTTATGACATGCACCATATTTTGCACACCAATCTCCCAGATGAACCCATATAACAACTGACATATCATTGTTGCATATTTTATATGTGTTGATGCATCCATTGATTTAATAAACATGGTGCCTTTCGGACAATGTACAAAGAAATTTAGAAGGGTCCTACCCTTCCTATCTGTCCAACCATCAAACATCATTGTGCATTCAGACACTTCCCATGTCTATTTCAACTCCACAAATATATATTTGATGTCTTTCTTTTCTGCTTGAAATATTGGCCCCCTCAACTCCTCATATGTAGCACTTTTGTACCCTAGGCGCACAACAACAATAGAATCAAACATTGGCTACCATAATGGATTGGTTTTGGTGATGTTGAGAGGTAATTCGCTCTAGAAAATACACCTCCCCATAACTCTATCTATTTCTAGCTTATCATTTTTTTAACAATTTATTTTATGGGAGGTTGTGCTTCATGTCTTGTTCGTGGAACAAAAATATATGACCTCCCACTCCCAGTAAAATTAGCACTAGCAAGTTACGCTTTGGAGCCCCTCCCACTACCCTCAACCTCAAAAATAGAAGAATATATCCCGAAATATCTACCTGCACGTTCACCTTGTTTAATTCTGCCTCCTCCTTCTTTTTGTATTTTTCATCAATTGCTTCAAGAGCTTTGTGTATAAGATTCACACTAGAAACCATACAAATTCCAACATCATGCCTAGGGAGTCTATCCAAATGGTATTTCAATCGTGTAGCCCTTCTTGTCATCTTGGTCCCACACAAGTTGCATGATAGATATGCCCGATTTGTCCCACCATCAGGCTTCCCATACTCCCAAAATGGGTCCAAGGCTTTTGGCATATTTGTAGTGAACTAATTCAAACTAGGGCTCCAAAGAAAAAAAAAAGTGGCATTAAACGCCCATACACAAAAAAAATAAGTAGTAACCACCTCATTTTAAAAAATATTTTTTTTACTACATTATTTGCAATGTGAATGAAAAATGGCAATAAGAGGTTGCATAAGAAAGTAAAAAAAAAATGAAGCTTCTTGTCTAAATATGGAGAAAACCCTTGCACTCGCTCATGGGAATGAAAATCATAGAAAATGGAAAAAAAACAAAGAATGAAAATATTGGTAGGCAAAGAGGCAAGCAAGCATAACCCTAAATCTATGAAAAAAATCATTAACATAGGGGTTTTTAAGAACATACCTGTTAATGGAAGAAATGATGTTTGTCTCATTGTTCTTCAATCTTTGATCCACAAAAAATTCTTAGTTGTTGGTGATAATGGTTGTTTGATCCTCATTACCTCCTTGAAAACCACCACAAAGCTCTTCCCCTTCCTTTTCCAAGACTTAGAAACCAAAATGAGCAAACAAAATGAAAAAATTTCCATTTTCTAGCCGCAACCTAGCCCACCCGACGATTTTTAGGGTCCTAGCACGATATTTTTCTGAAATATCGGTGATATTTTGGAAATATCGCAATATTTTTAGGCAAGGAAATATCATGATATTTTCTCGGCGATATTTTTTCTTGCGAAAAATATCGTCGATATTTCAGCGATATTATCAACATTGCATCAAAGTCCTAGCATCGTGAAATATGGATGATAATTATTAATTTTTAATGGATTTTTGAAGTCTACATATCATGGAAAGTCATGGATTTTTTAGTTGTCATTTTCAGCCACGTTTTAGTGATAGATCTAAGGTTATTATGGTGTTTGGTTTGAATTTGGTGTAATTCTCATGATTGTTTAGGAAATCGTGATTAAATAATTTGTAATATTCAAAATATCACAATATTTTTTGAAATTGGTGGATTAAGTGGTAAGGGGTTGGATTAGACCATTGTTTTTGAAATTGGTGGATTAAGTCGAAAGGGATTGGATTATACCATTGTCACAATGTGCAGGTGTTTATAATTTTTTTAGCATTTTCATCCAAGTTATGAAATGCATATTTAGGGATACTTTAACACATGCCTTTCATGGCCATGGGGTCGGACATTAAACAAGATGTCAATTATAGCTTATTTTAAAATATTTTATGTTTTTGTTTTTCCTCGAGTATATTTTTGAATGAGTTTTATCTACTTTAGGAAAACATTATTTTATCTATATAGACTACGTGACTTGATAGTTTGATAGTTTTTCAAGTCACTGATTCTATTTATACATTAAAAATTTCATTTTAAGTGTCAAAAAATAATAAAAATCTCGCCAAGAATTGTATCACCATATTATAGCAAAAAATGCAAATATATAAAACAGTTAGGCTTCACAATTAACTAGTATATTCCACAAGCTCGAGAGATTTGGCGTTAGATATTTTTTTGTGATCAATGGGAAAAATCAAGATGTTTTTGGACTATTGACAGAAACTTTATCAAAAACATTTACAAAAGTATATTTTAATTCAAATGGAGTTTTATAAAATTGAGGTATTAAGTCATAAAAATTGGTAGTTTTAACTATGTCCAAAAGTAATTATGTCATTCAAGACAATATTACATAATATCATTTAGATTTATAGTTAAATAAATGAACTTTGGAAGGGTTTATATTTTATATATATCTTCATTTGGAAAAGCACAATATCTAAAAATTTTAAATATATAATGAAAATTTTCTACAACCATTGCTCTCTAAAAGTATACCATTTACCATTTAAGTACGGAAGTATGTTGTGTTTTTTTTAGGAAAGAAATCAACTTCCCTCTTAGTCTGAAGTAAAAAGTTAGGTTGTTGGTACTGAGCCATCCCAAAATTATACTCAAGAGTGCTTTTTCTTAGGGTCAAAGCCATTACAACAATATTCTTCAAGGTATTAAAGCTAAGAATTGTAATAATGGGGATTTGAACCTAGGTGGTTAGGATAACAATCATTTATCTCAACCACTCGAGATAACCCTAATTGACAAAGTAAAAAATTATGTTGTGAATATATACTTAAATAAAGTTTTTATTCTCTTGCTATAAACTCGAAAGGTCGACTCATAAATGGCTATTGTGAGATTAGTTCCGAACTCTTAACAGTCTCAAGATGCCCTCCACAAAAATCTTCAAACAATCATTGTATTTGTTATATTAACATGAAATATTTCTAAATAAAAAGAAACCAAATTTATAATTTAATATCAAATTATTAACATCCCTAAATTATTATTACGTTTAAAAATAAAACCATGTGATTCCAACTACTTCCCAAATCCCTTTTCCTCCTAGAAGTAGTGCACTACATCCTTCTTTCTAATTTTGTTTTATCCACTTGATGATTTAGAGCTTAGAAATTTCTTGTCAATACATATCAATAAATATCAATGCCTCTTGAGGTTGCATTTCATACATCATTGTCATTGACATAATACAACATAAACAAATTTCTCTTCCAAAGTATCTAACTTGATACTTGTCATTGCATAATGATTAGTGAAACCATAATTATGTAACTTGAGAAACAAATCTCACAACGTGTATGCAAGAAAATAACCATTGTGATTTAGCAAGTAATTTGGGATGAAAAATCCCTAACACACTCATGGTCATCCCGTGACCATCAATATCTTGATGCAAGAAAAATTACATCCCATATAGTGCAACTCAAATCATTCACTTGCTCACATTCATCTCAAGTTAAGCAGGACCAACAAAATATAAAAAAATGGGCACGTGTACCAGACAAGAAAATGGGTGGCTAATTTATGGGGACATTTTCTACTGGATAAAGAAAATTTGGAAATAAATAATTGGGGGATGATTTCTATTGGATAAGTCCTTTGTGCTATCAAAATTTTTGTTATCAATTCCAGCATTGACCTCATTGATAGAAAAATTTCATGTAACTTGATTTTAAAAGGATTGGTTGTCTAAGGTAGTTGGTTCTCAAACATAGTGTGGGATAAGGGCCATTCATAGTTCCATACCCCCCCCCCCCCCCAACCCCATCCTATTTATCCAAAAAAAAATTTCCACAAATATAACAAGAACTTTGTTAGAAGTTAGAGTTCCACCCCATTGTTATGAAAAAAATTAGACAATTGAATGGTAGAAGCATGCCTTATCTTGATCATTTAAAATAAAATATGCCAAATATATGTCCCACCAATTGGATGGCTAACCCAATCATAGAGAAATATGGTGTGTCTAGTTTTTACCCTCGTGGGGAAGGCATGAATGAACTAAACATAGAGATTGGGTGAAAGAACTCTATAATAGTCTCTTTGAGTATGACATGCAATTTGTAATGTGCATTTGAATGTAACATGTATTGTGTGTTTATTATTGCTTGGATTATTAGACATATGACATCATCCTTGTTCACATTTTTCATGTGTGTTTTTTTTCATATATGTGGGAATATTGACATCATTTTCACACTGAGGATATTGATGATGGACACATCACACAAGATTGGGGAGTGGAGGTTGAGTTTGACCAATATATTCATGCTATCAATGATGATAAAACATAAAAGAGGGGAATAGGTTATATTGGAAATGTTACAAAAAATTCTTGCACTTATTGAGAAAATACATTAGAAATATGCATATCAATATACATGTCATATATACATCTTATCAAAATAAATCAACATGCCATATATACATCTCATATCAAATATACAATAATCAATATACTTGTTAAATATAACTATTCGCTAGGTCTCCCACCAAATATAGAGGCAACAATGCCTTTGCAACCATAGGTAGAAGGGATAATATCCATACCCATGTCAGATAATGTCGATGATAAAAGTATATTTATATGTCTCAGTCAAGAGGTATGACAACTGATGTGATCATAACCTATAAACTATCATGAATATCTAGTGTTGGAGATGCAGTATATAAGGAGGAGGGAGGGGGAACAATGGGTGGATCAATGGACTCTAGTATAGCTACTTACATATGATGAGGAGGAGGAGGAAGAGGAGGAGGAGGAGGAGGTGGATTAGTGGATGATCTAGCAGGTGACACATGTGGATGATGATGAGGAGGAGGTGGAATAGAGGATGGTCTAACTGCTAACACATGTGGAGGGGGAGGGGGAGGTAGATCCATGGATGATCTAGATGGTGATGTGTGTGGAGAATGAGGAGGAGGTGGATTAGTTGATGGTCTAGCTGCTTACTCGTGTGCAGGAGGAGGATGTGGTGGATGGTCTAGTTGGTGATGCATGTAGAGGAGGAGGAGGTATATGGTGCATATTATCATGAATGTGGAGGAGGAGGTGGATCACTGGATGGTCTAACTATTAACATATGAGGATGAGAAGGAGGTGGTGGATATTCCATATTTTCATGAATGTGGAAGAGGAGGTGGATAACCGGATGATCCAACTATTAACATACGAGGAGGAGGAGGTACATTGTTGGATGGTAAAACTACTAACACATGAGGAGAATTACAACGATGATAATAAGGGGATGGTGCTTGTTCCAGTGTAGGATAAGGGGATCGTGGTCACTTTAGTGCAAGATGAGAGGATGGTGGTTGTTCTAGTGTAGTATGAGTGGATGGTGGTCAATTTGGTGCATTACTAGCTAGTAAAGGATGATGAGGTGATAGTGGTCAACTTAGTGTAGAACTATGTGGTGGAGAATCAAGAGGTGGATGATCTAAATGAATTGGAATTAGCACCATGCCTCAACCTATAGATGAGTTCAAGGAAACTAACAACATCATGCATAAATGGTGTCATGCCATGAGGAAAGTACACCCATATATTAGAAATATATGGGTCCTATAAAATTGACCAGATGAGCATAGGTTCCACTCCTTTTTTAACAATTAGACCACATATGTGGTCTTCCACCTTAGTTTGAACTATATGGAATACCAGGTCTAAGTATTAGAGCTTTTTTTTATTCCTCATCTGTATCTTGATCCTATTTGGGAGGTTGATCCCCAACAAATGCGTTGATATATGTAGAATAGTAGACAATAATAATAAGGTAATTGAAACAAAATGTTATAATAAATCATATGTGCATTAAATAAGATAAAACATAGGTAAATAGATTGATCAAAACAAACAATAATATTACCTTGAACATTTTATGGCTCACTCATAGTGAATATGGTGTTCTTACATCCTCTCTAGTCAATCTCTACATATGGGTATTGGACAAGGTTGAGGAAATGATTGTACTTTGAAGCATAAAAATCACAAATATTTGTACCAACTAATGTACATGGCCACTTTTTATAACCCCTCTTGAGCAAAAACTTCCACGATATGCACATATGCACATCAACCATTAGCCTAGGAAGGCACCGTTGATTTAGTTTCAGGAAACCTCTCAAAATATACAAGAAGAATGTCCGCCCATAAACAACGGATTTGGAACAACCCTCAATGCCTATCTAGTATTATCCAAAAGATAGATCAACTGCTGTTAAAATGTTTCTTCTCCCCAAGAGATGTATCCTCCTCATAAAAATGAATGAGGCAAACATTCCTCAAAAGAAAACATGTTGTTGAGAAACCAAATGCACTAGGATTAAGTTGGATTTATATGTCTTGATAATTACCTGTGAATGTTAAATATTTTATTATTAATTCTTATGTGTTCTAAATCAAGCAATTATACAAATGTTTAGTCTTTCAAGAAAAACAAAGAGACAAGAGAAAACAAAATCAAGCTCCAATCCAAGGAAAAACCCCACAAGGGGGAAAACCCATCAACAATCCTTGTCTTAATGAACCAAATCAAAATGAGATATCTAAGACCAAGACCAATATCAAAATTGGCACCAAAAATCCAAGTTCATCTATCCTCCAAGCCACCTCCAAAGTGAAAGTCAACATAGGTCGAACTGGTCAACTTCTTGAAATTTCGAACCTGTAATAGCACAAAAGAACTTGCCGTCATTCTAATAATTCTTCTTCCACACATGCTAGATTCTTTCTTGTGTAGATTCAACTTCTTTTCTCCTTTATGGTTCAAAAAATGTCTTCTTGCATGTGCTTGATTGATGCTCCAAATAGGTCAAAATTCCTTATATTTATATATATATGTGTGTGTGTGTGTGTGTGTGTGTGTGTATGTGTGTGTGTGTGTCTAGGAGGTCGAATATGTGGCTCTTGGAGGATTGGGTTGACTTATTCCAAGGAGGGCTGACTTGTTCCAAGGAGGGACGTCTTACTCATTTGGTGGACTTTGACTCAAACAAAATTTCAAATTCATTTTTCTTACAAATTTCCAAATGGAAAATGACTCAAGTACAATTTAATTTGACTCATAATAAATTATTTTGACTCCTTTTGACTCTTTGAGCATGAAAAACATGATTTTACTAAAAATAAAATAATAATAATAATGAATATGATAATTATATAAATGACAAAATTATATTACATTATGGACATCGGCACTAGGTACAATTTCAACACTCCCTCTTAACTAGGGGGTATTCATAATTACTCAACAAGATATTCTTAGGTTGAAATATTCATATAAGAAAGGATCTGAGTTGATAAGAATCAATGATGATTTACATCATCATAACCAACATTGTAAAAATACCAAGGCCTTACAAGGACACTCTATCTCTTCATTAGATCAGAGCACAATGTTGGGAGGCATAAATTTGGACACCACCACCTCTCAAGGCACATACCCCACTCAGGTGTTCCCAAGGTATGACCTCATAGGAACATTCCCTAGTTCAAGGAAAAGTACGTCCTCCTAACCATTATTTACCAATTTCATGTATTCAACTTAGGATGTTAATCTTGGTCAATCACAATACATGCCTCAAGAATGTACGTACCTTATGCATATCCAATCCACCATTATTTCTACTAGTGGCCATGCACTATGATTATGAATGTTAGTCCTGGCCATAGTAAGTGACACATGGAGAACACGATGTCCATCCTCACTCCATATCAACCATGGAGGAGATCCTCACTCCCTCTCAAATAGGGAGGAGATAACTACAAGCCCAATATTGTATTATAAGTATTCATAATTCATTTACGTCAACTACCTATTCTTTTGTGGAAATTTTTTGTAGTTTCTCAACTCTTATCTACATCATACTATTGAATCATAAAGAACATAAACCTTCCTAGTTCTCTGATAATATTCATGCATATTTGATGAATATCATAACTGAATCCAATATGTCATCAAGTAGTTCATCAAACACCTTATGGGGCCAAACTTCTTCACAACTGATTATACAAGCCTTCCTCTACATTGCAATAGAATTTTGCTTCACATTCTTCTAAGAAATCATATTAGTTCCAAACCATCAGTAGTATATCTATCAACATCAAACCAATTGATGTGGTCTTGAATATAACATAGAATCAATCAGCTATTGGTATAATGATGTGTCAAAAATATTAGAATTCTTCGACTTCTTGCTAAAGGGTATCTGATCCATAGATCTATCACATGTCCTTCTTCATTTACGTCTATTAAGAATCAAAAAAATATTTGTGTTTTGTTACGTTCTTTCAATTCTTCCATCTACTAGTAAAGCTTAAATAGTTCTTGTTTTGACCTGCAAAATTTATTAGAAGACTGGGAAAGAACATAAATTCTAAGTATAAAGACAATAAAACTTGTAGTAATCAAGGAGATGTAGAGTACTTATATTTTGAGGAAGGTCGACTCCCTCTTAATATTGAACCTTTTCACCAATCTTTTTGATCAACATGATGTCATTCATGTCATTATTAAGAGCTAGGAATTCTTACAGTGGAAATTATTAAGTAGAGTTTCGTTCCTAAGTTTTTATAAATCAAAGCTTTGCTAGGGTTTAAAAACCCTAAATGTTTCGATGTCCAAAGTCTTCAAGGTTTTTCATTCCTTAAAAAATTTCAGTTTATACAAGCATACTAATGGGTTAGTTGCACACCCTATAAATGTCATTCACAGGCTTTATATATGTGAGATGGAATTCATTTCCTTCCTTGATTATAGAACCTAGTCTTCATATGCAAGGAGAGACTTCAAATTCTATATCAACGATCTTTAATACATATATACATATCCATTTATAATATGCTACTATCTAAAAGAGCATAAAATCGTTATCTTATCCTTATTTGATTTCACTAAGACTTAGAAATTAACATCATAAGTCATTGGTTACAAATAAACAAAAAAATTACATACCTTTTCAACCTTACCTATCCATCCTTGTTGAGACCCAATTCTTTGACTTTCAGTTGACATGTATCATCTTCTTCCAACAGATGTACCTCAAACCTTCAACCATAAAATTTTTAGACTTCATAGATATGTCAACTTCATTGATATAATTCGTCCTTCCTTTATGTATAGGAAAGGAGTCTTGATATCAGGGCTATTCCATAAGCTTGTGCTATGAACTTACTTCACAATACTTCTTACAAGGATATATAACATTATTTCTTAATTTGTATAGAAATTTTGTATTATACTCAGTGCCAAAGTGTTACAGGTAGCTTGTTCCATAGAAATGTAATGTCTCATAATATTTGAACCAGATTCATACTTCGTACCACTTCTATGCTTCCATTTGTTTTTTCGTGCCTGAGAGATATACCTCACATGTTTCATGCTTTAGAGATTCACATAGATGTAGTTCAGATATTGATGTATATAGGGGTTTGGATATATTTATCTCAATGAGAATTTTGATGCAACTAATAGAAGTGCCAAGAATATCGAATCACCAAGAAATGATAAGCTCTGAAACTTTGGACAAGACAAAAATTTGAGCTAGAATTCGCTCTTTAAATGCTTCATTCTTTTCTTACACAGGAAGCTCGATCCCTTTGTATCTTTATATAGGAGGATTTTTGGATTTTGAATCATATGAATATATCATTTATATTTCCAATGACTTATATTTCAAAATGAGTTCAGATCATAGACATAAGAATTATGACCATGATATTTTGTATGCCATAGAGAGGCCTAGACTTGATCTCAGAATTTGTAACATATATTCTTCGAACCATGGAGATGTCATGGATACATATCACCACCTTAGAAGTAACATTACATAAGGGATAAAAAGACATGAATCAAACAAATTATAGACTTCGGATGGTAGAAATCATGTCTTAATTAGGTTTGTACAACAAGCTAGGACCAATTTCATATGGAACTTAAACATCTGGGTTTAGAGTACTAATGCTATCAATATTTTTTCGATTTGAGAAGATATTACATAGGGTCTCGACCCTTTTGATATTTTCCTATTTTTCAATTACCTTGAATTTCCATAAAATTTTTGGTATAGGGATATACTTTAAATTTCAAACCTCTTATACTATAAACTTTAGACTTGATTTGTAATGGGTGTTGGAGCGAGAGACAAAGAGGGTTTCCTTGTCCATAAAATTAACCCTTTTTATCCTACTCTCCAATATTCTTTTAGCTTATGGACTACCTTAGGATTGATATAATATGAACTATTTCAAAGATATTTGTTAATTTTCCTTGCAAATTCTCTTGTTTTTGCTTTAGAGGTGTAAGGGATAATAAAAACCACTGTTACAAACATCCACCTGTTCAGATTTCTTGCATAGGTCATTAGATCTGCTTCTAAAATTTGATTTCTCATAAACTTCTACAAACTATTATTAGACCTTAGCTATTATACAATGTTGAGAAACCAAGTGTACGAGGATTAAGCTTGATTTGATAATTACTTGTGAATTTTAAATATTTTTTTATTACTTCTTATGTGTTCTTCATTAAGTAATTATACAAATGTTCAGTCTTTCAAAAAAAACAAAGAGACAGGAGAAAAAAAAATTTGGGTCCAAGCCAAGGAAAAATCCCACACAAGGGAAAACCCAACAAAACTCCTTCTCTTATAGAATAAAATCAAAATGAGATATCCAAGACCAAGCCCAAGACAAAAACTACCACCAAACCTCCAAGTTTAACCTCCTCCAAGTCACCTCCAAAAGTCAAAGTCAACATAGGTTGAACTTGTCAACTTCTTGAAATTTCGGGCTTGCAATAACAAAGAAAAACTTATCTTCATTCAAAAATTTCTTCTTCCACACGTGCCATATTCTTTATTGTGTAGATTTGATTATTTTCTTCTTTGCTATTTTAGAAAATTACTTCTTGCATGTGCTTGTTTGATGCTCCAAATAGGTCGAACTATCCTATATATATATATATATATATATCTTTCCAAGAGGTTGAATAAGTGGCTCTTGGAGGACTATATATCTATATCTATACACACACACACACACACACACACACACACACACACACACACACACACATATATATATACATATATATATCTTTCCAAGAGGTTGAATAAGTGGCTCTTGGAGGACTCAGATGATTTGTTCCAAGGAGGGTCAAATTTATCATTTGGTCCAAATGGGACATGACTCAAGTACAATTTATTTTGACTAATAATTTTAGGTCCATATAATACTAGTGTAGACCCTTATTGTTATTATTAATGTATCCCCCTTATTGTTATTGTTGTTCCCATGCAATCCCCATATTGTTATTATTGTGCCTCAAAGAAGCCCATTGTTGTTAATGTGTGCCCTAACATTATTATTGTTATGTAGGCTCTGATTATATTGTGACCCCTTAGACTCCTATATATAGAAAGTAGGTTTTTTCATTTGAATCATTGAAGAATTGTTCATTTATGTATTGTAAATGAGGTTTCCCCCTTGAAGTGGATAATTTTTAAGTCTATATTTTCTTCTATTTTGTGAGCCGGTTGCATAACATTTGGTATCAAAGCTTTGGATTCTAGGGGTTCACTTCTTAAAATAGGACATCTTGGAATTTTCGATATAACTTTTTTTCTACGAAGCTTCAGAACTGAAAATTGAAACCACGTGGATTTGAAATATTGGTGAATTTCATTTCAGAATTTCAGAGCTTGGTTCACTATATTTTCGGAGATATGATCTGTGGAAGTTAGGTTTTTGCAGGCTCCATAATTTAGTCTCAAACAGGTGATCGAGGGAAAATATTCATAACTTTTGTTTCAGGGATCAGATTTGAATTCTCTAAAAAGTGGCTGAAATTAAATGTAGTTTAGTTTGTTTTGTATCAATTTCAGGTCCGAAGGTAAAAAAAATGACATGTGGCACGTCGTACAAGTTCACTTTACTGAACCAGTCCATAATTAGGGAATTGTGGGAGATCAGGAATAACTTTATCTTGAAGAATCCAAATTAGGTCTGACATAGGGCATTGGAAATAATACTCAGAGGGATACTACAGGACCGAAGATAAAATATTTGGGATTCGAAATCATAGATATACATCAAGTTCAATATCAAGCTCCTCAAAGGCAAGAAAAAGGTGTGTATTTTTTTTAAAAATTGCATAATTTTTGTTTGAAAAATAAATTTGAAGTGATTCCAAGGGAATATTGAAGCATTGATATCAATATTGGGTTCTAAAATACCTCCTAAAAATAATTCCATACTCATTAAGCCATCATAAAGCTCTACTATGACACATGAAGAGGAAGAATTGCAACATGTTGTATCAAAATTACGAGACCAAATGTAACAAATTTCACTCTTGAAAACTGTAACCAAAAATTAAATGGAAGCTAAGATGGAAGCACAAATGGAAGGTTTAGAGGATGGTTTAAAATTAGACATGGAGGTTTGAAGGAAGGTCTGAAAAAATTGCTACAATAAATGATTTCTATTGGAGAAGGTATTAGATGAAAGTCATGATGAGAACAATTTTTTTTTAATCATGATTCCATAGCCTCTAACGTTGGATTGAAGACCCAACATATTCAAAATATTGATATGAGGAAGTTTGATGGCAAGGATCCGGTAACATGGGCATTACAAATGGAGCAATACTTTTATCTCCATAATTTGAAACACACACACAAAAGGTACGCATTGCAACTTTATATTTAGAACCCAATCAATTTGTATGGTATCAATATTCTTTTTCTCGTAAACCATTTATCACTTGGTCAATTTTTACAGAGGAAATTATAGCACATTATGAGGATAAAAAGAAAACCACCTTATTTAGCCAATTGATAAATATAAAAAAAAAGGGTTCAATGGTGGAGTACATTGAGGACTTCTAAAAATTTAATATAAGGGTAAATGATATTCTAGAAGAACATAGGATTGATGTATTCATAAGGACTTTAAAGGATAACGTACAACATGAGTTTTTCCTTTTGGAACCTGAATCATTAGAGAAGGAATTCATGTTGGCAAGAAAAATTGAAAGAAAAATTATGGCGACAAGGCATCCTACCACTCACAACTATAAATATGGAAGTGTTGCTACTCCTAGCTTTCCACAACCTACAAGGTTGACACCACAACAGTTGCAAGAAAAAAGAGAAAAAGGGCTTTGTTATAGTTGTGATAGAAAATACACTAAAGATCATAAGTGTGCTGAGAAGAAATTAATTTACATAGATTGTCAAGAGGAGGAAGAAAAGGAGCAATAAACTTCAAAATAATAGGATATACACCAATAACCGACCTTAGACAAAGAAGAAATGAATCCGAACATATCTTGTAATGCATTTGCAGGAATTACCACTCCTCAAAATCTCAATATAGAATGATATATCAAGAAGAAAAAGGTAATAGTGTTGATTGATTTGGGTAGTACCCATAATTTTATTCATTATAGGATAGCCAAGGAAATGAATTTCTTCCTATATCTAGCACGAGAGTGTCAAGTGATGGTTACAAATGGAGGAACTATAAATTTCTCTGGAAAGTGCCACAATATCAAGCTAATCATTGGGGAGTATGTATTGAATAGCCCAATGCTTTCCATTCCAATGGGTGGTGTTGATGTTGTACTAGGAATTCAATGGTTACAATCTTTGGGTATGATAGCTTTTAATTTCAAGAAATTTTCTTGAATTTTTTTTGGGAAGGAAAGGAAGTTGAATTAAGGGATATCGCAGGGAAACCAGGAAAGATAATAAAATCTAATGGCATGAAAATTCTTCTAAATAAAGAACAAAGAGATGTAATTGAAAAATTATGCTCACTAGAGTTTCAAACATCAAAATCATCTATTTCTCCAAAAAGGTCTTAGACAATTGTTCCAACGTATCTGAGACTAAAAACTGCCTCCCACCTATTTCTGATCATGATCATGCTATTCATTTGATTCCAGGAAGTGTTCCTCCAAACATCAGGCCTCACAAATATCCTTATGCCAAAAAGAGCGAAATTGAACGTATGATTGTAGAAATGCTAGAGGCCAGTATAATTCAACCTAGTCAAAGTTCTTTCTTTGCTCCATTAGTATTGGTGCACACAAAGGATGGATCATGGTGTGTGTGTCTGGATTATAGGGAGCTCAACAAGCTCACTATTAAAGATAAACTTCCCATTCCCGTCATTGATGAATTACATGGAGAAATTTACTTCACCAAGTTGGATCTCCATTTAATATATCATCAAATTAGAATGAATACTGAAGACATTCCAAAAATAGCATTTAAAACTCATGAGGGTCATTATGAATTTTTGGTCATGCCTTTTGGCCTTACCAATGTGCCTTCTACATTTAAAGGGTTGATGAATTCCATTTTAAAACCCTTTCTTAGAAAATTTGTGTTAGTATTTTTTTGATGATTTACTAATCTACAACAAATCTTGGAAGGATCATGAGGGTCATTATGAATTTATGGTCATGCCTTTTGGCCTTACCAATTCACCTTCTACATTTCAAGGGTTGATGAATTCCATTTTAAAACCCTTCCTTAGAAAATTTGTGTTAGTATTTTTTGATGATTTACTAATCTACAACAAGTCTTGGAAGGATCATGTTCAACATGTTGACAAGGTGCTAACTTACTATTGGAGGAGAAACAATTATATGAAAAAACCTCCAAATGTTTCTTTGGAGTACAAGAGGTGGAATATCTGGGTCATATTTTATCTCATGAGGGTGTTAAGGTATACCCTAACAAAATTTAAGCCATTAAGGATAGGAAAATCCCCACAACCATAAAGCATCTGCAAGAATTTCTTGGGTTAACAGGGTATTATCGCAAGTTTTTTAGGAATTATGGGAGAATAGCAACACCTCTAACAACATTACTGAAGAAACATGCATTTTCTTGGACTCCAGAAGCAACTAAGGCCTTTCAACATCTTAAAGAGGCAATGTGCCAAGAGTTGGTCTTAGCTACGCCAGACTTCACAAAAAACTTTATTTTGGAATGTGATGCCTCCAGAAATGGAATTGGTTGGTGTTGTTTTAATGCAAGAAGGAAGACCCATTGCTTTTGAAAGTCGTCCAATCAAAGGAAAATATTAAAAAAAACCTATTTATGAGAAGTAAATGTTGGAAATACTACATGCAATAAAGAAATGGTGACCTTACCTAATGGGAAGTTACTTCAAGGTAAAAACATATCATGATAGTCTTAAATACTTTTTGGAACAAAAAATATCTTCAGAAGAGCAGAAAAAGTGGGTCACAAAGATGTTGGGTTATGACTTTGCAATAATCTACAAAAAAGGGAAGCTAAATGTTGTTGTAGATGCACTCTTAAGAAAGTACGAGGATATGGAAGCATTGAATTGTGCCATTTCTATTATCCAACTAGATTGGATAACCGAAACAAGGGAGGAATGGAATGATGATGAAGAAGTTTGGACACTCATTCAAAAGTTGTAGCAATTTCCCAGTACATTTGATACATTTAGATGGAAAAATGATTCAGTATGGTACACATATCACTTATATCTTTGTAATAATTCCCAACTAAAACAAAATATTATTTTGGAATTGCACACCTCTCCCTTAGGAAGACACTCAATATTTTTAAAAACTTACCACAGGGTCAAGAAATATTTTTTTTGGGATGACCTTAAATATGATATTCAAATTTTTGTGTCGAAATGTTTGGTTTGCCAACAAAATAAATTTGAGAGAATTAAGACCATGGGTTTGCTACAACCTTCATCCATTCAAATTCAATGTTGGGAGGAGGTTTCAATGGATTTTATCACAGGTTTACCCAATTCCAAACGAAAGAGTGTAATCATGGTGGCAGTTGATAGAATTACCAAGTATGCACACTTTTGTGCATTATCTCATTCATTTAAATCCAATACAATTTCTACTGCATTTATGGAAACAATTAAAAAGCTACATGGAAACCCAAATATTATTGTAATTGACAGAGATGCCATTTTCACTGGAAATTTTTGGGCGAAATTATTTTCTTGTCTGGGTACTCAACTAGCTCATAGCTCATATTATCATCCTCAATCTGATGAGAAATCTGAGATAGTGAACAAATTTTTTCAAGGATATCTTCGTTTATTTATATCTGATAAACAAACACAATGGGTCAAGTGGTTACCTATGGTTGAATGGTGGCATAACACTTTCTTCCATACTGCATAAAAAATGACCCCATTTATGACACTTTAAGGATATCATCCACGATCTCTCACATCATATTTAAGAGAAAATTATAAGGTTCAAGCAATGGAAGATCACATCGAGCATCAAGAAAAAGTTCTGCAACTCTTAAAGGATAACCTCACTTTAGTGCAGAATCAAATGAAACAACAGGCAGACCAACATCGCAACTAAAGAAGTTTTGATGTAGGTGATTGTGTATTTTTATGGCTACAACTATACAAACAAATGTCCCTCAAGAAAGATAAGAAGGATAATAAATTATCACTAAAGTAATATGGTCCTTACAATGTGTTGCAAAAGAATGGTTCGTACAAGGTGTTGCAAAAGATTGGTACTATGGCATACAAATTGGAGCTTCATGCATCTTCCCGAGTGCACCCAGTTTTCTATGTGTCATGCTTAAAGAAGGTTATAGGTGACAAGCTCCAAGTTCAAACAATATTGCTAGAACTTTACGAGGAAGGAAAAATCATATTGGAACCTAAAGCAACCACAAAAATAAGCACTCGACAACTACGAAATCGATTAATTTCAAAGTATCTCATCAAGTGGAAGAACTTACTCGCTGAATATTCCACATGGGAGGATGATAATTTTATACAGAAGCATCCAGAACTACTCAAGCATTGAGGACAACACTTTTTTGAAGGAGAGGGGCATGTTAGGTCCCTATAATACTAGTGTAGATCATTATTGTTATTGTTAGTGTTTCCCCCTTATTGTTATTGTTGTGCCCATGTAGTCCTTATATTTTTATTATTGTGACCCATAGAAGCCCACTGTTGTTATTGTTGTGCCCTTACATTATTATTGTTATGTAGGCTCTAATTATATTGTGACCCCTTAGATTCCTATATATAGAAAGTAGGTTTTCTCATTTGAATCATCGAAGAATTATTCATTTATGTATTGTAAAGGATGTTCCCCCCTCGAAGTAGATAATTTTTAAGTCGTTGATCTATATTTTATTATATTTTGTGAGTTGGTTGCATACCAAATAATAAATTATTTTGACTCCTTTTGACTCTTTGAGCATGAAGAACATGATTTGACAAAAAATATAATAATAATAATAATGATGATGATAATGAATGATAAATATATAAATGATAAAATTATGTTACATTATGAATATGACACTAGTTACAATTTCAATATATGTCTTCCGTGAAATAGGGTTAGGGAGCCTCTCCTTCTCCCTCTCCCCAGTCTCCCACTCATGTACAAAGTTGTATGTGTCAACCTGCAACTATTGTTATTACTCTTTCTCTCGTCATCTTTTATCTTTGATTCACATACAATCTTATATAGTCACACATATATACATAAAATACATTTAAATTATAAAACACACACATATATAACCATGTTGTATCAATTAAAAACTGAAAATAATTTTTATTTTAAAAACGAATATGGAAAAGTAAATGGTTGATGTAGGTGCATCTGACCTAGGGTCTACTAGTTACTAAAGCAGTTAGTTTGTAAAGTGAGGATTTAATTATTTAATGGATTTTTCTATAGTTTTTAGGAGAGAATGAGGATTATTGTATAAAGGAGAAGATTGAGAGGATTTTGGAAGGTTTGAGAGGATTATGGATAGTTAGCTCTTATCTAGGGATACGGGATTGAATGAGAGATTTTAGAGATAGATGAGATATGTTAGGGATCAGGAGAGATATTTTGGGAGTTAGCTTAGGATCTAGAACCTCCTTCGGTTCTAATCCAATCGTATAAATAGAGGTGAGCCTATGCAACATAAGGCATGTAGGAGGTGTGAGTGTGTAAGGTATAGTGTGAGGATTGATGGCCAAGCATTAGGCCAACATCTTTGTCCTGTAATTATTTTATTCATTAATTAATTATGAGTTTATGTGCATACATGTGGTGTAATGTTATGTTTTGTGTTGTGTAAATTAAAATAGTGCAGACCCCATGGCATGCACTATCATTTGGTATCAGAGCATTGGAGGTAATGGAAATGTTGAAACTGTGATACAATGTGAAAATCTACATTGTTTTTACAATTTCATGGAGTTTCCTGAGTTATAGAGGATTATGAGAGAATCCACAATAGAAGAATAAATAGTATATTTAAATGGTACATAATTAAAGGGTCGTACACTTTAGTTCACGAGAGTCTCAATCACAAAGGGGACTTTGCCTCAAATGCATCTGCTGCTAATTGCACTATATCTTTATCTAATAGCGGAAGCTGAGGAGGATCACTGAGTTTGGAAATCCTAATTGTCTCGCACCATAATATCATATCAATTGTAACTTAAGCATGAAAAATATGCATTATCCTCTCTGATCTCATTGTCAGGCCTATTCAAGTAATACTATTTGTTGATATCGAAGTTTAAGGAACATTGTTTTACACCAGGAGGCTCTTTAAGCATGAGAACGTGAAGGCTTTTTAAAAAAAGGAATCGAATCTAAGAGTTAAGTCTGTGGTTTCATGTTCCATATCTAAAGGTCACATTTCATATTCATGTAACATTAATTTGTAAGATTGATTTCTAGATTAATTTCAAAGAAGAATTGCATAAGCTAAAGGTAAGTGGTCATGGAAACAAGCGAGGAGATTGCAAATTTTGCGTGAAATAGTATTTTGGTAAAATATGGTACTGTGTTGGAGGTATGGCTATCTTCCAGGAATATATTTTACATGAGTTTTCTTATTCAAATTCATTTTACAATAATCTATTCATTTAAACTCACAGGAAGCCATTAATTTACTTTCACATAAATTTTTCATGCTTATAAAGTACGTTACTTTAAACTCATAAGTGACTATTAAATGAGGTGAAAGTAAATAATAAAAGTAAAGGGGTTGTATTAAAGGTGAAAGTAAATAGTAAAGGTAAAGGTGAAAGTAAGTGATAAAAGTAAATTGATTTTGTAAAGCATGATGGAGGACAAAAGGTGAGTTGTTGCACACAATTTTGAGTGGGTGATATATGGCTTCATAAAACATGTGTGGGTTTGAGAATGCATAGCTTCAGAGTGTAATTTTACCTTTTCAAGTAGGAGATTTATGAGAGAGGGGATTTATATGAGACTTTGTAAAGACGTTTTTTTTTTTTTTTTTTTAAGCACTTTTGTAAAGGGTGATACCATAAAGGATTGTTGACATAAAGTCATGAAAGAAAATTGTAATCAAGAAGTTAATGTCTAAGTTATCCATCATTAATCATGGTAAACATTGTAATGAAGCTATAATTTTAAATTTACATCCAATTCCAATTAAATTTCAAAAATTCATCTATACATTGTATAAAAGGGTGCATTCTCGGTTGTAACCGACACCCAAGGTCCATTAAGAGTTGATTTCAAGCCTGGAGTCAAAGAGTCATAAGTCAAGTCAAATTTTTGAGTCCTTGAATGTAATTGGGTGCATGATCGGCAGAGCCCGACACCCAAAAGTATGGTCATTGTAACTATAGTTTGAAGAAATATTGCAGTTGTGGAAATGTGTAACAAAGGGAGAAAAGCAAAAAGGAGTGCTCCAAAGTAAGGTTCAAGTGAAGTGAACCATTAGTCAAATTCAGGAAATAAAACTTGGTAAAGTGATTCAGTTGCAGGTTACAATGAACAAGGTGAAGTTCATGAAAGGAGAAGAAGATGAAGATGCAGGATTCAGATAAAAGTTACAGAGATGCTATAACAATTAGCATTAATAATGAAGAGAAATATATTGTTGAATTAAAATCACGACTGGATATGTTTCTAGAGATATTACAAAGACAAAGACATGGATGGGTAATAAAGAGAAAAATTAAATGACCAATTAAAAAGTTGATGGAAAGAAGGTTGAAGCATAAACTGAAAGTTTTGGAAGCAGAGAAACTCCAAACAAAAGTATACATTTGTGAACTTGAGAAAGGACCATTACTTGGTGACGACGATGAAGATGTGGACGTGGGTTAGATTCCCACAAAATGCGCTACAGATTATTCAGAAGACCAACATGAAGACCTAAAGACATATTCAACTGTTAAACCTTATGCTTTTAAATCTGACAACTTATTTTTGAATGAAGGACATGTTACTGATATTGAACAAAGTATTAATGCTGAAGATGGAAAAACAATAGAAATTTCCGATAAAATGGAAAATGGGTCAAATGTCAACATGGGAGATATTGTATCAAAACTAAAGCTCTTAGAATATTGGTTGGACAATTCGAAGCTAGAAGAAATTATGATGGATTACAACATGCCTTCAAATCAACGAATCTAGTGCAACGGAAGCATAGAGATGGAAAACAAAGATCAACAAAGAAACAATAACGCACACTAGCAAGAAGACAAGTTGGAAATGGAAATTGAAGATATTAAAAGCTTGATGGTGAAAGTGTCCCAAAGGAAACATATTGCAAGAAGGAAAGAAGATGGAAGAAGCTTTTTGATGACAACAAAACAAGCATAAATAAGCAAAGCGGGAGGAAAAATACAACATAAATTTTGGAAGCCTGGAAGACAAAAAGGACAACTACAGAACATCAACAACATGATAGAATAATTGATTTACTACAAGTGAAAATCTGGGATCCAGGAGGATTATTTTCATCTTAAATACTAATTGCCGGGAGACCATGGTTTTCTTTTACCTGGGGAATTTGATGCAGGTGCATCTGACGTAGGGTCAATTATTTACTAGAGGAGATAGTTGTAAAGTGAGTATTTAATTATTTAATGGATTTTTCTATAGTTTTTAGGAGAGAATGCAGATTGTTGTAAATAGGAGAATATTGAGAGGATCGTGGAAGGTTTGAGAGGATCATGGATAGTTAGCTCTTATCTAGGGATGAGGGATTGAATGAGAGATTTTAGAGATAGATGAGAGATGTTAGGGATTAGGAGAGATATTATGGGAGTTATATTAGGATCTAGAAGCTCCTTAGGTTCTAATCCAACTGTATAAATAGAGGTGAGCCTATGAGACATAAGGCATGTAGTAGGTGTGAGTGTGTAAGGTGTAGTGTGAGGATTGATAGCCAAGCATTGGGCCAACATATTTCTCCTCTAGTTATTTTATTCATTAATTAATCCTGAGTTTATGTGTATATGTATGGTGTGGTTTTATGTTTTGTGTTGTGTAAATTAAAATAGTGCAGAGCACATGGCCCGCGCTATCAATGATGTGTCTTAAATAATACATATGCATCAAACATGAATATACTCTATATTAGATAAAAAAACACAACAATGTCGATAATTCTCCATGTTATGTGGTGCATCAATATAGTTACAATGATTTATCATCTTTGGGGAACCAATGATCTATTCTATATTATGCATCAAGGATCCATATTATTTGGTGAATTTAGGCTCATTAAACAACCAAATGCATCACAATTAAATTTTTTAAACATAAAATAAAAATAAAACTATGTTTAGCTATCCTAAAACTATTGGTGCATCGTTCCTTATAGAGACCATGTGCATCGATGGTTTGTTGTCATGTGAAACAACAAGTATAATTATTTTCAAGATGACCCATGTATTTTGGCACATTGGTGGTTATGTTAAGTAAGGGAATTTGGCTAGTGAACTAATGTGATATATTTTCAGTAACGACAATTTCAATGCTCCCTACAACACACAAGGGTGTATTTTCTAATCGAGAACCAAACCTGATTCAATGTGTTATGTTTTGCAACAAACTGTGTCTGAGGCGTCCCTGTAGAAGTACCATGTATGGGGTGTTAATAGAGATGCACCATGTTTGAGGTGTTCCTATAGAAGCACAATGTATAGGACATCCCTAAAGACTCACCTTGTTCCAACATCCCAAGAGACATGTTCTGTTTGGGTGCATCCCTAGGTATACATAATTTATGAGGCATACCTATATAAGATACAAATTGTTTCGTTGATTCTTGTATATTAACAGGACACACTTAAAGTGGTACCAATGCAAGCTGAACTAGTTAAGCGCACTCTGAGAATTTTTTTTGAAAAAAAAATAAAAAAAATCCAACTTTAAACCCAATTTTAAATTTTAATTTGTTGAGAGTGAAAATAAGGATGTAACAAACAATTATCCTATTATATTTCTATGCAAGAAGACATGGTTTCCCCATACAGGAAAATTGAAAATGTACACTATTTTCAAAAAGTTGAAAACAAATTGGATTGATTATGAAGATTTTGAATTGAGGAAGGAACATTGTAGAGTATTGTAAATGGGGAATCCATATAAAAAAGGTGAGCCTTAGTGCTTCCAAAAGATATTGGAAGCACGGAAGGAATAAATTATGATAATGGAATTTGGGCTGCTATTTTTTTTTAAAAGTTTACCCTATCTTCATGCACTTGATGTGTATTCACACTAGGGCATTACTTGAATTGAACGCAACAATGCATTTTTGAAATTTAACCTAGCCAAATGTTGGAGACACATAGATGCCCATATGCATGATCATGTGAATAGACACACAAAAAGGCTATTTTCTTAATGAAAATAAAATTTCAATGTTTTACAAGTGAAAATACTTGATCACGTGGTTCTTTTATTGATAAACACCCCAATGCCTCTTAGTACTTATAATGCACCAATTGGATTTTTTTTATACCATAAAAGCATGACACTATAGTGTTATTAGGCATAAAATTAATGTTTTCAATGTGTTAATACTTGAAATGCACTAGGGCATTTGTTAGTTAAACAGACTGTTCAAGTTTTATGGTTTTTAAATTATTATTTTTAATTGAATAGTGAGAAAAATTTGTATCCTAGTTTAGTGTGTTCTCATATAGTGCATTGGTGCTATGAGTTTACTTTGGAGCACCATTATGCATTTTTATAATTTTTAAAATAAATAAATGATCTTTTATTATTTTGTAAATATAATGACTATTGATGCTCCTTATTATTTAAGCACTAGGGAATTAACTTTTAAAGAGCATTATGGAATTCTTACTATCAATATGCATTGATAAGAAAAAATTTGCAAAAGCCTCTAACCATCCACCTCTGCTAACAACCTATGTTATAAACAGAGAATGGATAAATTTTGGGAGGAGGTTCCTTAAAAACCTCCTATAAGGTGTTCACCTTTTAGTGAGTCATTGCCTATATGTTATTTTTGCACATGAGAACCTCATGATGATGATGTTGCATTTTATTTCCCTCTAATCTTGTCCACATTCAATAGCCATGTTGGATTGTCTCCCTTTCATCTCACCAATGTACTGCACTATGACCCATATGAAATGCATGAATGGTAGGCACCATGGTGTTATAGCATTTATGTACATGAAACCCCTTAGTCTCGATGGTTCAATTAGTGTTCCTAACCCTAAAAGAATAATCCTTGATTGGTTTTCATGTTGACACTTATAGTTCCTCCATCCTCAATCCTCTTCTATATATATTTCCCAAAGCACACACATGCAAATGGTTGAAGACCCAAATATATACTTGGCAATAAATAATCGATCTATGTCACTTGTTCATCCCAATATTGATCTAGGAGACATATTCAATCATGAGTTTCCTCTTAAACTTGGTTAAAAAGGTCACTCATATTGACCACTCGTGATTAAGCTACTTTCACTTTGTAAACTACAAAGTATCAACTAGCATACTCCTTAAGTGGGAAATGAGAATGCTAAAGTGATTTAAGGAAATGTTTTGTATAAATGTTATTAATTGAAATTAAAAAAGAGATATACATCATCATAAAATGTACAATGATATATATCAATTTTATATTTAGACAATATACATCATTGTTAGATACACAAATTTTACATCTTGATTTGTATTATTGATAATAAATTATAAATAGGATCAAAACATATTTAAAGCATTTATATTTGAATGTTATATATTAAAAAATATTATGCATATTCTTAAATGTCCTATATTTTTGTGTTGAAGGCCCGAGTAGCTTAAAAAAATGGAATGTTAAAAATGGAGACATGGATAAATTTCTTAGCAAGAACATGCATAGGCTTTCTATCCACCTTGAACATTTTACATGACAAAAAACTCACTGATGAAACCTCCTCATGTCCATACACATGAAATCAAACATGACCCTTTGACAAACATTATTAGCTTACATTGGAAGTTATGTCTTTATCTAAACATGGGAGAAGGGAAGAAAGAAACAATAAGTTACCTTATTAATACACAATTGTAATATGAGCATGTGTCAAACGCCTTTCATAAAACATGTGCAGAGCCCAAGTAGTGATGGAAGACACGCCATATGTGACTAATGGAAGTGATATATTTTTCACTCTAATTGACATCAAGATTCAGGTAGGGCGTGGAGTCGCTCACATAACTTTGCAGGTGGGAACCACAAGACAAAAGTGAATTTCCATCTTGTCACCACATAAAATTGTTTCACACAAAGACTTTATAAGCTCGAAAGGGATGCCAGTCAAGATCCATGAGAAAAAAGAAAAAGAGATAAAATGTCACATTCCATAGTATATTAAACTGTGAGGGAATGTGGGTTGAAGTTTAGACAAGGATAATCAAATAGGGGTGGGTGAGGGGCACCATTAATGGGGTTGGAGTGTTTGGGATAGTTATCCGTGTTATGATCAATTTTAATGGGCAGCCCTTTGTGGCCAAATATGAAACCAGTTATAGTTTGGAATTTGATAATGAGTACCGAATTTTGCAACGTATAGATTCTCCATACATTGTTCACTATGTTAGCCCCTATAAATTCCTTGACAAGCAAGCAAGGGGCTAATTTGTTTTATGAGCCTTCAAGGAATGCATTTCTCTTGAAAACACATCATCCTTGAAGCCTTTACATGTTCCCTTCCCTTTGATTGTTTCCCTCTACTGTTCTTGAGTCAATAAGCCTCACTGATGATGAACAATTGTGCTCCAAAAGGCCTTTATTTTACCCTTGTACCTCTGCAGAACTCTCCATTTTACCCTTTTTTCCCCTTGGTCAAAGTCCCCCTTTACCCTCCAAATCCTCCCAAAATCCCCTCTAAACCACGCATACACCCCTGGTCTGGTTTAATTTTCCCTTTATTCCCTTATCGTTACCCTCCATTGGCCTTGGAATGCACTAAAAAGGGGCAAAAAACCCTCTTTCCACCTTATAATAGGGCCTAGCCCCTTTTTCGCCAGCCCCCTTAAACCACTTCCCCATATACCCTATGCCCAAGATCGAGCGCTTATGGCCTGGGTGCTAATCGCATCGGAGAATCAGAGCGGAACGTTGATCCTTTGTAAACCATGAAAACTCCGATGCGATAGTGTTATCGCTCCATCAGTCCCGTTGCGATCTCCACCGTTGATCTATCATTTTGATCAGACGGCCTTACGCTAATCACACTCCCGCCTCGATCGCAATCACAACTTTCACTGTGTCACTCTTTGTTCCACTCCGATTGTGATTCACCGATTCAATCTCCACCGTAGATCTATCATCCAGATCGGACGGCTGGCACTCCATCGCATCGCATCCCCTCCTCTGCATTCGCCGATTGCGATCCGCGATCCCATCCCAGCCATCCCTTTAACCCACGATCCGACAGCCCTCGCTCTCTTGCTCCAATCGCAATCGCATTTCTCAATTGTTGCCACTTTCCGCCCTTTGCGATTGCGATCCGCCGATCCAATCTCGACCGTTCGTTAGTCCAAGATCCAACGGTCACAAACTAATCGCACCATCATTCAATCAAACTGTCGAACCTCCCATTTCTTCTCTCCGATTAGATCATATCCGTCGATCTCCTCCTGAGATCCGACGGTCCTAAGTGAATCGCCCTCCACCTATGTTGGGTCCCACCACACATGATCATTTTCATTGCATTTTCGTTCATTTCTTTGCATTTCCGCCTATGTCCAAAATTTTGCAATTTACAATAAAGTTTAATGTTTCGCATTCATTCCGCCCGAATTCATAAAACGTCCCACTGTTTAATCTCTGCCGTCGATCTACGCCAACAGACCACGATCAAACGGTCCACGCGCATTTTTCCACCAAACCCTATTAGTCGCTGTGTGCACCATATCACTGCATTATTCACCATCGTTTTATCTAAAAACACTGTTTTATCACCGCCGTCCTATCATTCTCTCCATCCTCCATAGCCATCCTCCCCTATTCATGGATTTCATAACATATTTGCATGTTTTTTGCAGGGTACGAGCAGTGGAAAACCGCCATGATTCAAAATCTCTGTACAGTTACAGAGAAATAGGAAAAGACCATTTTCAAAGAGTCGAACTCATGAAGAAGGGTTTGAAAGGACATATGACAGGGCTCACATTAAAGAATAGAGTTTAAACTCTAGAAAATCTTCCCCAGAGCCATTAAAGCACAGATCTCACCGACAGAGACAGTACGGGAGCAGCAGAGAGTTCAAGGCATGCAATAGAAAATTTTGAGCCTTTTTTCAAGAATTTAGAAGGCAAAGGTACTAGATCAAAGACATTATGGACCACATGGAAGGCCCAACGCACAGAAAACAATACTATCAGGGTTTCACACCAACAGATTGTTCTTTCCCTAAAGGACCAAGCACCGATATTGTTTCCTTTGTTTATTGTGTTCCTGAAGAGATTTCAACTGACTGCAGTCCAAAGCTACTAGAGAATTTGTTATGCAACATGGCAGACCTAAAAGTCATTTACCTGTCTTGTTTGTTTATTCACCATAAAGTACTACAGAGTACTGCAGCTAGAGTGCATCAGGGCCATACCGTAGTAAATGGAAGCCTGAAGAAGACCACTCTTGCATCCAAAAGAGTGCCAGAGATAAATGCACAAGATTTAAAACAGAATGGGCTTCGGCCCTCTTCCTCTTCTAAGTTTTAATGCTCCATTTAGTTTTTCACCTACCTCTTATGCTCATCTTTTATCTATAAAATTTAGGAAGAAACTCTTTGTAAAGTTGTTGATCGATTATCAAAGAATTTCAAGCTGTTTCTTTTGAGACATAGTCTCTGTGTAAAGTTGCAAGATAGGCTGAGGAAGATGTATTCAGAATGAACTTTCAAGCTATTGGCAATGTTGTACTTGACTGGTGTTGCTCTTAATATGACAAGCACATTTCTTTGGATCCTGATCTAAAGCTGCGGTGATGTTTTTCTGTCTCTGTGTTTTCTTTCATTTCATTTCATTTCTATTGGCTCACATTAGAAATATGGCATAGGATTTACCCTTGTTAGGTACCCTATGTTTCTACTCTTCTTGCCCTCAATGTTTTCCGCTATATGTGTTATCTAAGGTTTGATTTCAATTAATTTAACCAGTGTAGTGGATGTTATTTCCTGCTAGTTGATGTATGAATTAATGAATCTGTTCTTAGATGTTCTTGTTAGGATTTAATTGAATGACTTGGGAACACTGGGAGGTCTAGAACTCTGTCTCTATCTCACTAGGATCCTTTTTAGTTAATTGAGCCTTTTCTAAGATCCCTCAAGCTGGAGGCCGAAGCATTGAGAGTTCAAAGTCTCTTTTCCCGATCTTAGTTTTCTTTAATATATAAAGCTTTAATGTTCCTTTGTCTTGAAGGTTAGCCTTTGGATTTTGAATCTTCAGTGTTCGATGGCAAGCCACAATCACGGATCGATCTCTGGAAGGTCACCTTGGAGGTTTCCTTGCTTTCACCTTTCTCTCTTACCATTTCATATCACATAATCATCTTTAAGATCCAATGCTTTAGATGACTAGCCCAACTGAAAGCCTGCATATTGAATAGCAAGTAAACCCTTTCCTGACTCCATTGCCCAATGGTCTCGAGTGTTCTCTGAGTTATCTCTCCTTTGCCTAAAATCCTCTTTGCTCATCCTTGTCTTATATTGAACCCTTCTTTCCTGATTCCCAACAACCAAACATACGATCGAACAAACAAACCTTCGTGCTAACCCTTCCTAATATCCAACCGAAACTTCAAGTCTGCTGCCCAGCCTCCCTCATGCAGGGAATCCCTCTGGACAGGAGGGAGCTAGATCACGAGTTTGAAAATGGTTTGACGATGTTGTCTCATCTTTTGGTATTGCCAAACCTTGCCAAACAGCAGGGAACCCCAACATAATGGCGAACTCCCATGAAATTTGGTATTGCTACCATGTCCCCTACAGGCTGAAGTGAGAAAACAAAATACGAGTCAGGTTGGTAGTGAAACACTTCCATTTGCATTCCAACTTCTACACCATTTGTGCGTTTCTCCCACACTCTTAGACAAAGTCTGGAAAGGGCCAGGTAGCCTCCAGATCTCACACTCTTTCAGAGGTGACATATCTGGTAAAATCCCTCCCAGTCAATCTCTGGTTTGAGTTTGTTGTGATTAAATATATCCTTGAAAAAAGACATCTCACATAAGCCTTGTATTGCAGATGATGTACCCTCCAGCCATTAACAAGCCTTTCCACAAAAGCAGCTCACAGCCACTTTAAAGATCAAAAGACTCCCATGGCAGTGAGTGAAGTGGCACACTAGGGTCCCGCTTACATAAAGACTCAACTAGAGAAGACCAACCTCAACAACATCAACTTCAAACAAAGTAACAGTAGGGGAGTGGGCACGCTTGTTGGAGAACAACATTCTGGCTTTCAGAACCATTCACACAAGAGCTTATCCTAACCCAAACCCACCTGAAATAGTTGACAACCCTGAGAGCATCCTCAAGAGATATCCTACACCTAAAATACCAACTATTCCCAGCCACATCCATAGAGCTAACTTTGCTCCAGAAGACTTTACAGCTCTATCAGACCCATTTTTTGACCTAGACCTACCAAACAGACTACCAAGAACTAGGTCATTCAGTGTTCCAGACCAGCTAGACCTTGAGCTTCCCGGTTCACCATCTCACAGTGGTAAACACATTAGGGACAGAGAGACCCCTCCATCTACACCCCCTGATATTCACTTCCTTCAAAACTTGGGGCTCTGCCACCCTAAATCTACCCAACATTCTTCTGCTGGTCATAAGATACCTGCCATCCATATACCAGCTGCTCAGGTTAACCCTCTACCTCCTCAGAACATCATCATGGCAGCCTGGTATGCACCTCTGGTTTTACCTCAGCCTCTGGTACCTTTACCCAATGATTACCAATCAAAGATCCCACATTTCACTGCCAAAGAGTCTACCATGGCCCAACACCATGTAGATAGGATGGAGGACTCTTTTGACTACATGGAAATAGATGATGATACAGTCAAAATGAGAATCTTTGCCCAGAGCTTAGGAGGCGAGGTGAAGAAATGGTTCAAAAGCCTACCTCCTAATAGTATCCAAGACCTCCCTGCTTTATATCAGACCTTCATAAACAAATGGGAAGTCAAGGCCAATCCTCGCCAAATCCTAGCAGAATACATGAACATTAAAAGAAACATAGGAAAGAGTGTCCATGATTACTCAACGAGATTTAACAACATTTACAATGCTCTTCCTCCACATATGAAACCTCCCCAAGGTATGGCTCTAGTGAAATACCCTGAAGGCTTTGATGCTGACATGGCCTACCAACTTAGGGAGAGAGATTACAACACGTTGGAAGACATGCAAAAAGGAGCAGTGAGTGTAGAGGCTAATCTGAGAGTCAGATCAGCAAGTTATTCCCCCATTCCAAGAGAAATTTCTTGATGAAGATGAGGGAGCCATAGAAGAGTTTGAAGGGAACGCAATAAACATGTTTGAAACAGAAGATTCAATCCATAACTGTTACACAGAAGAAGATCATCCCTCGCCCTCATATTGGGATGAGGAAAGATCATAATCTGAGGATTACAGACTTGGATTTGAAGATGCCATCATGCAGGTCAGACAGTATGAACTTAGGAGCAATAAAAGCCTAGATAATTCCAAACCCAAAGCTTCTGAGATTACCATCAAGAAAATACTTGAGAAACCTTCTAAAGTGACTGCTGAAGGTAACAAATCAGCAGCTAAAATTTATGGAAAGAACAAAGAAAAAGGCAACCAAAACACCGACAAACAAGGTAAACCAACTAGCAGCACTAGCATTGCAGTTAGTGCTCCTGATAAAATTGTCACAAACACTGTACATAGCAAGAATCAGCACACTGATTCGGCCACTAAGGTGGTGGTTAAAAAAATAGAGTTGAACATCCCAAAGAGTCAGTCCACTTTCAACTTGGAAAGCGAGATTGCAAAAATTAAAATCTCTGTCCCACTCTCTGAGCTGGCCACTCAGGATGTATATAAAGGCCAAATTTTGAAGGCATTAAATTTAGGTGAGAACAGTGACACTGTAAATCTGAGTGATGATCAACCAGCCCTTCTATTTGGTCCAAAGATAGAGGGAAAGTTTCAGGAAGGGGTAGTGCCCCCTTTTTATATCAGTCTTAATATCCATGATAAGATCCTTCACAATGCAATGCATGACTTTGGGGCTTCACACAACCTGATGCCTAAGGTAGTAATGGAAATATTAGGCCTAGAGATAACCTGTCCATATAAAGACCTATATTCATTTGACTCTAGCAGAGTAAAGTGTCTTGGCCTGATCAAATATTTATGTGTAAGCCTAACCCAGATTCCAGCAAAATGCATGGTCATGGATGTTGTGGTGGCAGATGTGCCACCTAAGTATGGTATGTTGCTGTCAAGATCATGGGGAGCCAAACTGCAAGGAACAATGCAGATGGATGGGGCTTATGCCACAATTCCTATTTTTAGCCAACTTAGAAGACTGTACAGGGAGGCACAAATGAAGTTCCTGGTTAGTAGCCCTGAAAAGCCTAAAAATTCTCCTCTGTACTTTGTACACACGGACCTGGACTCCTTTATCTTATGCAATGATGAATCTTTGGGAGAGCCAAAACCAGAAGACATAGATGCAAACAGGGGGTTTAAGACTACGGATTTTAAAATAATGGCCACTCTAGACTTAGAGGAAAACAACGAAGAAAACCTTAGACAGTGCACTGAAACAGAGATTCAGACCAAACAAGGAATTGACTGTAATCAGCGGGTTAGTCACCCCTCACAAACTCATATACCACACGAGCATCGAAACCCTCCACAGCACAACGCAGAACCCGTAATACAACAAACCAGTGAAACCCGCGACAGGGAGGGAAATGACGATAAAACGAAAAATGGGCCCCTGTGGGAAATTAACTTTGATGGGTCATGCACCAAGAGAACTGTTGGAGCTGGGGTGTGGCTACATAACGCAGAGAGTGACTACGCGGAGAGCCATGCCTGCAACCTGCATTTCAAATGTACAAATAATATTGCAGAGTATGAGGCTCTTATCCTAGGCTTAAATCTGTTGAAGAAAATAGGAGCCCGTAGGATAGCCGTGCAGGGAGAATCTGAGTTGGTTATAAAACAGGTGAACGGTGAATACACAGCCAAACACCCTAGGTTGAGAGCATATAGGAACGATGCCATGGATATATTGAAAACATTTGTTGAATACGAATTAGTGTTTGTTCTTAGGAGTCAAAACGTCATTGCAAATGGATTAGCTTGCCTAGCCAGTTCATACCCTAAGACTCCAAGCGACCAGCAAATCATAATACAGACCAAATTCAGACCTGCAGTGCCAGATAACGAAAAATATTGGTAGGTTTTCGAGGGCGATAAGCAGATTGAAGATTTCCTGATAGGCAGGAACGAGTTTGAAATTTCCGATTCAGACTCTATGTCCAGTGATAGCTACCTAAGTGAGGAACCCTCAGACGAGGAAGAACCACCCCGTAACATAGAAATAAACACTTTGAACGAACAGATTGGAAAATGAAGAAGTTGAGGTGTTGCAGGCCAAAGGCAAGAACATACCTCGAGGTCTGGCGCCTTTAGAGGACCTTTTTTATTTTGATGATGTAGCAAAAAAACCCACTATAGAACACGTAGACTCTGACGTTGAAGATTGCAACATAGGCACTGAAGATAAATCCAAAATGATTAAATTGGCTAAGTCTCTTCCTGCAAACATGAAAAATAAATACATTGACCTATTCAAAGAATTTATTGACGTGTTTTCTTGGAGCTACGAAGACTTAAAGGCCTATGACATGAACATTATACAACACAAAATACCTTTGAAAGAAAATCAGAAGCCCTTTAGACAAAAGCTTCGCAGAATAAACCCAAAGCAATTGCCTGCAGTTGAAAAAGAGATTAAAAAAATGTATGAGGCAGGCATAATAGTTCCTGTGAGGTTTTCTAATTGGGTCTCAAACCTTGTAGCGGTGAGAAAGAAAATAGGTGAGATCAGATTGTGCATAGACTTCAGGAATCTTAATAGAGCCTCACTCAAAGATAATTACCCTTTGCCAAAAATGGAACACACTCTTCAGAGGGTAGTAGGCTCAAAAAGGATCTCCCTGCTAGATGGTTTTTCAGGTTACAACCAAGTCTTAGTAATCCCAGAAGACCAACTCAAGACAGCCTTTACCACTCCATGGGGCACCTTTATGTATGTTAAAATTCCCTTTGGACTGATGAACGCTGGTGCAACCTTCCAACGAGTGATGGATATAGCTTTTTCCGATGAGATAGGACACTTCATTTTCATCTATCTGGATGGCATAACAGTCTACTCCAAGACTGAAGAAGAATGCCTGAAACATTTGAGAAAGGTCTTTGAAAAATCTAGAAGGTTCGGTCTATCATTGAATCCTAAAAAGACTGTATTTGGGCTGCAAGAAGGAGAACTCCTTGGCCATATTATATCTGAGAAAGGGATTAGGATAGACCCACAAAGAGTTGATGGAATACTACAAATCACACACCCGAGAAACATCAAAGAATTACAGTCCTTCATTGGGAAGATCAACTTCTTAAGGAGGTTTATCCCCAACTTAGCTGAACACCTTAGGAATATGACTAACATGTTAAAGAAAGGTGTAGAAGTTAAGTGGACTGTTGGGGCTAAGAAATCTTTTGAATTAGTTAAAATTGCACTCACCCACGCTCCTTTCCTAATCAGCCTAGATTTCTCAAAGAATTTCCTCATCTTTTCATTTGCCTCTGAGCATACAGTAGCTACAGTTCTGCTGCAGAAAAATCCGAAGGGAATGGAACAACCTATTTCCTTCTTCAGCAAAGCACTGAGAGATGCACCCTTGAAATACAACATAATGGAAAAACAAGCCTATGCCTTAGTCAAGGCCTTGAAAGACTTTAGGGTGTACATTCTACATTCCCACACCATAACCTACATGCCTAGCATAGTGGTCAAAGATATCTTATCCCAAGACCCAGATGGGAAGAGGGGAAAATGGATTGTTGTGATCTTAGAGTACGACCTTGAGATAAAACCCACCAAACTGATCAAAGGTCAGGGCTTAGCTCGACTAATGGCTGAATCAAATCTACAAGCCCTTGACATTAACATGGTAGATACCTTGGATGAGCAGTAGGGATTGCCTGATCCCACTGTTGAAGAGAAGTTTCAGAGCTCTCCTTGGTATTTTGACATTCTGTATGTGCTTACACACCTCAATGCCCCTCTTGAACTATCAAATACCAAGGCTAGATTCTTAAAGCTAAAAGCCAAAAGCTATTGCATAATGAATGAAGGCTTATACTGGAAAAATCCAAATGGCCTATTGCTTTAATGTTTGCCTGAAAATGAGGCAGAGAGGATTAAACAAGAATTCCATGCAGGAGAGTGTGGAGGGCACCTGAGCTGGAAGGCCACTGCAAACAAAATACTCATAGCTGGTTACTACTGGCCTACACTCTTCAATGACATCCATAAGATGATAATTTCCTACCACAAATGCCAGATTTTTGAAGGCAAAAGAAAGCTCCTACCCTTACCTCTACAACCCATCACTGTTGAAGGTCCCTTTATGCAATGGGACCTAGATTTCATAGGAGAAATTCACCTAGCTTCTTCTACACAACACAAATGGATCTTAACAGCCACAGACTACTTCACTAAGTGGATAGAGGCCATACCTACTAGGAATGCCACAGATTTAGTCATCATTAGGTTCCTAGAAGACCACATCCTCTCTCGGTTTGGCTGTCCAAGAAAAATAATCACTGATAATGCTGATGCTTTTGGATACAAGAAAATGGTTGATTTTTGTCACAGGTATCAAATAACACTCGGTCATTCAACTGCCTATTATCCTCAAGGTAATGGCTTAGCTGAATCATCAAACAAAATCCTAGTGACTATCATCAAGAAGCTATTGGAAGAGAACAAAAAGTCATGGCATAACAAGTTAGTGCACGCTTTGTGGGCTGACAGACTTACAACGAAGAAATCCATTGGCATGTCACCATATCAGCTTGTATATGGGACAGAAGTAGTTTTTCCTACCAGTTTGGGTGTACCAGTGATCAAACTTGTCCAAGAGATCCAGACAGAAGAAGACAGTATGGTGAGGAGGATTAACCAAACGATTCATCTCCAGCAAATAAGGGAAGAGGTCTATAACAGAGCTTTGAAGGTTCAAGAAAATATAAAGAAGTTATTTGAAAAAAGAACTAAGGCCTTTGATTTCAAAATTGGAGACAAAGTTCTGAAGTGGGACTCAAGGAGAGAGGACAAAGGAAAGCATGGCAAGTTTGACAGTTTGTGGCAAGGTCCATACATCATCCAGGCCACTGTGGGTTCAAATGCCTTTTTTCTACAAGAGTTAGATGGTACTGAGTTGTTTGGGAGTCCTATCAATGGCAGGGTGCTCAAACACTACTTCTGCTGATTCCCAATTTCTAGTTTCCATTTCCATTGTAGATACCATTGTTGTGTTTATTTTCAAGAAAAGAGAAAATGTTCCAAAAAAACAAAAAAAGGAGAGGTTCAGACATGCTCAAAACATGAACCTCAGAAATGCAAATATTGGCTCTAATATGATCAAAACCTGAGCCAAAGAAAGTAAAGATAGCTGGTCCAAACATGCCCAAAACCTGGACCATCAGAGAAGAAAGAAGAATCAGCTCTAACAAGCCCAAAATCAGAGCTAAAATGAAGAAAATAAAGTGACTCTAACAAGCTCAAAACTTGAGTCACAAAGAGAAGAAGGATGCTTGAAGCTTCAGATTTCAAACCTTCAAAGTTTTGTTTTCAGTTTTCTGCAAATTTCTGTCCATGTGCAACTGTCTTTATGCCTTAGATCTACAGGAAACTAGACTGTCTAATCCTAGTTTGACTGTTTTTAAATTTCTGTTGTAGAATGTAGAGAAGAAATCTGCTAGACAGTTTAATCCCAGCAGATATTAGATTAGGTAGAGAAGCATATGAGACCAATAGTCTAATCTGGTCTCATGGAGTAATAAGGGTAGATTTAGAATAAGTTTGTTTTCTGTTTACAAAAATAAATGATGTGAAAGGTTTGCTAGTTCAAATGAACCCTAGAAGAAAAAATGCTAGGATTGTAAGATGGGTAGGCAGATTGTCTAGGTAATGTTTCTGCTAATTTATGTCTTCACAATTGTGGCAGCTAAAAATCAAAGAAGAAAGGTGGCTCAAGCAGTAGGCATCTGGCCTACTCCATAAATCATTTCTGAATTCTTGACTCCTTCAAGAAGAAGCCATCCCCATGTGGAGCCACTGTTAGCCCCTATAAATTCCTTGGCAAGCAAGCAAGGGGCTAATTTGTTTTATGAGCCTTCAAGGAATGAATTTCTCTTGAAAACACATCATCCTTGAAGCCTTTACATTTTCCCTGCCCTTTGATTGTTTCCCTCTGTTGTTCTTGAGTCAATAAGCCTCACTGATGATGAAGAATTGTGCTCCAAAAGGCCTTTATTTGCCCCTTGTACCTATGTAGAACTCTCCATTTTACCCTTTTTTCCCCTTGGTCAAATTACCCCTTTACCCTCCAAATCCTCCCAAAATCCCCTCTAAACCATGCATACACCCTTGGTCTGGTTTAATTTTCCCTTTATTCCCTTATTGTTACCCTCCATTGGCCTTGGAATGCACTAAAAGGGGGCAAAAAACCCTCTTTCCACCTTATAATAGGGCCTAGCCCCTTTTCCGCCAGCCCCCTTAAACCACTTCCCCATATGCCCTATGCCCAAGACCGAGCGCTTATGGCCTGGGCGCTAATCGCATTGGAGAATCGGAGCGGAATGTTCAGTTCCTTTGTAAACCATGAAAACTCCGATGCGATAGTGTTATCGCTCCATCGGTCCCGCTACGATCTCCACCGTTGATCTATCGTTTTGATCAGACGGCCTGGTGCTAATCGCACTCCTACCCCAATCGCAATCGCAACTTTCACCGTGTCACTCTTTGTTCCACTCCGATTGCGATTCGCCGATTCAATCTCCGCCGTAGATCTATCATCCGGATTGGACGGCTGGCGCTCCATCGCATCGTACCAGTTGCATCGTATCCCCTCCTCTGCATTCGCCGATCCCATCCCAGCCGTCCGTTTAACCCACGATTCGATGACCCTCGCTCTCTCGCTCCAATCGCAATCACATTTCTCAATTGTTGCCACTTTCCACCCTTTGCAATTGCGATCCGCCGATCCAATCTCGACCGTCCGTTAGTCCAAGATCCAACAGTCACAAACTAATCGCACCATCATTCAATCGGACTGCCGACCCTCCCATTTCTTCTCTATGATTAGATCATAGCCGTCGATCTCCTCCTGAGATCCGACGGTCCTAAGTGAATCGCCCTCCACCCATGCTGGGTCCCACCACACACGATCATTTTCATTGCATTTTCGTTCATTTCTTTGCATTTCCGCCTATGTCCAAACTTTTGCAGTTTACAATAAATTTTAATGTTTCGCATTCATTCCGCCCGACTTCATAAACCATCCCGCTGTTTAATCTCCTCCGTCGATCTACGCCAACAGACCACGATCAAATGGTCCACACGCATTTTTCCACCAAACCCTATTAGTCACTATGTGCACCATATCACTACATTATTCACCATCGTTTTATCTAAAAAAACCATTTTATCACCGTCGCGCTATCATTCTCTCCGTCCTCCATAGCCATCCTCCCCTATGCATGGATTTCATAACAGATTTGCGTGTTTTTTGTAGGGTACGAGTGGTGGAAAACTGCCATGATTCAAAATCTCTGTACAGTTACAGAGAAATAGGAAAAGACCATTTTCAAAGAGCCGAACTCATGAAGAAGGGTCTGAAAGGACATATGACAGGGCTCACATTAAAGAACAGAGTTTAAAATCTGGAAAATCTTCCCCAGAGCCATTAAAGCATAGATCTCACCGACAGAGACAATACGGGAGCAGCAGAGAGTTCAAGGCACGTAATAGAAGATTTTGAGCCTTTTTTCAGGGATTTAGAAGGCAAAGGTACTAGATAAAAGACATTACGGACCACACGGAAGGCCCAACGCACAGAACATAATACTATTAGGGTTTCACACCAGCAGATTGTTCTTTCCCTAAAGGACCAAGCGCCCATATTGTTTCCTTCGTTTACCATGTTCCTGAAGAGATTTCAATTGACCGCAGTCCAAAGCTACCAAAGCATTTTTTATGCAGCATGGAAGACCTCAAAGTCATTTATCTGTCTTGTTTGTTTATTCACCATAAAGTACTACATAGTACTGCAGCCAGAGTGCATCAGGGCCATACCGTAGTAAATGGAAGCATGAAGAAGACCACTCTTGCATCCAAAAGAGTGCTAGAGATAAATGCACAGGATTTAAAACAGAATGGGCTTCGGCCCTCTTCCTATTCTAAGTTTTAATGCTCCATTTAGTTTTTCACCTACCTCCTCTTCTCATCTTTCAGCTATAAAATTCAGGAAGAAACTCATTGTAAAGTTGTTGATCAATTATCAGAGAATTTCAAGCTGTTTCTTTTGAGACATAGTCTCTGTGTAAAGTTGCAAGATATGCTGAGGAAGATGTATTCAGAATGAACTTTCAAGCTGTTGGAAATGTTGTACTTGACTGGTGTTGCTCTTAATATGACAAGCACATTTCTTTGGATCCTGATCTAAAGTTGCGGTGATGTTTTCCTGTCTCTGTGTTTTATTTCATTTCATTTCATTTCTACTGGCTCGCATCAGGAATATGGCATAGGATTTACCCTTGTTAGGTACCGTATGTTTCTGCTCTCCTTGCCCTCAATGTTTTCCGCTATATGTGTTATCTAAGGTTTGATTTCAATTAATTTAACCAGTGTAGTGGATGTTATTGCCTGCTAGCTGATGTATGAATTAATGAATCTGTTCTTAGATGTTCTTGTTAAGATTTGATTGAATGAATTGGGAACACTGGGAGGTCTAGAACTATGTCTCTATCTCACTAGGATCCTTTTTAGTTAATTGAACCTTTTCTAAGATCCCTCAAGCTAGAGGCCGAAGCATTGAGAGTTCAAAGTCTCTATCTGATATTAGGTTTTCAACTTTGTGTTATAAAGCTTTAATGTTCTTTGTCTGAAGAGTTAGCCTTTGGATTTTAGATCACAGGTGTTCAATGGCAAGCCTTGTCCCTGGATCTGATCTCTGAAGGTCACCTTGGAGGTTTCCTTGCTTTCACCTTTCTCTCTTACCATTTCATATCACATAATCATCTTTAAGATCCAATGCTTTAGATGACTAGCCCAACTGAAAACCTGCATATTGAATAGCAAGTAAACCCTTTCCTGACTCCATTGCCCAATGGTCTTGAATGTTCCCTGGATTATCTCTCCTTGGCCTAAAATCTTCTTTGCTCAGCCTTGTCTTATATTGGAACCTTCTTTCCTAATTCCCCACAACCAAACATACAATCAAACAAACAAACCTTGTGCCTATAACTAGCCTAAAATCTTAACCTTTGAGCTTCAAAGTCATATACCTTTGACATATCATAGAGAGATCCCTCTCTGGACCCAGGAGGGCTAGATCCTGGGGTCTGAAAGTGGTTTGATGTTGTCTCATCTTTTGGTTTTTCCAACTTTGCCAAAACATGGGAACCCCAACACACTACATGGAGAACAATCACAAAGTTGAGAAAAATGCAATGGTGCTTAATATTTTCATGTAGTACATACCAGGTGGAAACACAAAAAATCTCCTGACTAATTTTGGAGGGTGACTCATGAATCTGTAATAAGGTTTACACTCATGGCATCCTATATGGAATTCATTACTTCCATAGGCATGGGATTGTGCACTATGGCCCTCGAAACAAAATTGTGAATTTTTTTTTGATGTGGTGATCAATGCCTACACTAGAGGTCCCATCACCGTGATGCTCTTCGTAGAAAATGGTGTTGAATTTTCTACAACAAACATAGTAGAAACCAATTTTATGATGTGATAATTAATCCTAGTGATCTTTAATTAATTATTCTTATGCTACTTATATAATTTAACATTTAAATACACATTAAAACTCAACAGTAAAGAAACAAAAATAATAGAAACAATACATATCATAAAGAGACAATCATGCACAATAGAGACACCAAATTCTCCCTAGGAAACTCAAACTTGGGAGAAAACCCATAAACTCTTCTTCTAGGATAAATTATTCTTCAACAAGGTTTACGATAAATTTCCAAAAATCCGTGCCAAAATCCAAGTCCAAACTTTAGCCATTTCATCATTTTTATGCTCCCACAAGTGTCTTCTATATAAGAGAGATGATGAGTGAGTGAGACAAATGCAGTGTCACATCATGTGTATATATACTAGTCAAATGGGTGCATTTACCCCAAGGGACACACCCTTTCATGGTGGGGACAACTAGTTCCTTTTGAGCCTACATGAAACCCAAAAATAAAATTTACTTTATTTTAATTTCCATAAATTTCTAGGATGACTTAGGAGGCCACTTGGCATGCAAGAATGCCTCCCGATGCTAGAAAAAAATTAACACTCCCTCTTAGTAAGGGGGGTTTTCTCCTTGGATGCAATATATTTTCCTTTAATTTAAATTCTCCTTCCTTAAGAAGATTTTATGAGCTTTCCATGTTGATGCATGTCTATAGATAGCTCCATCCTAGAGTAGGAAATGTAATTCCTCATATATCTTGGGTTGGAAAAAGTCATTTATGTCTCCTTAGGTAAAAGTATCAATCTCCTCTGGTCATGGCCAAGCCTAAGTATGCAAATTTGTCTAGTTTCTTAGGAGATAATTTCCCTTTGGACCATTCACATTTTTGGTCAAAGTCCTTTATGACCTAGCCAAGTCCTTCTGGATTCAAAGGTGAACTACATCTATATCCTCTGTTCGAAATAGCCAAGTCCTTTTTGATTCGAAGGAGAAGATCTATCCAATTCTATACTTTCCCTTGGTCGTTCATCTATGATCGACCTAGCCAAGTCCTTCAGGGTTTAGAGGTGAATGCATCCAATAATTTTCCCCTTTAATTTACTTGGGCCATTCACCTTTATGGTCAAAGTCCTTTATGGCCCAACCAAATCCTTTTGGCTTCAAAGGTGAATGTATTCATCTACTCTTGGTCAAAGTCCTTTATCACCCAACCAAAGTCCTTTATGGGTTTAGGAGATGGTTTTACCAACCCTCCAAATACCTCATCATTCCCTTTCAATGAGGGATACATTCAAAGTCATAATAAGCTCATGTTTGAAGTATGTCCACAATATGCTCATTTGTGGATATGTACTGGAGCTCTCTTTCTCCTCTCTATATCATGTCTTGGATGAAGTGGCGCGACCATGTCCTTATGGATTTTGAAGTAGGCCTTCCTATGGTAGTCCTAGCTGCTCCCTTTATCATTGAGGCAAATTCTTCTTTCACTACTTCTCCCTCTATCACATGAGCAAGCACTTTTACCACTATTTCTCCCTCTATCATGTAATAAAGTCCTTCTACTATTGTTTTTCCCTCTTACTCGGAGAACCCTTCTGTCACAAGACTTTATTTTTTCTTCACGATGCTACCATATGTTTCAAGAATCAATTATTTGGAAACATTCATGATGTACCTGCAAACCTCGTTTAAGAATCCATGGAGGAAACAATTATAACCAAGCAAAAGATACGAAGACAATAGGCTTATAAAAAAAACAGTAATCAAGGGAGAAATATATCAGAAGTATTTATCTCTTGATTAAGAGGGAAACTGTTGAGTGTTGTAGGGAATTTTAAACTCCCTCTTGATTCTTTCCTCCTTGAAAAAATCAACGAAATCCATCTGCAATGCTCATCCTTTTCCTGAACATCAATTTTTAATGCGTGCAAATTTATTCTTGCATGACCCGTAAGGGATATGGTTTATTCGTCTTGAAGATTAGTAAGCCATTTATTGAGCTATCTACCCACACCAAAGCTTCAAAAACATGTTAGCATCAACACCAAGTCTACCCTTGGGTCTCTCACTTGAATTCAACACTCCAATTATTTCTCTAGGGTTTACAAATCCTAAGTGTTCTGTCTTTTGTACCAGGTTGTCCTTTACCTCAAATACTCCTACAAATATAAATTCCTTTCTATCACTATCAATTTTTTTCCCATATGGTAGACTCCTTGATCAGATTCTTAGGTATAATCTTATCCCTTAAACCCACACACTCTTGAGAGAAAGCAACAATGATAGGAAGAATATGTTTCCCACAATCTTATGGTTCCAATAGTTTTCCAAGGCGTTCACAAGCCTCAACAACTAACAACCTTATTGAGTCTTCATCATCACGAGTGAGATGGAGAAAACATGGGATGATGTCGGTCTTGAGCACAATTCTTTTGTAATTCTATTTTGTTTCTACCATCCAAGAAATATTTGTAAGTGAACAACTAGTACTTCTTTTGAAGTGACCACACTCGTCAAAGTCATTGTTAGCCTGAAATAGAAAGGCACACTTTCCTACAAATTCATTTCCTAGCAGAGCCAATGATATATACTATCATATTCATTAGAAATATAGGTATCACTGCATTCAATATAACCATTATTTTCTACAGGAATCATCTCATCAACCACCTCGCAAGGTTTATGAAATGTAGTTGTACGAAGATCATTATTTTTTGGATCATAACTTGGTGAGTCATCAAATTTCTAGAAGCAAGTCCTGCCCTTATTTTGATCAATATTCAAATGAATGTCAAAGCTCACATCACTCCAGTTATGCTCATTTTCCAAGGTCTCATGATGGATATCAACTCAATTTTCCATCAAAGGCAATTCTTCAAATATTTCCCCCTTCAACATGTATCTCAATCCTGAGCTGTGTACTCTCTTTGTAGTCATGCTTGTCGATATCATTAAAAGTGTCCTCATAAAAAAATATAAAGGGCCTCTTCTTGAATTGATAAGGATGAAATAATCCAATTTACACTACACTAACTCAAAATATGTCTCTTCTTTATTGGTTTATTTGTAATTATAACCCATAATAACATGGACCCCTTCATCCAAAATTTTTAAAACTACATTGTCAGCATGTCTTTCTTCCTGGAAAGAAAATATGCCATCATGTTTTTGAAGGTCAACCAAAAAAACTATGATTGTTTTCTTCATCGATCACAAAGCCTTGTTCCACATAAGCTCCATTTTCATTACCACAATATACTTCAATGGAATAATGGAGTTGTCCTTGCTGCAGGGCCATAGTGCTTTCCTCAATGGAGACACCAATATTGTTTTCCTCAAATTATGAGCATAAAACGTATTTACAACAAAAGCAATATCATCATGATGTGGATCTCCATCCTCTAAACTGTCTTCCTGATCTGGAGTATCATTATCTTGAAGGAGATGGGGAATACCTTCTTCATCTTCATCAATTCTTTCACTTCCTTAAAAAAAAGCAAGGAGCCCTTCTTGTTGCGGGGTTACAAATAACTCCTAATGAATACCTTCAAACTTTTTCTATCTTGGACAAAAATGCATGAGAAAGCCTTCAACAATTCCGAGAGCCTAGATTCCTAAGAAAGACTTCAAACTTTTTCAATCTTAATGTATGAGGATCTCGACCTTCCATGCTGCCAAAAAATTGTTGCTTCCTTCCTTAGATATCCCTCCAACTTGCTCGCTTAACAAAATCTTATTTTGATCTTCTTCTTCCTATTAGAAACGATTTATTTTTAGGATAGAACTTTAATGATTGCCCTTTTAACAAGGCTCTATACCATGTTGAATTTTCTACAACAAACACAATAGAAACCAATTTTATGATATGATAATTACTTCTAATGATATGTAATTAATTCTTCATATGCCACTCATACCATTAAGAAATTATACACATAAAATCTCAATAGTAAAGCAACAAAAAAAATAGAAACAATAAAGATCATAAAGAGACAATCATGCACAATAGAGACACCAAATTTTCCCTGGGAAACCTAAACTTGGGTGAAAACCCAACAACTCTTATTCTAGGAGAAATTCTTCTTCAACAAGATTTACAATAAAATGTCTAGAAATATATGCCAAAAAATAAGTCCAAACTTTAGCCATTTCATCCTTTCTCTACTCCCATGAGTGTCTTCTATATAAGAGAGATGATGAGTGAGTGAGACAAATAAAGTGTCACATCATGTGTATATAGACAAGTCGAATGGGTGCATTTATCCCAAGGGACACACCCTTTCATGGTGGGGTCAACTTGTCCCTTCTGAGCCTATATGAAACCCAAAAATACAATTTACTCTATTTTAATTTTCATAAATTTCCAGGTCAACTTAGGAGACCTCTTGGCATGCCGAAATACCACCCGATGCTGCACAAAAACCAACAAATAACACATGTATTGGCAGTGAAGACAAAATACCCTCACAAACATATGGCATAAAAAAAAAGTGCAAAAACAAAATATAAATTATTTTACCATCTAAATCAAATGATAAGTGATATTGGTTTAGTTGACTTTTATTTTTAGTTGATAGGGTTTGGGCAACAAATCTCTCTTGAAAATGCCTTCAATGTAATTAAACAAAATGCCAAACATTCTATTTTGAAAAAAAGTTATACTTTTAATTTTTAAACTTACAACATTGAAGAGAAAAACTTACTAACTTGCACCACCCTTGCTTTAATAGTTTCATCATCATTCTGTCGAGTATATTTTTAGATTGAGAGGTTGGAAATTTCTCCACAATAAACATATTTAAGAGCCAACGTTTCAAGTCTACAACAATACCTATCATTAAAACACTTAAACATTAGTCTTGTTGTAGACTCGAAACGTCAACACTTAAACATGTCTACTGTAAAGCAATTTCCGACTTCTCAATCTAAATTTCATCCTCATATTATTTTAATATCCACTCACATGATTAAAGATATCAAATTGAGAGAAAGAGGTATATATGTAAAAATTTGCATGTTACATTCCCACTCATACCCGCTTACTATATTCGAAATATGTGCCCTTACTCTCCATAGTATATTTGTCTCTATATACATAGAGAGACACCCAGAGATGAGACAATATACCATGATGAGAAACACCAACAACGATAGGGAAGACCATATGTGATGATGAGGAGCACATTGTGTCATGTAACCTAAAGACCACTAACTCTTAATAATTAACTTATACTCCTCATACATATGGGAATGATGATTCACCCATCATCATGTGATACACATGTGATGTTGGCCAATGGCCATGGGCATGATATATAGTCATTTGTATTTCCGCTCATTTATACAATATTCAACGTTTATATTATTTATCTTTGAAATTTTGGCAGCAAACTTCAACATGGTCTACGTACATATTTGTCGGGGAAATTTTCAGCAACCGATTCGGTTTCACGTGCTCTGGGGATCGACTGCAACTTTACTTGGACCACATCTTGTGCGATGCATACTTTCAACTTACCCTTGCACATGGATAGCCAATGTGTTTCACAATGGTCGAGGTTGCATAGTCTTCGGGATAATTTAATTTTTTCAAAGTGATTTCGGATTTAACTATCGGTCGAGCTGAGATGTCTCTCGAATAGTTTGGAAGGGATGTTTCTAGATGTCTCTCGAATGGTTTGGAAGAGATGTTTCTTCAATAGTTTGGAAGAGATATTTCTTGACTTTTTAATTAACATAATATTAACATATTTTTTTTTAATTGATATATATATAATTATATTCAAATGGCTAGTAACCATAGTTTTTATAACCTTGTCTATCATCCTATGTTATTGATTCATGGCATTGTAATGGGAAGTGATGGGTGGGTAGAATTACCTTCCTCCCCCTCCTAAGGTTATAGATCTTTCAAGCCTTAGTGATTGTTTTAGCTTGCACAATCACTCTCCATTGTGATATGATTTTTTTTATAAAATAATAAAAAAAATTATAAGTTTTATTTATGATATGGTTTTTTAAAAATTTATAATTATTTATATTTGATTTGATTATATTTGCACATAATTTAAGTTAATTTGTTTTATGATTTTTTATGATTTTTAATTTTTCAATGAATTTATTTTAGAAATATATTTATTTTGCTTAATTTGATTTCTATCTTATTTTTGCAAAATGTTAAAGTTTTGAAAGGAAAAGCTACATTCAAAATAAAGTATGGACATAATTAATAAAGTTTGGACATAATTCATGTTTTTTGAATAGATGAGGTTAGATATTAGATAACCAAATAAGGGTATTCCAGATCTAGATCAAGAACAAGTGCATTGCTTTAGGTTTCATTGGACCTAGGATGAAGTGCATTGATTTAGGTTTCATTAGATGTAAGATGAAGTGCATTGCTTTAGGTTTCATTGGATGTTTGATGTGGTACTAGCATCTAGATCTGGATGCATTCACAATAATTCTTTTCGCTGGAGGTGGATGTTAGATTTATTATATCTAGACCTAGATGTAATTTTTCATTTATTTATTTATTTATATATATATGGTAATTGTCATTATGTCATTTGTTGATGATGTAGCAGTTTACAAGTTTGGTTATTCACATGGCACTTATGATGTGTCATTCCACATGGCATAGATTATTAAGTTATGTGATGCGGCTATTGAATTATTGATGTGGCACTAACAAGCATCATATATGAAATATGAAATAAACATTATGTGCAACATTACTTAACATGTTGGACGTTTGGATGCTAGATCCATTTAATAATGAGAAATTACATCTAAATCTTGGACTTGACATGTAGTGACTCATTCTAGATAATTTTAGTTGTTAAATGCATTCAAATCTAGGAAAAATCATAATAGCACAACAATTTTATATGCTCAAATCTCACATGATTTTTCACTTAAGTTTACATCCAAATATGTGATTGAGAAAGTAATCCAAATACCCATATGCCCATATATTTAAATCAAAATCAATATAATATATCTAGATGATCCCTCATTTAGATCACTATAATGTATCTAGATCTCTTTCATATTAAATGCATAATCATTTGCTTTGTCGCGGGGTTAAAGTTGACAGGTTATCCTATATGTCTAGAATTTCATGGAAATTAAAGTCATATTGTTAAATGGAATCAACACTAAAACTTGACCAAGTCCTATTAGTCACATTATGCACCATTACATTGGTAAAAATGTATGAATTGAGTGTTTTAACTTCACCCAACAAATGCAATGTAAATTATCATGACTTATTATGTGTGTAACAAATTCCAATTTATTATAAAACCATAATTCTTCAAATTTGGAAATAGAAAATATGTTCTAACATATTTTCTCACAAGGAATCATTTTATGAATTTTCTAATGATTTATGAGTTAGAAAATTGAGATTGTTGTAATAGAAAGTCTCATAACTCTAAACATATATGTAGGATGTAGTTTAAATAACAAATTTTGATGACTCAAGGGTTGAAGAAATTTGCATTGTAGTTGTATATTTTTGTTAGTGAAATAATAAAATTTGAAGTCCAAGAAGTATAGGTTTGCACAATAGTCTATGGTGTATCTAAGATATGTGATAGGTGGAGGAGAGATGAAGATAGATCTTGTCGAGATGGAGACCATCATGAAGTGGATTATGGATCTATTGTTTCTAAGGTTAGGAGTTTCATTGGGGAAACACAATACTTGAGGAAATACATAACCTCATTTTCAACGGTAGTAGTAGCACCACTCTATGCCATAATAACAAGTGGCAATAGTTTCTAGTGGGAAAGGGTCAACAGAGGGCCTTTGAGGAATAAAAGAAGGAGATCATTCAAGCACCAATTCTGAAATTGTTAAACTTGTAACAAACATTCAAAGTGGAGGCATATGCAAGTGGGTGTGCTATGGGAGAAATCTTTATTTAAGGAGGAAGGCTTGTATGCTACCATTTTGAAGTATTTCATGGGGTAGTTATTAACTACCCTACCTATGACAAGGAGCTCTATGCTGTGGTGCAAGCTATGAAGAAGTGGATACATTATCGTATGGTGACGGAGATAGTAATCCACACAAACCACCAACAACTATAGTACCTACAGGGCTAGACTAAGCTACAATAGACTAGACAATACAAATGGATGGAGTTTTAATAGAAATTTTATTTAGTGATCAAGCATAATATAGACAACGTAAACAAGTTGGTCGACATGCTTTCGAGGCCACCCACATCAATGATCACAACTTTGGAAACTTTGATGTAATTGGAGCCATTCATCTATGATGAATACAGAGATGGATATTCAAAGGATGGTGACTCCAAAGGGGCATTTCAACAATTGCAAAAAATAGAGTCATCTGCATGATGGTGACAACATAGTTGACTACCATTTCCAGGATGAGTTACTCTATAGGTTGGATAAGTGATGTGTTCTTAAAGGTGAGTGATTGCAAATGATCAGAGAGGCTCACACATCCAAGGTTGCATGGTGACTTGGTGTAGGGAAGAAAATCACCAAACTATGAGGTATGTGTATTGGCCCAATATGCAACAATAGGTAGCTAGCTTCAAAAGAGGATGCATGTTTTGTTGTGCTACCAAGCCTAGTAATAGGAAATATGATCTACATCATCCCTTACCTATACCCACTCGTCCTTGGGAAATCATTTACATGGAATTTGTGGGAGTTTTATAAAAAACCAAGAAAGGACATGACCACCCATTCATGGTACTTGATAAGCTAAACAATATGTGTTTTCAGATGCATTGTAAAAAGACCATCAATGGATAGGAGAAAAAAAACTTTTTCTTTGGATAGATATGGGTGTACTTTGGAATACAAAATAGAAATATTTCAAAAAGGGACACAAGGTTTCTCAATTCATTTTGGATTACATTTTTGGGTAATATTAACAAGAAGTTAAAGAGATCTACAACATTCCATTTTCAGAAATATGCGTAGACAAAAGTAGTCAACATGACTTTGGTGTAGCTTTTGAGAGGTCATAATCAGAAGCATCCAAAAACCTATGACAAAGCTTTCGTATATATAAAAAACTCTTATAACAGAGAATTCCACACTTCTACTGATAAGTCCCCATTTGGAACTTGTTTTAGGTATTTTCCACCTTCAATTTTGGATATTGCATATGGGCAACAAGGAGGAGTGAGGGAGGATCTTACAGGGGATGCCTTAAGGGTAGAAATATTCGTAGAAAAGATCAAACAAATCCATATAAAAGTACATGAGACACTAGAGAAGCCACAGGGAAGATATAAGTCTAAACATGATCAACACAAAACAAAGAAGTCATTCAAGGTGGGAGACAAAGTATGGTTATAGTTGAATAAGGAGAGGCTATAGGATCATGGTAAGAAAATCAAGGTTTTGTGATATGGTCCCTTGATATATTAGAAAAGGTGGGAGATAACACCTACCAACTCATTACACCCCCATACATGTTCATTTACTCAGTGGTGAATGCAAAGAATATGAAATTCTATGAACCTTCCATGCTAGATCAAGAAGGGGAACAAGTCCTACCTTTCGTAGAGGATTTGGAACCAGATGCTTAGGTAGAGTTTACAAAAGATACAATTTTGAAGAAGAGGTATATAACTACAAGATAGGGGAAACATGGCCTCTGGAAGATTAGGATGAAATGAAAATTTCAAGGCAATGCTAAATGGTACACTTAAGAGAAGGTGGAGGAAACATTTCCTCATCTTATTCAGTAGAAGCTTTTGGGGAACAAAAACTTCCCAAAATGGGGAGGTGTTATTAAGATTGTATCGTTATATATTTTTTTCATCCATATTGATGCTTTTAGAGTGGAAAAAGTTAAGAAATCAACTCACAAGACCATTTTTACCAGTGGGACCTAGTTTGGAAAATCAAGGTCTAAAACCTTCCAAGAGAAATTTGAGACATCAAATGGGAGATTTTTGGAAGTAAAAATTTTCCTCTTTAGAGAGGCACATTATTTTCCTATTCTACCCACATATAAATTTTCAATGGTGAAATAGTTGCTTCAATCAAAGTCTACATGCAAAAGTTATGCCACTCGGAAGTTGACCTTCTCTTTTTTACCACCATAATTGAAGAGGATGCCACGTCAACCTCCATTACTCATGAAAATGAGGCTAGGAATATGATCATGATGAAGAATACTATAGAAGAGTCCATATTTTAACTATAGTTAAGAGTTGAAGGAGCCAGACTTGATCACTAGTAGGTTAACATGTTGTATTATAACTAGGCCACTAGGAGGAAAAGGGGTTCCATTATTTTCGAGTGCATCATGTTCCATAAACATGCAGATTATCCGAGAGGGATAGGGAGAGAGAACACCGAGAGGATTTGTAAAATATTGTAGAACATGGGCCACATGCGTTACTTCTTTGTACTCAAAAATATTTTCTATTCAGAGAAAGAGAGGAGAGCGACCTCACCTTCCAGCTAGGTTTTATCTCGAAAGGGTTTCCTAGGATATATCTCGTGTCAATGATGGTTTGTGAGTTTTTATTTCACTATTTAATATTTTTTCCATAATTATAATTTACATGCATATGCAATAAAAAATAATTTACTGATCCATAAATCTAAAGAGAAATAAAACCTCATAGTGTAGATTTCATATTTTTAAGTATACTTTATCAAATTTGTTGTGATGACCAAAATTCTTTACTAAGAACACCCTATCACAGTCTATTATATGCCTCGGGGGCTATTAATTTAATTTAATTTATTTAAACTATTAATTTTTTTGTATAGTAAACAACCACGAGGGATTTGAACCGGTAACCTTTTCACATGGAGTGCCTTAACATTGCACCCATTCACTATTAATCCAAAGTCCATTGGCTATTATTGTTATTATTATGAATGCCATTACATAACCATTTATTATATATAACCTTTAACGAAATAAACCAAATTCATATTATTATATACATAATTCCACAACATAAGCCACTACCCTCCCTGCACACACCAAAAAAAAAAGAATTTGATTTGCTTTTATATATATATATATATATATATATATATATATATATATATATATATAAATAAAAAAATAAAGTTATTTAACATATTTATTTACAATAATTCATTTATTTATTATTATTCTTCTATAGTTATCTAATTTGAAGATTATTTTTAATATATTTATTAAATGATTAACACTTATTTCAAAAGATTAAAGCTTATTAACTAACCATTTTGTTTTTATATTTATTTCAAGCATATTTTATGAAAAATAAATCTAATTTAGTTTGCAGTATTTACAAGAATTTATATTGTAAAGACGTCTGAGCACCAAAAAAAACCTTAAAAAAGTACACTAAACAAGCATTTTAAACGAAAGCATGAGCTTAACAAAATTTGACATTAAGCACAATATGCACCCTTTCACCTAATTTTTATTTATTTGTTTACAAAATTTGACATTAAGCACAATATGCACACTTTCACCTAATTTTTATTTATTTGTTTACAAACTTTGGAGACACAAATTGATTTTCCTAGGAACGAGTTTTAATTAAATTGTTTTAATTTTCCAAAGAGTGTAAAATTGCTTCAAATTCATAATTTTTAAGAAAAAGTTTAAGGCTTGAAAATATTGATGCATTATTTAAATTCAGAATTTTCATCTCATTTCTTTTATTCAACCTATGTTACTTCAATAAGCGAATTAAAGTTTTTTTTGTTTTATCTTTTAATTAATTATTTTAATTTTTCAATCACACATGAATTTATTTTTGTATTTTAGTTTTGAGAGGTAGTTAAATTGGTTAAGTACTCATTATTAAAGCACTTTTTTTATTGAGAGGTTACAAATTCGATTTTCTCAACACTTTTAGGGTTAGGTTTTATGGTTGACTTGAGACGAAGTGATCCCTTCATGTGGATCTGCCCGATACAAATGTTTCGTAGATGTAACAGTTACCGATCTCCGATTTTCGTGAACCACATAGCAAAATCCCTAAGGGTTAGCTCAATTGGTCGAGTCCCCATCATTAGAGCACCTTTGCTATTGAGAGGTCACAGGTCCAATTTTGTTGACACTCTTGGGGTCAAGATCCATGGTTGAGTCGAAAAGAAGTGATTTCTTCTGGTGGATATTCCTGGTGCAAATATTCTATGGATTTAGTGGTCACTGATCTCAAGGGTCCATAAACAAAAAAAAAAACTCATTTGTGTATTGAAAACAAAATTTTTGACAAAATTGTCAACAACCCACTCTTATGCAAACTGAGAAATGAAACCACTTTAAATGAGCTTAGAAAAGCATGTAGCAATGTTGAACAAAATAATTACAAAGAAATAGCTAGTTTGAATGCAAAGAGAATATGAAAAAGAAACAAGTTTTCGTGACACAACTAAAATCATACATGAATTTAATGATTCACATTCCATGCATGTAATTACATAGAGACTTTATTCAACCATATTACCAAGTAATTGTCTCTTGAAAGATAAAAAAAAAGAATTGATGATGTGAAGCATGTAGAATTAAGAAATCAAGAAAGGAATACCATCAAGTTAGTTCTTCAAATTATCCAAAACAGAACCAAATACAAGAAAAACAGAGTGACATGTCATAACGGGTTTTTTTTATCTGCATCCCTTTCATAAGATTTTTATATAAATTGTGGAATCATTTATTATCATGGATTAAATTGACATGTCATTTGATTTATCCGGTCTCTTATGGAAATTGAGGTCACATTTTTAAATGAAATTAAGTCTAAATTTTGAATAAACATCATATTAGCCACATTATGTACTGTAATTCCAATGCTCATTGCATTGGTAAACCTTGTTGATCATTGGGATTGGCCAAATCTTATTTGAGGGAACAAGTTCCTCAACTTGTTTTTATAGAGGTGGCACTCCTCTTCAACAAACAATTATCAAATATATAAAATAAGAAAAAAATAGAAAAAGAGATAAGTAAAATCATCAATTATGGATTGTTGACATAACTGAGAGTAAAGAATCACTCATATGGATAGATTAAAATAATTATCGAATGCATTTATAGAGAAATTTAAAATATAATCATATTAAAACTCATTGGGATGAAAAGAGTTACAACCTTGCAATCTTAATCTTTAAACACAAGGTCTAACATTACACTAGACATGAACTCTTGATAGTCCTTTTCAAAAACTTTTTGAAAATTATACAATGGGTTTAAACAAAAATATGTAATGTATGAGAAATTTAAAATGCATTCATCCATTTAAAGACAATATTGGGCTCCCATGAACCATATAATAAGGAAAATACAAGGAAAAGAAAAAAAACAATAATCATGAGTTGACCTTGATACATGGAAAAGATCCACAATCAAGAATGTTCAATGATTATCAAGTGAGAAGAAGAAAGGTAGGGGACAAAATAAAACAATTTACATACAATTCTAGAAAAAAATCTCTCAATGTTGAAGACTTCTCGAAAGTTAAAATGTTGGATGTGAGATAGAAACCTAGTTGCCGAGACCATCGACAAGTAACCTTAAAGTCATTACTTTTTCTAATGTATCTTGAAGCCACTATTCAATGGATTCATGTAAAGATGCAACGATAACTTCTTGTTTCACTTGAACTTAAAATAAATAATCTTCAGTATCCTTCAAATCATAATCAACTTGATGTACTATGTCAGATTGGTATTCATTCTCGTTGAGGAATTGAGTTAACCATTTTTCAATTTTTCTCTTTGGGGAAATAAAAATGTTTGCTGAATTAATTTCCTGTTGTGATCCTTAATACATCCATACACTCCTAAATTTATTCTCGATTAAAAAATGTAGCATCCATGATTAATTTGGGCCTCTCCAGTTCCTTTGCTACCTCGATTAACTTAAATAATAGATCATTATATCTTGTTCTACTTGGAAATTAATTCTTAGATCACCTTGATTCCCTCTTTCCAACAATCTTTTAATTATTTAATTCTCCTTTTGGAAGGAATATTTTGTTCTTTCCTTTGAGCCTTAAGTCATGTTTGACATCTTCATAATAAATGTGTTTAATATCTCTTTCCAAGTCCTTTTCTAAGTATTCAATGAGGGAATTAATTTTGATAAATAATTTAGCTGAAGATACAGATACTTTCTGTAATTGAAAGATTGCATCAATCCTCTTATTAATATTATTAAGCACATACTGCCAGATTTTGAATAGTGAACTTGATGCTACTTCAATTCTTGAATTTCTTTTTGGGATGTGCTTTGATAGTTAGGTTGGTTTTATTATGGATATTGGTTTAAAAAATAATGGTTTTGGTAACAAATCCATATCAATATTGTTTATTCTTTGTTTTAATACTATAGTTTCTACCTCTTGCTCGTAAATTGAATGCTATAATGTGTTGTCGGTTGCTTGATGAAATTAAAATAACTTGGAGGGTTGTATTATTTTAATATTGATCTCTCAATTTCCTTTATCAACAACTTGATAATTTTTAACATTGATTTTTTTCAAACTATATTTATTTATGTTTATTTTTTTTGAATTTCTATCATAGAATGCATGGTGGAATGTTACAAACTCAAGTTAAAAATCAATTAGGTCTTAGTGAGTGAATTCCTAGCTAATATATTTACTCTCTAATGCCTCCCATTCAACCTAATATGGTATTTCTAACATCTCATCAAGATCATCTATCTCCATAATTTGAGAAATACCATCTTTGGGTGTGTTTTTGTAACACACCATTCCATCCCCTTGGGTTATTCTTGAGGAATGGAAGGTGTTACATCAATATAACTCAACATACATAGTCCTATCATGGAAATGGGGTCACAAAATTCCTCAATTTCCAACTTGAATCTAAAAACTAATGCCACGATTGCGTCGGACTCATCAAGATATTTCCCACAATAAAAAAATTTCCTCAATTCGACCTATGTATAAAAAGTTATGGCCTTTTAAAAGATGGTTTCTAAACCTTATCCACGTCAACAAAGTACTGTCACATGGTGCCCACTTAGCACCCACATGGTGGTAATGTGGAAACCCCACCTCACCTAGAGGATCCATGTCATCTTGTCATGCCAAGTGGAACTTGCGATGCCCTCATGGCACATGTTGCATCAACCCTCTCTTGGACGCACTAGGTTAGTCCTTAGTCTAGTTTGTAACCTCCTTCTTGTTATAATGGTTATTGGGATTTTTATTGCCCACAAAATGTAACACATTTCCAAACAACTCGAGACGAGATAGACTTGACTCCACGTTAAAGGATGAGAGAAATCTCATCTCAGCACTCGTCAACCTTGGCCTCTCTTGCCATAACAAAACGAGGAATCCCAAGGACCCGAGATTTCGTGACGTTAAGTGCCTCAACATTTACTATCTCAAGGCTCGTCAATCTTGACCCTTTCCCATGGTGCACCTCTCCTTCTCCCCAAGGTTCAAGATGACGTCATCCTGAGGTGACAATTCTCTAACATAATGTTGACGTAAGACTGAGATGATGTCATGTTAACATCATATCATCCACGTGAACTTCTCTAAGTATTCCATGTGTCACCCATATTAGGGCCATTTGGCCCTCTAACATGGCCATTGGTACCTTCCACATGGCATGCTTCCTACATGCCACATCACCCATGGCTCCATTTCACTATGCCACCTCAACCCAAGACTTGGGTCCCACTAGGGTCTTGAACCTTGTGCAAACACAATTCCCCCTCATAAATATTTTTATGCTTTTTGGTGGAACCCAACCTAGGACTTCATATAACGTTGCCTCGACCTAATTTCCTTGCAAAAATGCTTATACATCCCATGATTGAAAGGGATTTTTTTTGTTATCTATGTCTCTCGCCCTTCTTTACTCCCATCTCTTAGGACCATTTGTTATGCTTGCACATGGAAATAGGCCTGAATACCCAAACATCGAACTCAGGCCATTTAGATCATTCAAGCTATTTTGGCCTTCATCCATTCAACCTTCACTAAAATTTTAAAATGTAAAACATGCCAAGCTCCTAAACCTCTAGTCTAGACCCCACCATTTGAGTATTCAACAAATTCCTGAAGGCCTTGCCCCAGTCTGACCCGATTGATAAAGACGAGTGAATATATATAGATTTCTTGGGATTCTCCCTTGGACTCCTGAACGTGGCTGGTATTAAGCCACATTTAACAAGAACAAGGGTTATCTCTGATTCCATAAATTCATACACTAAAAGAATCAAGGGATGTGTTCCTTATTTAAAACACAACAATTTGAACACAACAACAAAGTGATTTGGCCAAACACATTAGATACGCAACAATTTCAAACACATTTATTTCCTGCATTAGTAGCACTTCTTCACAGTATGAAACAAGACCAAACTTCTTCAAATTTAACAAGTAAAAAAACCAATATGAAAATGTCAATTCATAGATCCTTGTTCTTATCCCAACTTTGGAGGCATAACAAGCTAAGTATTCACACAAATATCTCAACCACCTCCTTGAGGTAGAAAAACCCATACAGTCCATACATTCATCACATAGATTTAGCTGATAAAAAAATCACCCATAAGCATGGTCACAAAATTAGCTTCCCAACTTACCAAAACATAGGGATACTAAGCATTAAGGTATCGTAGTTAACCATGGGTGATTTGATATTTCCTTTTAGAGACATATCAAACAATCATGCAATTAGCTAAAAAATTCACAACCATATGATTCAAGCATCTCAAAGCACGCACACACACACACACACACACACATATATATTGATGTTCCTCAAAGAGTATTAACCCTACTAGGATTAGAAGAATAATGTAATCACTCTCTTGAGAATGTAGAATGAAAAAGGTAAAGAAATATTTTGATAAATGTATAAATATGTGAGCTTCACTGTTGGTAAAAAAGTGCTCTTATGGGACTCTACTTAGATAGAGAAGGGTAAGCTTCAAAAACTCTGGATTGGTCCTTTCAAAATTGCAGCAATCGTTGGACCAAAATCCTACATATTGAAAAGTGAAGACGAATGTATTATTTCCTACACTATGATGGCTCACATATTATGCCATATGTAGAAGTAGTGCAAGGTTAAATACAAAAAAATTATGCATACCTTCATTGTAAATATACTTTCCTCTTTTAATTTTTGTTTTTTGTTTTTAGTCTTACTTACTACTTTTAGTTATGGTCACATCCTTTTACTTTTACACCCTTTGCCGTTGACTAAGTTTCTTTCTATCTTATAATGCAATATATCTTTCTTATTTGTTATTTTATTTTGATAAGGATGATATATGTTTCTCTCTTTGAATAACATTCAGATTTATTGGACAACAAACACCTTCCATGATATAATATTTTTTGAAGCCCTATTTCTCTAACATAATTGATATGTTAACATTTTTTGACCTACCATCAACAAATTTTTATTACAAGAACAAGTAGCTTATTTGTCTACCAAGAGCTGGATTGTAGAATAGATTTGTCTAACCTTATCCTTACTTGCAGTAGGTCACCTACGATGATGTCTTCCTCATTCTGCTTCTTTCATCCATTGCCTTGTGTTTCCCAATGACTGATTGTAACCTACTTATTTGCAGAAAAAAAATTGTCAATTCACTTACCATAGAAGTTGAGTTCTAGTTTGCATTACGCAAACCACCCTATGGAGTCACCAATGTTGACATACGTCAATTTTATAAAAAAAAATGCTTCACAAACCTTTGTGACTGTTATACTACTTCCTTCACTTTTTTTTCAAAATATATATGTATATACACATAAGCATTAAACAGTAGATGGTACCTTCCATTAAGAAAACTCCCTGCCAAGAGTACAAGGTCAATACACATATTGGTTGCCTTGATTGAAATTTTGTTAGGTCTACACCATGTGGATCATACAAATGTGCCTATGCAAAAACTCAAGAGTTGGAGGTATTCTTTGTGTTTGGACTATATGATGTTGTGGGTTTTATGAAGATATATAGTATACAAAAATTTTCAGGATGAACATGATTTGCAAACAAAAAATTAATGATTATAAGTATTTTGGTCTAGTTAAATGTCTCTAAGCACAAATAAAATCTTTGATTATATAATATTATGCATGGTATATGTATACATATAATAGGGGCCTATGCTAATGCTGTCAGAAGCTATAAAGGGCACTAGGTATATTTTCAAATGTTGTGTGAAATGAGTTGTAGGGTCCAAAGCATATCATATGCATTGTATTATACATGTGATATAATTACATTGTTTTCATTCGAGTGCATATTATAACATTGAAGGGTATGAATGTTAGATCGAATATTTTTTAAATTTAGGCCTTGATATACCTCACTGAGCGAAATGATAATAGGTGATAGTTATTTGTCTTTGGAAATGGCCACCAGTGATTTGATATGAATTCATGTATGATCTAACAAGGATGTTGATATTGAATAAAGAATATACAATTTGTAAAGATTTGGTTTGTCGCCCAAGATTGCACTGTTTATGGTTGATGATTATGTGTAAATTGAATTGATAGTGATCAATACCATTAAGAACGACCTGGTAGTTTATGTGGGCATTTAATTACAATACTATTGGTCCAGTCAAGATTCTAAGGGTGTTATGAAACCAAGTCCAAAAATATAAGAAAAGAGAGATCAATGCCTTATAATTCAGCCACTTCGAGGGGAAACCTCCTTTACATTACATAAATGAACAATTATTGGGTGATACAAATGACAAAACCTCCTTTCTATATATAGGAGTCCATGGGGTCACAATATAATCCTAGCCGACCTAACAATAATAATGTAAGGGCACAATAATAACAATATGGGGGCTACAGGGGTACAATAATAACAATAAGGGGGCTACAATAACAACAATAAGGGGATAGACTAGTATTATAGGGACCTAACATGCCCCTCTCCTTATAACAAGTGTTGCCCTCAGCACTTGATTATTTCTGGATTCTTATGTATAAAATTCTCATCCCCCCATGTGGAATCTTCAAGAGGTAAGTTATTCCACTTGCTGAGATACTTTGAAATTGATCGATTTGATAGTTGTCGAGTTCTTGTTTCTATGACTACTACAAAACTTATTTCGTTGTGATGTTGATCTTCCTATTGTTTCATTCGATTCTGCACCAAACTTAGGTTATCCTTTAAGAGTTGGAGAACTTGTTGTTGATGCTTGATGTGATATTCCACTATTTTATCATCCATATTAGCTTTCATTTGATCCTTTAAATGATTCAACTTATCCTCCACTTTTTCTTTTAAACCATCTATGTCATCTTTGATTGCTCTTTGTAAGATCAAAATTTGTTGCACTTGGTACTGAAATTTTGATATCTCATACTACAATTATTCCTCTTCATGCGTCATAGTAGAGATTTCTGAGGGCTTAACGGGTGTGGAATTATTTCTAGGGGGCATTTTAGAACCCAATACTGATATCTATGCTTCAATGTGCCCTTGGAATCATTTCAAACCATTTTTTCAAACAAGACTTATGTAATGTGAAAAAAAAAAATACACACGTTTTTCTTGCTTTTGAGGAGCTCGATATTGAAACTAAATTATCTCTATGATTTCAGATCTTAAATATCTGAAATTAGGTCTTGTAGTATCCTTCTAAATATTCTTTCGAATGCCACAGGTCTGACCTGATTTGGATGCTTCAAGACAAAGTTATGCCCAATCTCCCACAATGACTTAATTATGGACTTGTTTAGTAGAGCGAACTTGTACGATGTTCAACGTGTCACTTTCTCCTCCTTTGGCTCTGAAATTGATACATAGGAAACTACAGTCCGTGTAATTTCGGCCACTTTTTACATAATTCCAATTTGATGCTCATAGAGAGAGTTATGATGATTTTCCCAAGGTCACCTATTTGAGATGAAATTTGGGAGCCTACAAAAACCCTAACTTCCACAGATCATATCTCCGAAAATATTGCGAACCAAGATCTGGAAATTTTACATGAAGTTCCTCAGGATTTAGACTTCTCGTGCTAAAAATTTCAACATTTGAACCTTCGTAGAAAAAAAAATTATAGGGAAAATTCCACGATGCCCTGCTTGGAGCAGCGAAACCCTAGAATCCGAAACTCTGATACCAAATGTTATGAAACCAACTCCAAAAATAGAAGAAAATATAGATCAATGCCTTATAATTCAACCACTTCGATGGGGAAACCTCCTTTACATTACATAAATAAAAAATTCTTGGGTGATACAAATGACAAAACCTCCTTTCGAATTATAGGAGTCCATGGGGCCATAATATAATCCTAGCTGACGTAACAATAATAATGTAAGGGCACTATCATAATAATATGGGGGCTACACGGGTACAATAATAAGAATAAGGGGGCTACACTAACAACAATAAGGGGACATACTAGTAATATAGGGACCTAAAAAAGGGGGCCTTGCTTCAGTGACTTATCCTCTGCGTCAGATGCATTTCCCATAGCTCGAGTTTCATATAAATGAACTCCCTCCTTCGTAGGACAACATGTCCTAACCATTTTTCATACTGTCCAGTCTAACTCCTATGGCATTAAACCCTACCATAGCGGCTTATTTATATTGGTTCAGGTTCATTGAAAAAGTGATATGGCATAGACCGATTTACTTTGTATTTTGGCTTGTCATACCAACCTTCACTCCGATTTTTATTGCTCCATTAACTCGCCACTATCATGATCACCTCAACCTTAACACTCCATTTTCACCCCTCCACAAGCCTTCAGGGGTTAACCATACTCTCATTATTACGAATTCAATTACACTGTAATAAAATTTGAAAAAATCTCATTCTGGACTACGGAGACGAAGTACATAATTGAACTCGATGGGGTGGAAGTTGAAAATTTTCCTCTCAAGTGCAACATGTTAACATATATTTTTTTGAATGGTTTTCTTGCATTACAAAATTGAAAACTTATCTAAGTCAATTCTCCCCACGTCGTTCTTGTTCCTAATTCTTGATTTAAATTTCTTAGTGTGGTTTTATTCAATCCGAAATGCATTCTTTTGTCAATACCTCCACCTTTACTCGATAAAAGAGAAAGGAAAAAAAAGGCTCCTCCTAGCTCATAAAAGAACATAGCTCAGTCTGCATGTTTAGAATCTAGATTCATGTGGGTTGTTCTTGTTTCCTTGGTTTCAAAACCATGCGCATTTATTGGTGCAGGGCCCTTTGAGGAGACCCTAAGGGACACAACACTTTGCATTTTCATTTTAGTTCTCATAGTTTTGAATACAATCATGTGGCCTTGGGAAATGGTCAGCCTTACCTCTATTTTTAATGAAAAACTTGGAACTCTCTAAGTTTTAAAAGGCCTAAATTTCCCATTCAACATACTCATTTATGTTTGCCCATACAGTATATTTTTATTTTCATTAATATACATACCTTTCGCTTTTAAATATGCTCAGAGGATGATTAATTGGTTTTCCTATTGTTAAAGTTCTATAAATAGTAAAAGGGATAGTTATATAAACTTCAATTATCAAAACCATAATTTGCTAATTATCTAATCTAATATTCTCCTACCATGGGAGCCTTTGATATGATGTGGTCTTGGGAAAAAATCCACTAGCGTTTCCATGCACAAATTTTTTGGCTTTTTTCTTCGTTTAACAAAAAAGAAACTAGATCAAGTCCTTCATTATGTTTTTGTAGTAGTTTCACGTTACATGTGACTATGTTTTACCTCTATCAATTGTGAATATAGATACATATGCGCATTCAACATTTTGATATTTAGAAATGAAATGGTTATGTATGAAGTTTGACTATACATGCCCACGTTTTGAGCCTATTCCTGGATGAATAAAGTCTTTTTATCATGCATGCCATACTTCGATTCGAAAATGTGTCATGCAACGGTTATTTACCAAATAATATTTTGACGCGCATAATTCTCACTTCATTTGAAATTATTTTCACTATAACAATTATTATTATTATTATTATTATTATTTATTAAAAACCTAAACTTTCACCAAAAAAAAACGACTCCATCTCTTTCTCCACAAAAAAAAGAACTCAACCTTTGAACTTTATTTATGTATCTATTTCTCCAATATTTATTAAAAATAAAGAAAAAGGGGGTATAATCAGTTCATATAGTTTGAAAATAGATTGATTATATCAACATGCCAATACAATTCCCTTTCCCTCATAATTTTATTCCCCGCTATTAGGTTTTCTAGCTCGGATAAATTATTGATTTGTTAATGATGAATTCCATATCATTTGCTACTTGTAAGTAACCTTTATGATTACATTTTTAACATGAATTTATTCAAAATAAACAGAGGTAAAGGGAGAGGAAACAAAGACAGAAATCTAGGAATAAAGAGGGATAGGGGACCAAAAATTTCGGTTCATTTTGATGGAGACTCAGAAGAATTGAGGCGGTTTCTTTAGACTGACGTAGTTGACCTTACAGACCATCATATCCCCAACCTATGGTACAACCTCAAAAATGTTAGGGAGAAAATTGAGAGGGGGGGTGAATTATTATTTTACACACTTCAATTTAAATTTCTTATTTTGATTTTTATACACTATTGTTGTAAAGGAAACTAACATATGTACGCAATTGTTACTACAGAAACCCACATATATCTAGTTGACTTATCTAAAAATCAATTTCATAACCTATGCAATATTAATAAATGTATCATTATTCCAATATTTATCAATTAAACAATAATTATGAGCAGTTAAGAGGCAGATAGAACTTCAACAAAAAAACCATATGAACACTAGGATTTTTAGGTGGAAACCCAATGTGGGAGAAAACCACCGTTGTTTTCGTCTTTGTCTTCTTCTTTTATTAATATGAATCTTATTACGATCTTGTACTGGCATAGAATCCAACCAACACATAGGCTCCTACCCCAAAAGGCTAAAACCTTATATTGTTTTACTTGAAGGGAGATACAACCCCCTTTCTGAAGACTACTGTCCTAATCTCTTTGTGGATCACTTTTCTGAATGTTTCAAACTAGATCCACTCCCAAAAATTCTAAAATAAACCTAATCATCAAATCAATCACTAAATCTCAATGAACTATAACAATGAATGCAACTAGATAATACTAAACTAGGTCACATCATATCAATGCACAATTACTCATCAATATACCAATCAAAAAACCGTTACTCATCACATAAACCATATGTTTCCACTGCAAACCTTGATCAAGCATACATCAGATTGTATAATTTATTGTTCTGAATAAAACCCACTTATGTATGTGATTCTCCTTAAGAATACCTGCGTACATATCTCGCAATACTGAACAACTAAGTCTGAATCACTATCACAATGAATCAATCACTAAAATACATACTGAAACCATAGCCAAATATAAATCACCACACAGTAGCATCATACTTAGTCAACAAATCATTCCATAAATAATTTATCCCAACCAGTATTTTCAAACACAAATTATTATGAGAGAGACATCATCGAAATACAACAACAATCATAACATAACTGATCAAACATCATTAACCATTCATACTGCTAAACCCTGGCAGGCATACAAAAATCTTATATATCACATCCATGTATGTACGTGCTTCCCATGTTTGACACCTGTGTACAGATTCTGAACTTTTGTAGGATATATACGCGACTACCCATAAGTCGATCCGTGTATATACACAAACTTTCTTTACAGGACCCGCATATACTTTTACAAACTTCAACTTTATCATTCCTTTGTCTCTGAACTAATATTCCTTTGTCTCTGAACTAATATTCCTTTGTCCATTCTCTTTGTCACATTTGAACTAGCTTGTATACTCATCCTGCTACCATCATGTTGAAATATTTATCAAGTAGGTTTCCATAAAGGACAACACCTTAGTCATAATGCCAAAAGTCCCCCCCTTTGGACTTGATGGCAAGCACTTTGGTGTTTGGTTTGGTTACCACCACCTGTAGATACATATGTAAACATAAAACACCAAGGTAATTTGTTGGAAATTGGATAAACCAATGCTCCCCGTGTGTTTCATGGCGTGGACTAACCACCTCTCTTGGATCCTTATCTTTGGAAATGCAATCGTTGAATAAAACAAGCAGGTTTTAGTATAATGACAATCGTGAATCCCAACAAGTGGTATCAGAGCATAGGTCACAAGCTCGATACACACCCGACTCGCGTTAGGGGGAGATTGTTGGACAATGGATAAACCAATGCTAACTGTATGTTTCGTGACATGGACTAACTGCCTCTTATGGATCCTTATCTCTCACGATGAAATCGTTGACTAACACCTGTGGGTTTTGGTCTAACAACAATCGTGATTCCCAACAAAGGGAAGGGAAGTAATCATACAAAGAGAGGTATGCACTACCAATTTTTTTCATTCTCTCTTCTTGATTACATTTCTTTGTGGGGCATAAAGGATGAACCTACATGTGGCACTAAATCTCTTTTTAAGGGAAGATAATGTTTATGAGCAACTCCACTCACTTATTGGATTTATCATTTTAGGTAAACTTAATTTTTTGATCTAATGATTGTTGTTTGAAGGTATGATTTTTATAAAACTATTGCTAACAACGTTTAATTTTTATAGAGAAACATGCTGCTCATTTTATATTAGAATACCATAAGGTGTTTTACAAGGTTGCTCCACTATTTTTTCTTTCTTTCTTGGATTTATGTATATGATATTCTCATAGTATATTTTTAGATTTTGATATAGTTTATGGTTATTTGTAGGGACTTGCCTTCATGGTTATTATGTACTCACAAACATTATTTTAATCAAATCAACCATGTTTTGTCTATATTTTTCGTGCATACTTATCAAAATGTGTATGTTGGGTAATTTAATTAATGTTAAATTACTTCATTAATTGTCAACCAAGGTTCGTGAACTTATGAAGTGCATTTGCACAATATATGTTAGGATTTATATTTTATGTTTTCAAAAGATAAAATTAATTTAGACATGAATGAATGTTATATTGAATCAAAGTGTTCCAATAAACATGTTTTTTCTATTACAACTACTGCATGGAAAAATGAAATCAAAATCAAGTTGGACCTTTCATCTATGAATTTGAAATCACAACTTCTTCTAATTGCAAAAATAAATTATTACTCTAATTGCAGAAAGAAAATGCTAACTTATCTTGCAGAAAATAGTTTAGTTCTACTTGCAGAAAAACAATTATGATTATATTTGTAGAAAGGAAAGTTCTAACTCGATTGCACGAAAGAAATTTTGATTATAGCTATCTATGTTCTTGACAAAAGGAAATAAATCAACACTGAACTTCTTCAAAGAAATATCAAAATGAACTTGCAACTTCAAATGGTTAGTAATGTGAAAAACTATACTTAAAAATTCATTTATTCATCATCCATGAAATTACTTAGCAAAATCAACTAAATTATGAAATAAAAATGTTGAGTGAATTTAAATATAGAAAGAGAATATTTTTATGTTTTTATGAGCGCTCTGTTTAATATAAACAATGAAAAATGAACCTAAGAATTGATCAATCAAACTATAATGCAGAAAGAATATATATCAAGTGAATTATCGTAAGCATAAATAGAGGATAATCTACTCATACAATTCTCCAGGGGAGCCTCCTATTGAGTGTAAGTTCGTATCAATTCAGTTAAATCACGTAGCCACACACTTATTTAGAAGAATAACATTATATTGATTGAAAAATTATTGAACAAAGATTGCAATAATTAAAACATTGATTACTGTCTTCAACCTTGCCTCAAGTATTTTTATATACCCTTATTAAGTAACTATTTCAAGAGTCCTATGTAGAGAGGAAACTTGAGTAATCTAACATCTAAGAAGTAGAATTATGATGAAATTCAGTTTCCTCATGATTTTCTACTGAAATAGAAAATCATGAGGGATTTTATTGAACACGTCAACATTTAGCACACCAGAGACAACACATCAACATAAGGATGACAGGTGCTCAACCCATGAGACAACTTTATTTTTTAGTAATCTAGAGACCCATTTGCACTGATCACAAGCCCTCCATGTGGCTGAATCCCTCCAGTCACGTGCATAAGCTTGCATCCAATGTGTGATTGTAGACTTTTCTAGGAATGTTTGTGCCAATGATCCCAGATTCTAAGCCACTTTTCTAGGCCAGGACTCATGACATTTCCCATAACTTCATGAAACTTACAGAAATGATAAATAACATGATAATAATGCCTCTAGTGAAAAACTTGAACAAGGACATGATCTGATAAGGTCTAGCCATGACAGACATTTTGTCAAACACATCATGAACTTGCAATATACAGGTCATATAAACACATCTGAGCATAGGGACCTCATATTTATTTGATAATCACCAAGAAGAATTGATGTCCTCTCATAATAGTTTCATTACCATATATTAGGTCATACATTCATTAAAATTTCATTTACTAAACCAAACATGATGAGATCCATAACTAAGATTTGTCATAAAACCATTCTTATAACCAACATAATAAAAATGATAAAACAACTATTAAGATCACATAATAACAATCACATTTACACCCAATACACAAGAGGAAATGGGCTCTTATTAATAAATGAAAAATGCAACCAGGCCAGGGACTTCTACATACCACTCGACCATGGATTGGGTTGAACCAAATCTTTCTTTCATCCAATCACCCCTGTGCCATATTCCAAGCATGAATGTGGGACTCACAACAAAAGCAATCAAGGCTTCCTCCAACTTTAGCACAATCCACCAAGGGATTCCTAGACCCAAAAAAAAACATACAATACAAGATTTACCACAATTCCGACATATACTGGTCAAGGGATCACTAGGCCCTAAACAAGCACGGATGCCTCCAGATCTCTCCACAAAAACCGTGAGGAATTTTTCCATCTTCGCTCTCTAAGATTTACCATGTATCCCGCCATAAGCGGTCAAGGGATTCCTAGGCCTAACGAGATCATACACCTCTAGTATTTACTGTGTATCCCGCCATTATCGATCAAGGGATTCTTAGGCCCAACAAGGGTATTCACCTCTAGTATTTATTGTGTATCCTGCCATTCACTAGTTGAGGATTCCTAGGCCCAACAAGGTATTAAAAATTAGGCTTTACTGTGTATCCCACCATTATCGGTCAATGAATTCATAGGCCTTGTGTTCTTCTCCTGAGACCACCCCACTAAGTTTCGAAACCATTCGACAATCCAAATTAACAAAGTAAGAGAACCCTATCACACCATGGATATATGGAAATGGCAAGGCAAGGCTGAAATCCATGATCACACCTAGCAAGACCCATGCAAATGAAAAAAAGAGAACCAAATACATGCACGAATGTACCATGCATGCCAAATCTAGCAAGGAAATCATAATGCAAAACGATGCCTACAAGTAATCTCGTTGTAGCCAGTTGATCCAAATCTTCCTTGCTTGATATTTTCTTCCCTTTTCCTTATTTTTCGTTCCTTTTCTTTCCTTGATCCAATGCTACAGTGATCCAAGAAAAATCTAAGTGTGCAAGAGTATGAGAGAGTAGAGATACAATAGTGAGAGAGATCAAAACTAAACTGACAACAAATAACATTGACAAAAGCTGTGAATTGATCCTCAAAAGAATTTTTATCAACAAGGCCTCTAATTTCTTCAATTTTCCATTATTTTCCCTTCATTTTTCTCCTCACATGCAACTTGTGATCTTTCACCTTCATTTACTCCTAATTTCCATTATTTTCATAAATAAAACACTAATTAATGGTGTTTCCTTTCCAAAGCCTTTCCCATTGCCTTTTCCAATTTCCCTTAGCCATAATAAACTAAATGAACTCTCACACTAGGATATTTTTCCAAAAATTCAACTTGGAATACGTGTCCCATGACCTTGGTCTTATTTTTCCTTTATTAACTTTATTACATGGATTTTTGACCAGGGTTGTTACAAATTTTGTAGCTTTTGCCACTATGGAATTTGTTAGTATAAGTTTGATGTTTCCAATCTCCACCTCTACCCTGTCAAAATCCCATGAAAACATTTTTGTGACCTATGTCTCATGCCCATCAAACTTTTCAAAGAATTTTAGCCAACACACATGTTGCAATTGTTCTCTAACTTGTGGATATGTCTAATCGGATGATGACACCCATGGTGGAGAGCTGTCTTAGTCTTGGACTGCCTCTTTTGAGTAAAGGTGATGTGAGAGAATAGGAGGAATGGTTAGTAGTGTTGGAGAGCAAGGTTTTATGGAGAAAAGGTTGAGTGATGGTTAAATAAGTTTCTCACGGGGTATTCAATTCATAATAGGACTAAATTATTTCACATAATTGACACGATTATAAGATCCGATTCCATAAGATCATTAAAATTTAGGTGATTTTGAATAGAATTGATGTGAAGGGTTGGGGTATTATGATAGGATAGGGTTATAACGATTATGATGTAGAGGTGTAATTTTAGGCCATGTCATGAGGTCTTTTAATTTCTCGATGCTTGTAATGTAATCATGTAATAAATTAAAATATAATTCTTAAATAAAAAATAATTTAACATTCTACATACCTCATTATGTTTATGTTGTTATTTTACTATAGGTTATTTATGCTTTTTGAATGTAGATTGATCTCACTATAGGATTTGAAATCAGTTGCAGAATTGGAGATTCACTGCAAAATGATGGTGATTCCGCAACTATTTACTTTTTCTGAGATTTTCTACTGATCATAGGAGAATATTTATTATTGACACTTATTTAGTGGTAATTGAAGAAGGCTGGTATTTATAAGTGTTTCTTTGCAATCTGTAACATTATTAGAGAAAAGAGGGATAAAAGGAAATGGGAAACGATAGGGAAATTATGAAAAACTAAACTACCAAGAATTCTTGGTTTTTAGTTAAGATTTTATGTATAAGCATGCCAACAATGTTGGTTTTCATGCTTATACTTTTTATTTTTGTTTTTATTTTATTTATTTATTTTAATGACGATAAAAAAATTATAATGGAGTTGGAGAATGAGGCGAAATATCTCCTTTCTTAACCAACTTGAATTCCGAATTATCTTACAAATACTTGATAAATTATTCTCGTGTTAATGGTTTATGATATAATATTAATCTATGACCATTAAAATGAAAATTAAATTGTTCATCAACAACAGTTTTGATTTTGACTCCTCCATTATCAAAGACAATATCTATATCATAAGGACCAAGCTAGTGAGTTTGAAATTTCCCTTGAAAATATTTGAATTTGGAATAAAAAATAAGAGCCAAATCACCTAGCTTGAAATTTTTAGCCTTGATAAATTTGTGATGTCATATTGATCTTTGTTGCTGAACTATGTTGTTTCTTTAGATAACATCTTGTCAAATCTCATCTAGATCATTCAATTGTGCTAGTATTTCTTTCTAAGTTTATGATATATCAAGGACCAGTTTGGATGTTGTTATGAAAGTATCCACTTGGAACTCAAATGGAAGAAAAAATTTCTTCTCATAGAAATTCTCATGATGATGTCCAGTTGTGTTTCTCCACGTGGTTTGATATACCTATAGTGCCTCTAGAATATTTTATGCCCAATCTCTCTTATGCAAATGCACAGTCTTGGTTAGAATTGCTTCAAGCAACTTATTGGTGGATTCCACTTGTCCATTGGCTTGTGGATGATATGGAGTAGATTTTTGAAGCTCAATCTTATATTGCTCCATTATCTTTTGCACCAACTTGGATGTGAATTGAGTACCTTTATTTGTTACAATTTCTCTTAGAACACCCAAACGAGTAAGAAAATCCATTTTGGAACATTTTGTAACATAATCTATATAAACAAGTATATACATTTTATATTTAGATGGAGGACTTATTGGTCAAACAAAATCTAGAGCCCGCTTTTTAAAAGGATGCATAAGTACCTGTGGTTGTAGAGGCATCTCATATGATGAAATAGGCTTCCCCATTTTTTGACAATTATCACATCTTTTGACATATTCCTTGTCATCTTTGAAAATATAAGGCTAATAATATCCCAAAAGAAGGGTATTATAGGCAGTTATTCTATAAGAAAAATATCCTCCACACGGCTCATTGTGACAAGCTTTCAAGATTTAAGGTACTTCATCTTCTCGAACACACTTTCAAAGGATCAAATCAAGTCCAATCTTGTATAGTTCTCCATCTATCCAAGAATAAGGTGCATTAGATTTGATAAGTTTATTCTTTTCTTTGACTGATAATTGCGAGGGAATTTTTTCTTTAGCCAAGTAATTAGCAAAATATGAAAACAAAATAGTTTTAGTAGATACTGAAAAAAGGTATTCATGAGGAATATTATCCTTTACAGGAATTTCATCACTACTATTTTGCATTCTAGAAAGAAAATTAATAGTTGTATATCCTTTTCCCAATTTATCAAGGATAATGATGTTGAATTCCTGCAATAATAACAACTATCTTGTAATTCTGCCATTAGTAATTGGTTTCTTCATTATATATCTAATATCATAATGATCTGTATGAATGAAAGTTTCATAACCACTGATATAATGACAAAACTTATTAATGCAATACACAATAGCTAAAAACGATTTTTCTGTTACAATATAATGTAATTTTGCATGAGTCAAAATTTTCCAAGTTATTATTAATGTTTAATGTTTTCCCTGGAAATATTCCTACTAAATAATTGCCAAAATTTTCCATGGAATGCAAATCCATTTGATGAGATGATAGATATTCAATATCAAATTGTTCTTGAAAACTTTGATCTTGCAAATAGTATGAAGAAGAATCATTTTAATTCATTAGATTTATTAATTGATCTTCTTCATCTATTTGTGAAAGAGTATATATTGGTTGAATATCATCAAATTTGTCATTATCATCATATATCTATACTTCACTTTCTACTTCAGTTATTATCTTTGCAAGTGGATACAATGTGAATTTCTTAGTAGAATTTGCATCAGAAATATATATATCACCAGATCTACAACTTACGAATGCATCAATTGTAGCTAGCCAAGGTCTACCAAGGATCAATGGATGCCCCCCTAAATTATTCTTTAGGAGTTAAAATCATAAAATCAACGGGATATTCCCAAGAATCTAAAGAAACAAATACATCTTCTCATATACCATCGGGTTTGATAGCAAATCTATCTGTGAATTGTAAGAATGTAGGGGTATATTATTGAAGATTAAAGAGCTTTGATTTATCCACAGTTTGTTTTATCATGATATTGATGGATTATCCTAAATAAATCAAAGTGTTTGGAATATTGACACCATTGATGTGAATTTTGACAATAGGGCTACCTGGATCTTGATATTTTTGAACTATTGGTTTCCCCATCATAATATCAACAATTTTTCCTACCAATTGGATTTTCTTGACATATTTGATTTTCCTTCCTAGTTTTCTAATGCATAGTTTCGTAATGGTTTTTTCAAATATTGGTATTTCCTTTATAGCTTGAAGCAAAGGAATTTTGATGCAGACATTCTTTAGTTCATCTAGCATGTCATAATTTGGTAGAACAATTTTCCTTTTTATTCTTTTATCAATTTCGAGCCTTTTAGGAAAAGGTGGATCTTGTAAGGATATATAAGGTTGTTCTACTAGAGGAACTGTAGGAGCTGGATTTATTTGGTCATCCTATTAGGGTCCTATAAATTATAGGATCTCAAGGTGATTGATTATTTCATAAGTTGCAATTTCATATTGAGTATGACTTTCAATATTCAAATGATTTCCAAAATATATGAAAAAGAAAAGAAAAGAGGGTATATTGAAAAATGAAAATAGAAAATAGAAAGAAAGAAAACCCCCCAAAAAATAATAATACTAAAATTGTTGCAAATCAAAATTCCACTATCGATTAGATTAGTTTGTTCAAATCATACAATTTAAGCATGATTGAACAATTTTAAATTTTTGTTGATAGGTTAGAAAATAAAGATTTGCCAAATATTTTAATCTTGGAAGATCAGTAGTTATGAAGTAATAAAATTGACTCAACAGTTTAATATGAGACAATGGAAGTAATAAGGGATAGAGTACGTTAGAGATTTATAAGAAAAAGTGATTTGAGTCTGCAAGCCTAAATCCACCTTGCAAAATAATTAAAAATGTTAGAAGAGTGAAATGGGTAGGTAGAAGTGAAAGAAGAAAAGTAAAGTTGAAATTACATGAAATTTGTCCCAAGATATCAGTCAAAGGATTTCATGTATTTCTTGATTAAAGAGGAAAAATAAAAAAACATAGGTGCTTTAGCCTAAGTTTCGGGATTGATACTTCATCAAAGGTATTTGACATATTTGATTTCATATACTAAAATCCTAAAGTTTCGAAACTATACCCCACTACCCCACTCAACACCCCCACACCCGCCCCCACTCCATACCGCTTACTGGCCTACACCCCCTGCGAAATGTTGTTTTCCTCCATTTCTAAACTATGCCATTAACTGTTGTATCCCCACCATTAATGTTGCACCACGAAAACCACTCCTGTCACCTCCATTTAATCACCTACGCTCCCGCCTAAAGCTCGTTAAACATTTAATGGCTTAGGTTACCCAACGGACGCGCGCAATGTCAACAGTAACCCGTCACCCTACAAAAGCACTCTTCATCAACTAATCAAAGGTTACTATGTTTTCATGCACTCTGTGGTTGCAAGTGATCAAATTCCAGGCTTTATAGATCAAAGAAAGGTAGAGAAAACTTTCAACAGTCTGCAGAATCAACATAGTTCCCCTTATTCAATTCCTTTTTCTTTGAGTTACCCTACTAATCAACATGAGATCCATTTCTTTATTCCCCTCCTCTTCAAATCCCTTTCTCTACATTTGCACTCAGTTTCTTTTTAGTGAACAACAATGCCTCCAAAGAAGGAGCAGCAACCATTTAACCCAATAGTTTATCCTCAAGTGGATCTGGATCATGTGGCCCTGGCTTGACAGGGAAATTAAAATACATGAGACTGATTCAAATATCATTCTTTTTTGTGTATATTTTTGCTAGAAGACAAGCTCATCGATGAATACTCTCAACCTCAATCAGTAATATTTTGTACAACCATGCTAATGAAGGAACGGAAAGACTACACCTACAAAAGATTTGTTGAAGCATTTGTGCACCCAACAATGAGCATCCTCAGTAGTACAGTGGAACCAAGGATTAATGAATATATTAATAATATCATGAAACTATCAGACCAAGTAAGAACTGGAGACTGGTACTTATACCATAACTGCACAAATCTTAGAATTTATGGGTGTGAGTTAGCCCCTTACAAGCTGCTAAAGTTCCTCCCCATGAGGATATTTTCCTTGGAGTACATCAGGAAGATGATAAATGTAGATGAGGTACAATTTTTATTTGCCAAAAAGAAGTCTCAATTTAGGATCATGTCCTAAATTGGTCCTTTCATTTGCAATAACAAAGCAGTAGGAGAGGATGTTGACATAATGCTAAGGGAGATGAAGTTTAATCATAAATTCACTTAGTCTTATGACCCATTGGGCATCATCTCAAAGAAAAAGGTGGAAAACAAATCAAACCCATATATCCACACCCATAGGCCTGAAATTGAGCAGTTCATGAACCAAATAGAGTGGGTAACAAATACATTGTAGGAGGCTGAAGAACAGGTGATTTCATCCTCAAGCCTACAAACCCCTATTCCATAAGAAACGTAGACTATAGAAGACCAAAAAAACATAGGAAAAGAACAAGATAAGGAGGCAACATGAAAGAGGCCAAGAGATGATCAGTTTACTATGGACACTGATACATCTAGAAGGGAGTTCAAAATGAAATATAGAAAGAGAGCAAGAATACATATGGACATAGATCAGAATAAGGAAACAAAGAAGCAAACAGTCATAACAATCAGAGATTCTCCTGCTTCATCTCCAACAATTGGCCAAACTATATTTTCTACATCTTTAACCACAATTCCATTTCAGCAGCAAAATCTACAAAAACCTACCTCTAATGCTGCTATAGGGGAAAAGGAGGAAAATATTTATGATACCTTCAGGGAAATTAAAAGGAAGAACAAGATATTGAAAACCAGCACTTACAACTAGTTTTGGAAGCAAACTAGTAGTTCACAAAGTAGGCGCTTTTCAGCCTTTGACTCAGAGAAAGGAAAGATGAGAATGGATTTCTTGGAAGACCAGGTTTCCCAACTTAAATCACCTATAGATTTCAATCATACTACTTTTGAATTTAATATCAAGGAAATTCATCTAATAGACCAGATGGAAATGCACAACAAAACTGGAGAGATGATCTCCTCCACACTGACAAGCACTGCAATTAGCCTATCTACCTTGTAGGTATCATTGGATAACATTCAATCTTAGATCAAAATGGAGAATATTTCTTCTCTTGCCAAGGATACTAGAATCAAATCCCTGGAGGATTTAGTGGTGAAGATTGGATATGATCCAACAAATGTAGAGGCAGTGGAAGAGATCTTGAAGAAGAAGAACGGTGATATAGCAACCCTAAGAAAGCAACTTAAAATGTCAGCTACTAAAGACCCTGTCACAAAGGATATAGATGATAATGAAGCACAAAAAAAAGAGATGATGAAGTTGATAATGGAGCAATCAGCATAGCTGAAGAAAATGGAGACAAAGATTGAGAAATTGGTCAAGGAAAAATAAAAGCAGCAGAAATGGCCATTGTTCCTTTGGATGTTGTTCCTATTACAATCATCCCTACAACTAATCCAGCAACTACAAGCACATCAGGTGGTGCAGAAAAGCTAGCCAAAGCGATGGATAATATGACTATACAATCATAGGAGATCGAAAAGCTAGAAGAAGAAATCAATGCCTTGAAGGATCTTAAAACAAGATTTGACAATGCCCATGAAATGGACATGTAGAGAGCCCAAAAGCAGATTGAAAAACTAATAAAGGCAGAGAGAGAAGCTTACATTGGTCAGACCATTGGCCAGGACAAGGAGATCATTTGGACCAACATAATAGATTCCATGAATGAAATATGGCCTTCTATTCAAATCATATTTGAACAGAAAGAGCTGATTGAATAGGTAAATGATGCCATAGAGAAAGAAACCAAGGAGCTTGCAGGTACTCTTGAGAGAAAATAAAATTATCATATTTTTAAATTCCAAGAGGTTAAAATTGGAGGCACTTGGAGTTGAGGACAGAACAAAAACAATTCTAGAATTCAAGAAGGTGCTCAATAAGAAAAGCTTGGTCACACAGTTAGAGGAAAAGTGCCACAATTTAGAAGTGAGTGTTAGTAGAATCTTTAACAGAATCAAGTCACTGGCCAAAATAGGGTTACCCTCATTTTTTGTAATAAATGATAAGCTTATTCCCAGGCAAGATTATGTGAAGAAGCTTAAAGAGATTGCCAAGGACACAAATAAGTTTGCAGGGATTAAAGGATCAATGACTGGAAGAGCTTTCCTTGAAGCCATGGATAATGATTTATTCATACAACATGAAATCAAACACATTCGTGTGTTGAGGCTGACTTTTGTGAAATTCACAGAGACATATGAGATATACAGAAAGCTGATGAGGATCAACATCCTAAATGAGGAGTGATGGGAAAATTTGTGTGACTACCAAGAAGGGTGAAATCCAACATATCATCCAACTCTGCATATCAGCATTAGATCATCCAAATCTGCTAGCACATACCAAATCAAATCAAGCATCAACGACCTTCTCGGCAATAGGGCCAGATGTCAAAGTTATACCATCGTGCCCACTTCGTGGTCACACTACTCAAATTTAGATTAATATTGTAATTAATAATAGATTTCCTATGTAGATACGACAATCACTGTAGAGTTAGTTAAATACTACATTCCTTCTGAGTATTAGGGGTTGGACCCTAGATTATAAAATTTTTCTGTTAGAGCATTGTATTGTTTGGAGCTGGAGCATAAATAATAAAAGACCATTTTGCAAGATTCTTGAGCTACGTTTATCTGGTGGTGTCATTTTTTTCTATGTTAATGTTTTCTATTGTTTTTATGTAAATGCATCATTTAAATATAATTGTAAAGCAGCAATCTGAAGGTTAAGATTTGTTGTAGAGCACCTTATTTCTGGCTGTATTTACAATATAAATGTTTTTCTTCTGAATTCTGGTTAAAAAATACTTAATTTATTTTTAACCACGACTGAATTCACTCTTTCTTTCATCTCATGATTCATTATGTTTTAACGATCCAATAAGTGTAGTTAGCTTGCCTTGCAAATGCTCTTGAAAATTTGATGCAACAACCCAGCCTGTTATGACTCCATAGCCCAATGGAATTATTTTAAGGAGATCTTCTAATCCAGCCAAACAATCAATAAAAATCAACCCCTACAAACAATATAACTAGCCTAATACCAGAATCATAAAACAAAGCTAAATCTAAAATAGAGATCCCTCTCTGAGTCTAGGAGGGGTAGACCCTAGGCTCCAAAGTGGTTTTGATGTTGTCCTATATAATTATTCTTGCCAATCTTAAAATTATAGAATGATAACATAGTGGCAACCATACTAGGGAAATAAACTGAAAAACTTGTCATTTCATTCGAATTCAGAAACCTCGGTTAAAAGCATTGTATGATAGAAGTATTTTATAATATTAGTTTTCTTTTAGTTTGTGAAAATAATCAGTTTGTCTATGCTTTTTATCTGAATTATGGATCCTAAAATAATTTCTAATAGATCCCATCCTGATCCAAATCCTCCTCCTATAGTGGAAAATCCTGAGAATATTTTAAGAAAAATCCTAGAACTTAGAGCCAGACAAGTAACATATTTCTTCACAGAGAAAATTCCCTCCATGAAAACTTTGTCACCTTACAAGAAATTCAGTTTGATTTATACTTTGAACAAGGTTTATTTAGGACTATATCTGAGAATTGGATAGACTAGACAATATTTGATCCATATATTCTGCAACAAAGTCTAGTGAGAGAAGCTTATTCACAAATTCAATCTAATATTCAGCTTCTCCAGGATTTTGACACTCTCAAAGATTTGTTAATAGAGTTTACTTCAACTTTTGATGATGTTTATCTACAAAAATCGATAGAATTAACTGCATTGACCATAGCATCTTCTTCTATTACTTCTCAGACTGCCCATATTAGGTCAGCTAGTCCTACTGCTTCCACAATCCCCACCACTTATTTTATCCTTCCCCATAAGGGTATTCAAACCTCCACACATACATCCCCTACCATCATCCATCCTAATTCATCCACTGTCCACCTTCCTCAACCACCTCCACCAATCATGGTAGCTAGATATGCCCCCATTGGTGTTTCCAGTGCCTATGGCAGCTATGCCAATGGATTACCAGTCTAAACTTACATTGTATGATGGAAATGGTCCTGTAAGTGCCCAACAGCATGTTGAAAAAATGAATGATTGTTTTGACCTTCAAGAGGTAGATGAAGAAAGTGTTAAGTTAAGGATGTTTGCTCAAAGTCTTAGTGGAGAAGTTAGGAAATAGTTAAAATCTTTACCTACAAACAGTATCAATGAAATCCCTACATTTCATCAAACCCTCTTCAAATTTTATCTGAATATGAAAATATTAGAAGGGCCCCAGCTGAAAGTGTTCAGGATTATTGCACCAGATTCAACAGTTTATATAATGTAATACCTACTCATATAAAACCAACATAAGGTTTAGCCTTGGTTAAATTCCCAAATGGTTTTGAACCATAAATGTCTTATCATCTAAGGGAAAGAAACTCAACCACATTAGAGGAAATGCAGAGAGATGCAGTGACTGTGGAAGCCAACCTATTTGCAAAACGAGCTAGAATGAGGACTGAAAGAATAGTTACTATAAGAGAAGAACCTTCAACTTCTACATCTGATGCTAAAATTGATGCATTGGTTAGAAATATGGAGAAAATGATGGAGAGAATCAATCTAAATGAGAGAACTATTCCTAGGGAAAATCAACTAGCTCCTCAAAATAGAAATCAAAATCCTAGAAGAAATCCTCCTCAGATAAGAAAGAGAGAGAAAAGAGGTCCTCATCAGTAGATTAGGCCTCCATTCCAAGAAAATTATGCTTATGAGGTTGAAGGAGTAGTTGAGGAAGTAGAAGAAAATCAGATAAATTTGATGGGAATTAATGAAGATGACTATGTTTTTCTCACTCAATAAGAACAAGAATTATTTTCATTAACCCAGAAAGAATTAGAATTTAAGGAATCTAATGATTATAATCAAGGATTTGATAATTCTATCATGGAGGTTCATAGACAATATAACCTTAGAAGTAAGAAATTTTTTGATAATTCCACCAAAAAGAATTCTGAAAACTCTGCAAAAAAAAGTCTGTGAACCCGATCTCAACAAATTAGCGGAAAATTCAAAGAAAACTGTGAATAATTCAAAAAATAAGAACATAGAAAACATTAATAGGAGAACAGTTGATACCCCTACCAAAATTTCTCAAAATTATATTCCTCGTACAAGTAAAAAAACTGAATTTACCCAAAAAGTAGTGGCTGAAAGAACTGATTTTTCAAATCTGTTCAAAGTTCAAACACCATTCAGCATTGAGAGCGAACTTTCTAAACTGAAAATATCTATCCCTCTCACTGAATTGATAAACAAGAACTTCTATAGGTATTAGGTCCTAAAGGTACTAAACATAGGGGAAATTAATGATATTATTAATTTAAATGATGATCAGTCTAGAATTTTGTTTGGGCCAGAAGTTGATGGTAAACCCCAAGAAGGAGGTGTCCCTCTATTTTATGTCAGTCTTAATGCTCATGACAGAACTATCCATAATGTCATATTGGATTCAGGTGCATCATATAATCTTATGCCAAAGGATGTTATGGAGAAGCTTGGCTTTGAAATCACTAGACCTTACAAAGATTTGTATTCATTTGATTCTAGCAAATTTCGATGTCTAGGTATTATTAAAGATCTTTGTGTCAATTTAGCTCAGATACCTGCAAAGAGCCTAGTGATGGATACAGTAGTAGCTGACATCCCTCCTAATTATGTCATGTTTTTATCATGTTCATGGGGAGAAAAGTTACATGGGGCCCTTCAAATGGATATGACTTATGCTACAATATCGGTGTTTGGTCAACCAAGAAGACTATATAGGGAAACCTTAGTGAAGTACATGGTGAGTAGTCATGAAAAACCACAGAACTATCCTCTGTAATTTGTTCATACTGACCTTGACTCCTTCATTCTTTATAATGATGGATACATTGATTCACAAGTTACTCATGTAGATAATGATCTTAAATAAAAACATGACAATTGAATAAAAACTATACAACAAGACCCTAAAGATGAACCTCTTTGGAATATGAGTTTTGATGGCTCATGTGGCAAAGAAGGCTCCGGAGTAGGTATTTGGGTATAGAATGCAAAGAAAAATCGTGCACAAGGTCACTCCTAAAAACTGAATTTTTAGTGCACCAAAAACATAGCAGAATATGAAGCCTTACTCTTAGGATTACAATTGCTGAAAATATTAGGAGCTAAGAGGATTTATGTTCATGGTGATTCTGAATTATTCATAAAACAAATAAAAGGGAAATATGCTGCAAAACATCCTAGGTTGAGAGCATACATAAATGTTGTACTTGATTTCTTAAGAACATTTGAAGAATATGATTTAGTAGTTATCACCAGAAATCAAAATTTCTTGGCAAATGATTTAGCCTTTTCAGCAAGCACATGTCAATTACCTCACCCAAAAAGACAATACACATCAAACATCGTCCATCTATGCCAAATAACATGAGATATTGGCTAGTATTTGGTAGTGACAAAAAATTGAAAGTTTCTTACAATCAAAGGATGAATTTGAAGATAGCAATATAGACCTAGATTGTGAAGAAGAAAGTCACTCTGATGTAAAAAGTAGTGTAGAAAAACAATCTGTTGTTTCTGATGTAAATATTTCAAAAAATAAAACTGTACTAAAACAGAAATACATAATGACCCAGAAAAAAAGGAATTCCAAGTACTTCAACTCAAGGATAATATACTGCCTAAAGGGCTAGTCCCTTTAGAAGAACTATTTGACTTTAATGATGTGGCCAAGAAACCCAAAATGGAACCAACAGGGGAAAACATTGAAGAATTCAACATAGGCACTGAACAAAGCCCCAAAATCATAAAAATGTCAAAATCACTGCCTACAGTTACAAAATAGAGGTATAGCTCTATTTAAGGAATTCATAGGTGTATTTGCTTGGAGATATGAATACTTAAAAGCTTATGATACTGGCATCATACAACACAAAATTCCAATCAAGGAGGATCAAAAAACTTTTAAACAAAAACTGCGTAGGATAAATCATTTCTTAATGCCTTTGATTGAGAAAGAAATCAATAAAATGTATGAATCCAAAATCATAGTTCCACTCAAATATTCTAGGTGGGTATCCAACATTGTGCCTACAGGAAAGAAAACAGGTGAAATCAAACTTTTCATTGACTTTAGGAATCTGAACAAAGTATCTCTTAAGGGAAACTACCCTTTACCAAAAATGGACCAGATATTGCAAAGGGTAGTAGGTTCCAGTAGGATTTCTTTTTTAGATGGATTTTTAGGTTATAATCAAGTTCTAGTACATCCCGATGATCAGGACAAAACAATAATTACCACTCCTTGGGGGACTTTCATCATATGTGAAAATGCCCTTTGGATTAATGAATGTTGGTGCTACTTTTGAAAGGGCCATGGACATTGCTTTTGCAAATGAAATTGGCAATTTTATTGTGATCTATCTTAATGACATTACTGTATATTGAAAAACTGATGAAGAGAATTTGGCAAATCTAAGAAGATTTTTTGAAAAATGTAGAAGGTTTGGAATTTCATTAAATCCCAAGAAAACATTGTTTGGTCTTGAAGAAGGAAATTTGTTGGGTCACATTATTTCTCAAGATGGAATTAGAATCAATCCTAGCAGGATTGATGGCATACTCAAAATTAGTCATCCCAGGAATCTAAAAGAAATTCAATCTTTGATTGGTAAAATCAAATTTTTAAGGATATTTATACCCAATCTTGTAGAACTTTTGAGAAATATAACCAACATGCTTAAAAAATATTCAGACATTAAATGGAACATTGAAGCTAAACAATCTTTTGATCTATTCAAGCAAGCATTGACAAAAGCTCCAGTCCTAACCAGCTCGGATTTTACCAAGGACTTCATAGTTTTTTCTTTTGCATATGAACATACTATTGTTGTTGTTTTATTGTAGAAAAATAGTGAAGGACATGAACAGCCATTAGCATTTTTTAGCAAAGCCTTGAGAGATGCATCTTTAAAATACAAAATCATGGATAAACAAGGCTTTTCCTTTGGTTAAAGAATTAAAGAATTTCAATGTTTACATTATACATTCACATATTATTGCTTATGTGCCCAATGTAGTAGTCAAAGACATTTTAACATAGAATGGTCCGGATGGAAAGAGAGGCAAATGGATTGATGTTATTTTGGAATATGATGTGAAATAAAACCTACCAAATTGATTAAAGGGCAAGGATTAGCCAAATTGATGGATGAATCAAATTTTCATGCACTAGATATCAACATGGTTTATTCATTGGATGAACAAGAGGAACTGTGACTCCACTGATTGATGAAGCATTCCTAAATTCCCCCTAGTATGCAGATATCTTATATGTTTTGTTTAATTTTAATGCTTCTCCTCATTTTTCCAAAACTAAAGAAATATTTATAAATTAAAAGTTGTCAAACTCTGCATTTTATAAAATGTCTTATATTGGAAAGATGTTGGAGGTATTTTACTGAAATGTTTTTTAAAAGATTATGAAAATAAATTTATGGAGGAATTCCATGAAGGTGACTATGGTGGCCATATTTATTGGAAAACCACTGCCAATAAAATCCATAGGGCTAGTTTCTACTGGCCTACCATTTTTCCTGACATCCACAATATGGTAATTTCCTATCAAAAATGCCAAATTTTTGGAGGAAAGAAACAATTGTTGCCCTTTCCCTTAAAGCCCATTTTTGTTGAGACCCATTTCCAAAAATGGGGATTATATTTCATTGGTGAAATTCATCCCCCATCCTGTTCCTAGCACAAATGGATTCTTACTGCCACATACTAATTTACCAAATGGATAGAAGCCACTCCTTCCAGAAATGCCATTGATTCTGTCATTATTAAATTCCTTGAAACAAACATCCTTTCTAAATTTGGTTGTCCTAGAAAACTCATCATCGATAATGTTGAAGCCTTCAATTCCAAGAAAATGGTTGATTTTTGTCCTAGGTATCATATACCTTTGGGCCATTCAACAACCTATTTCCCTCAGGGTAATGGATTGGCTGAATCTTCAAACAAAAGTTTGGTGAATATCATAAAAAATATCTTGGAAGATAACAAGAAATCATGGCATAACAAGTTGGTAAATTCACTATGGGCTGATAGACATACTACCAAAAAATCAATTGGCATGTCTCCATACCAATTAGTCAATGGAATGGATGAAAATTTTCCTTCCTTTTTAGGAGTTCCGATCATGAAGATCATTCAAGAGATATAAGTTGAACCAAATGATATACAGAGAAGGATCAATCAAATTATTTAGTTGCAGCAGTCCAGAGAGGAAGTTTATAACATAACTCAAGTAATTCAAGATAATATCAAAAATATTTTTGATAAAAGAACAAAGGTTGGTGATTTTAATTTAGGAAAAAAAGTTTTGAAATGGGATTCCAGAAGAGAAGACAAAGGTAAACATGGAAAATTTGACAATCTTTGGCAAGATCCATACATTATTTATGCTTTTAGAGGAAACAATGCATATTTCCTTAAAGAGTTGGATGGAACATAAATACCTGGAGGTCCTGTCAATGGCAGGATGCTGAAACATTATCTATCTTAATAATATAGGTTGGTATTTCATCATTGGAAATACCGCAGTTTTACAGTTTGTGATTTGAATAATTCATTAAAAAAATTTGAAGCTCGTGAAGGCCCTAAGCCTGGATTGGCAAGCTGTCATAAAACAGAAAAAGAAATCAAATGGATATTTTGCATAAAATGGAGCATTCAAGGCTATTGGTCTTATTTTATTGACACTTCACTTGGAGAAGTGCCATCCCCAGCTGGAGCCATTGTTAGGGTCCTATAAATTATAGGATCTCAAGGTGATTGAGTATTTCATAAGTTGCAATTTCATATTGAGTATGATTTTCTATATTCAAATGATTTAAAAAAAATATATGAAAAAGAAAAGAAAAGAGGGTATATTGAAAAAATAAAATAGAAAAGAAAAAGAAAGAAAACCCCCCAAAAAATAATAATACTGAAAGTGCTGCAAATAAAAATTATAGTGTTGATTAGATTAGTTTTTTCAAATCATACAGTTTAAGCAGGATTGAACAATTTTAAATTTTTGTTGATAGGTTAGAAAATAAGGATTTTCCAAACAGTTTAATCTTGGTAGATCAGTAGTTAGGAAGTAATAAAATTTACTCAACATTTTAATCTGAGTCAATGGAAGGAATAAGGGATAGAGTAGGTTAGAGTTTTATAAAAAAAAGTGAACTGGGTCTGCAAGCCTAAATGCGCCCTGCAAAAGAATGAAAATGTTAGAATAGTGAAATGGGTAGGTAGAAGTGAAAGAAGAAGAAAAATTAAAATTACATGAAATTTGTCCTAAGATATCAGTAAAAGGATTTCATGTATTTCCTTATTAAAAAGGAAAAATAAAAAAAAACAGAGGTGTTTTAGCCTAAGTTTCGGGATTAATACTTCATCAAAGGTATTTGACATATTTCATGTCATATACTAAAATCATAAAGTCTTGAAACTATACCCCGCTCAGCATATGATTTCTCGACCCCACCATCCACTCACGTCACATCACCTTTTAACCTCTCACCATCTCTCGTCTAATCTCTGCTCCCTCCATCTCATCCAACGATTCAAATCCTCCCCCCCCCCCCCTCCCCTAATCCTCCAAATGTTAACATCAGGGGGGGGGGGGAGGGGGGTTTCCAAAACAAGTGGTTTCCCAAATCATCCTCCCTGCTATGTATCGGGCGCTAATATTTTCACACCCCCCCACTCCATACCACTTACCGGCCTACATGCCCTGCAAGGAGTTTTTTTCCTCCATTTATAAATCGCGGCATTAACCGTTGTATCCACTCCATTACTGTTGCACCATGACAACAACTCTTGTCACCTCCATCCAATCACCTACGCTCCCGCCTAAAGCCTGTTAAACATTTAATGGCTTAGGTCGTTACCCAATGGACCCATACCATGTCAATGGTAACTCGTCACCCTACAAAAGCACTCTCCATCAAATGATAAAAGGCTAATGTGTTTTCATGTGCTCTTTGGTTACTGGTGATCAAATTCCAGGCTTTACAGATCAAAAAAAGGTGCAAAAGACTTTCAACTATTTGTAGAATCAGCAAAGTTCCCCTTCTCCAATTCCTTTTTCTCTAGTTCCCCTACTGATTAGCACAAGCTCCCTTTCTTTATTCCCCTCCTCTTCAAAACCATTTCTCTACATTCTCACTCAGTTTCTTTTCAATGAAAAACAATGCCTCCAAAGAAGGAGCAACAGACATTTAACCCAATGGTTTATCCTCAGGCGGACCTGGATCATGTGGCCCTGGCTGACAGGGACTTTAAAATACATGAGATTGATTCAGAGTTCGACCATTTTGATGTATACTATTGGCTAGAAGACAAGCTCATCAATGAATTCGATGATATAGGGTTTTGGGAGACTAAATTACCCTATTACATATTCCCAAAAACCCATAGTTTCCTTGAGTTTATCAGAAAATGTCATGCCTGCTATGGTATAAACCAGAGAGAATTTTTAGCCCCCACAGGAGAAGTCCTTCTTACCATCAGTGCTTATTCCATCATGCAAATGAGGCCCTCAGAGAACTATAACAAAATTTAGATTTTGTCAGCAGAGCCAAAACACTGGAGTTATTCATGGCTAAAGACACTCCATTACCAAAGAAAAATCCTCCATATCTTTCTTCTACTTTCACTGATAGGACCCAGCACATTGTCACATTCCTTTCATACTTGTTAGGGTATCATTCAGATCAGTGGATTGATGAAGAAATGGTAGGTTTCCTGTCCATACTCTCATAAGATTCCAAGGCTTCAATTATGTTTAACTTCAGTCAATTCCTAGATGATGCCATCCACTACCAATTTTTTAAATTTCACACAGAGGAAGTGTTTAAATACAGTTCATTTTTAGTTTACATGTTTGTATATTTTCAAGCCAGTAGGTTCCTATTTACAATTAGAAAAGTTAATGAAGACTCTCAACCTCAATCAGTAATCTTTTGGACAACCATGCTAATGAAGGAACATAAAGACTACATCTACAAAATATTTGTGGAAGCATTTGTGCACCCAGCAATGAGCATCCTCAACAAAACAATGGAACCAAGAATTAATGAAGATATTAAGAAGATCATGTAGCTATAGACCAAGCAAGAATTGGAGACTGGTACTTGTACTAGAACTACACAGAGCTTAGAATTTATGGGTGTGAGTTAGACCCTTACAAGATTCCAAAGTTCCTCTCCTTGAGGATCTTTTCCCTGGAGTACATTAGGAAGATGATAAATGCAGATGAGGTACACTTTGTAGCTGCCAAAAATAAGTCTCAATTTAGGATCAAGTCCCAAATTGGTCCTTTCATTTGTCATTACAGAGCAGTGGGAGAGGAGGCTAATTGAATGCTGAGGGAGATGAAGTTTAATCATAGCTTCACTTGGTCTTATGACCCATTGGGCATCATCTCAAAGAAAAAGGTGGAAAACAAATCAACCCCATATATCCACACCCACGGGCCTGAAATTGAGCAATTCATGAACCAAACAGAGTGGGCAGCAAATACATTGCAAGAGGCTGAAGAACAGGTGATTTTGTCCTCAAGCATACAAACCCCTACTCCACAAGAAAAGAAGGCTACAGAAGACAAAGAAAACAAAGGAAAATAACAAGAGAAGGAGGCATCAAGAAAGAGGCCAATAGATGACCAGTCTACTATGGATATTGATACATCTAGCAGGGAGTTCAAAATGAAATACAAAAAGAGAGCAAGAAACCATATGGACATAGATAAGAATAAGGAAACAGAGCAGCAAACAGTCATAACAATCATATATTCTCCTACTTCATCTCCAGCAGGTGGCCAAACTATATTTTCTACATATTCAGCCACAATTCCATTTTAGCAGAAAAATCTACAAACACCTACCACTACTGCTGCTATAGGGGGAAATGAGGAAAATATTTATGACATCTTCAGGGAAATTAAAAGGAATAATGAGATATTGAAAACTAGCACTTACAACCAGTTTTGGAAGTAGACCAGCAGTTCAAAAAGAAAGATTTTATTAGCCTCTGACTCAGAGAAAGGAAAGATGAGAATGACTTTCTTGGAAGCCCATATTTCCCAGCCTAAATCACCTGCAGTTTTCAAGCATACTACTTTTGAATTTAATATCAAGGACATCCATCCAATAGACCGGATGGATATGCACAAGCAAACTGGAGATATGATCTCCTCCACTTTGACAAGCACTACAATGAGCCTATCTAAGTTGCAGGTATCACTAGATAACATTCAATCTCAGCTCAAAATGGAGAAGATTTCTTCTCTTGCCAAGGATACTAGAATCAAATTCCTATAGGATTTATTAGTGAAGATAAGATATGATCCAACAAATGTAGAGGCAATGGAAGATATCTTGAAGAAGAAGAACGTTGACATAACATCCTTGAGAAAGAAACTTAAAATGTCAGCTACTGAAGACACTCTCACAAAGGAAATAGAGGAGAATGAAGCACAAAAAGCAGAGATGATGAAGCTAATAATGGAGAAGTCAGCACAACTAAATAAAATGGAGATAGAGATGGAGAAATTGGTCAGGGAAAAAGAAAAAGAAGCAGAAATGGCCATTGTTCCTTTGGATGTTGCTCCTATTTTAGTCATCACTATAGCTACTCCAACAACTGCAAGCACATAAGGTGGTGCAGAACAGCTGGCCAAAGCCATGGAGAATATGACTATACAATCACAGGAGATCAAAAAGCTAGAAGCAGAAATCAATACCTTGAAGGATCTGAAAACAAGGCCTCACAAAGCCCATGAAATGGAAATATAGAGAGCCCAAAAGTAGATTGAAAAATTGTTAAAGGCATAGAATGAAGCTTCCATTGGTTAGACCATTGGACAGGAAATGAGATCATTTGGACCAGCATAATAGATTCCATGAATGAAATATGGCCTTCTATTCAAATCATATTTGAACAGAAAGATTTGATTGAATAGGTAAACGATGCCATAGAGAAAGCAACCAAGGAGCTTGCAGGCAGGCCTGAGACAACAAATAACATTATCAGATTTTTTAATTCCAAGAACAGGTTCGAATTGGAGGCACTTGGAGTTGAGGATAGAACAAAAACAATTCTAGAAGTCAATAAGGTGCTCAACAAGAAAAACTTGATCACACAGTTAGAGGAAAAGTGCCATAATTTAGAAGTGGGTGTCAGTAGAATCTTTAACAGAATCGAGCCACTGACCAAAAGAGGGTTACCCTCACTATTTGTAATAAATGATAAGCTTATGCCCAAACAAGATTATGCGAATAAGATGAAAGAGATTACCAAGGACACAACTAAGTTTGTAGGGATTAAAGGATCAATGGCTGGAAGAGCTTTCCTCGAAGACATGGATAACGATTTATCCATACAGCATGAAATCAAACACATATTTTTTTTTAGGTTGCCTTTTGTGAAATTCACAGAGACAGATGAGATATACTTAAAGTTGGTCAGGATCAAGATCCCAAATGAGCAGTAGTGGGAAAAATTGTGTGACTACAAAGAAGGGTGAAAGCCAGCGTATCAGCCAACTCAGCATATCAACATCAGATCATTCAAATCTGCCAATACATAGCAGATCAAATCAAGCAACAGTGGCCTTCTGGAGAATAGGGCCAGGTGTCAAATTTATACCATTGTGTCCACTTCGTCGTCACACTAGTCAAATTTCGATTAATATTGTAATTAATAACATATTGCCTATGTAGATATGAAAATCACTATAGAGTTAGTTAAATACTGCATTCCTTCTGAGTCTTAGGGGTTGGACCCTATATTGTAAATTTTTTTTGTTGGAACATTGTATTTTTTGGAGCTGGAGCATCAATAATAAAAGACCATTTTGCAAGATTCTTGAGCTATGTTTATCTGGTGATGTCATTTTTTTCTACGTTAGTGTGTTCCATTGTTTTTCTGTAAATGCATCATTTAAATCTAATTGTAAAGCAGAAATATGAATATTAATATTTGTTGTAGAGTGTTATGGCCTAAATCTACCTCGGGCTGAAGAAGGCAGAGTCTAGGGTAACATCAAACCACGCTTAAGCTGGTAGCTAGCCCTACTAGGTCGGGAGAGGGCTCTCTCCTTGTCAATCGCAACAAAAAATGATAAGTAAGATAAGTAAGGCTTGAGATGACTTGAATGAAGGCTGATTTTAGGCTAGGTATATATGCAAAGAGTTTGATTTGATTTTGAGGGTGTTTTTTGGATCAAAGGGAAGGGGTCCAAAAGGGGAAAACATAGGCCTAGCCTAGAAAATTGCCAACTTATAGCAAGAAACTAGGGTTTGTGCGAAAATGAGGAATTTGGGGGATCTCAGTGATGGGAAGTGTTTAATAAGGTACATTAAGGATAAGGAAAGGTGTATGAACATCAGGATACAAGTTTTGCTGATGATTTGACCATCCAAGAGAAATTATCTTCAAAACCCTAGGAGAGGGAAATGAACCTTACCTAGGCACAACTGAAGCATGAACAAGGTGTAAAATGACCTAGTGGAACTTGAAATGATGATGACAACCCTCTGAATGATGGTACACTCAGCTAAATGGTGACATGGACCAAAATTTGGACAATTTTGAAAGGAGTGAAAACAAACCCTAGACCTAATACATAGTGACCAAATTTTACTTGAAGACTCATTGAAATGACAAAATTTGACCTTGACACCTTAAAATAACTTTGTAAGAGCATGTTTGATCACTGGAGGAAGGCTACAAAGACTGACACTAACATAGAGAACCTTATTTATGGTTGTATTTAAAATATAAATGTTTTTCTTTTGATGTATGGTTAATAAATACTTAATTTCTCTTTAACCACTACTGAATTCACTCTTTCTTTCATCTCATGATTCATTACATTTTAAAGATACAATAAGTGTAGTTATCTTTCCTTGAAAATTATCTTGAAAATTTGATGCAACAACCAAGCCTGTTATGACTCCATAGCCCAATGGAATTAGTTTAAGCAGATTTTCTAATCCAGCCAAACAATCAATCAAAAATAAACCCCTACAAACATTATAAATAGCATAATATTAGAATCATAAAACAAGGCTAAATCTAAAAGAGAGATCCCTCTCCGAGTCCAGGAGGGCTAGATCCTAGGCTCCAAAGTGGTTTTGATGTTTTCCTATATAGTTATTCTTTCTAATATTAAAATTATAGAACATTAACACATCCTTCAAATGTATAGCAACATCTTCCTTTGGAGGGTTCTTTTCTTGATCAAATATTGTTTCTTTTTCAAGAACCCCGTCCTCTTTAGATTTTTGGATGACAACTTTTGGTGAATTATTTTTCAAAACCCTACCAGATCTAAGTTGAACATCATTTAGAACTAATGGGGCTATCATGCAAGATTGAAAATTTTTACCTTCTAAATTGTAGACAAATTTTTTATTTTTATTATTTAGATTTGGGAGCGGTTGAGTAGGTAGTTGATTGTATTTTTGGGGAAATGGAGTGGATGGTAATGAAAGTTTTTTATTTGGAGGTTGGGCTTGGAATTGTGGGGGGGTTGGTTTGGTTGAGAAGGGTAGTATTGTGGTGGAAAATGTGGATAATATTGTTGGAATTGAGGATATTGAGGATTTATGCCATAAGAATTCTGCCAACCTTGTGCCCAGGATGGATTTTGGGGTTGAGGGGGCCAAGGTTTCCAAGGCATAGGTGCAATCCAGTTATTATGTGGTTGTATGTATGGTTGATATTGAGTATTGAAACCTTGAGTCATATTTGGATGTTGATTTTGGCATTGCATTTTAGCAACAAAACAAAGTGATTCAACGTGGCTTATTCCAAATTCATCTTGAAAAAAAACTTTAAGACCAGGTATTGAGGGAAATTCCCTTGTATCATGATTTTCAACACATATAACACAAATTTATATACGATCGAGGGGAAATTCTCTCAGGGCATGTTTATTTCTACAACCTGGGAAGAAAATAGAATGCAACATTCTCAACATTTTACTTGTTTTGTATCCTTAGAGTATCTAGTCGTTCACTAAGATTCCCAAGGATAATTGTTTTAAAGTTGTCAAGAAAATTTCCTAGTTTTTCTCTACTTACCATTCTAGTTGCATATTTTCTAACTCTTGATATGACAGTATCTCTTGGATTCTTATCACATCTAGCCTTACCCCTTGAGGTATATTTACACAAATCACAGATTTCACCAGATGAAATTTGTGAAAAATCTCCTTTTCCCATTAAGTTGAGAAGATCAATCCACTGTCTCTTATAGATTTTAACAAAAGATATTTAATGTCTCTTCATCTAGTTCATGCATCCTATCCCTTTTAAAATTATAGGAAAATATTTCAACTAAGTATTTAAGGCTTTCATCCTCTTTTTTCATCATCTTAAAGACTTCATTCATAAGGTTATGGGGCATAGGAATGATATTTTCATTTCCTCCAATGTTCGAATAGTATGTGTTCCTAGACCCATGAACCATTTAAGTGCTCAATATTTTAGAGTAGCTAGGAATAATTTGAATTTTTGAGTATCAATTAAGTAGTCATAGTATCTACATAATACTTTAAACTCAAAAATAAATGTTTATGGATCCTTAGTTTCAGGCCATGAAAATTAGAAAGAATAGAAGGTGAGATATTTTTCATTGTGGTTGTGGTATCTTCATCAAAGATAGGAAATCCATAAGGAGCTGGTTCTCCCCTACCTCCTCTACCACCACCTTGTCCTCCACCTCCTCCTCTATTTCCTCCTCTGTCTCTTCCACTTCCAATCCTAAGTGTACCATATACATTGTTTACTTCTCCTTCCCCTTTTGCCATTGTAAATTCTTCGTAGCTAATATAAGGCTCAATAATAGGGTTTTCTAGCTCTTCTTCTAGTTACTCTACTAATGGTATTTCAGAATCAGTTTTCTCCTCATCATTAGGTACATATAGTTACTTTCCTAAGATTTTTTCTCCTGTTGAAGAGATAAATATTACTACTTCTGTTGGGGATGTAGGTTCTTGAACTAAAAATTCATTGGAAAAAGTTGGTGAATATTTAAGTTGAATTTGAGATCGATGCACCTTAGGAAGTCTATGTCTACTTTCTATGGATGGCATGCGAGTATCAGTGGATGGTGTGGCACTACATGGTCTAGCGGGAGTGAGTGGTGATGTAAGAATTGAAATTTTTCCTCTACATCTACTTACAAATCTACCCCTAGAATCTCTTTCTCTATTCAAGCATTCTAAATTATTTTATTATGCTTTAACCATGCATCTATAGAATTGAATGCATATAAATGATATGAAAATAAAAAATGGAATCCTATATATACTTCCCCGAAAACAACGCCAAAATGTTGTGTAATTTAATTGATGTTAAATTATTTCATTAATTTTCAACCAAGGTTCATGAACTTATGAAGTACATGTGCACAATATATGCTAGGATTTCTATTTTAGGTTTTTAAAAGATAAAATTAATCTAGATATGAATGAATGTTAGATTGAATTGAAGTGTTCCCATGCACATGTTCTTTCCATTAAAACTAATTCATGGAAAAATTAAATCAAAATCGAACTGGACCTTTAATCTATGAATTCAAAATCACAACTTCTTCTAATTACGAAATGGAAATTCTAACTATGATTGCAGAAATGAAATGCTAACTTATCTTGTAGAGAAGATTCTAGTTCTACTTGAAGAAAAGAATTATGATTCTACTTACAAAAAGGAAAGTTCTAACTCTTGTTAGTCTCTTGTATTCTATAGTATCACTAGATGACTATAGATTTTTTTACGGCCTGCTGAAAATAACATTTCTTGACTAGCATTTGTTTTCAGAAATCTCACTGCCTTCATTATTTTCCATTTAACCTATTCACTATCTCTCATATTACCTATTCAGATCACTCTCTTACTCTAGAATTCCATGTTTTGACCATAAATCCCTCATTTTTACCTCTTTTCCTACCTAAGACCCCACACCCATTGCCAAAAACCTCTCCCCTTTCATTCATTTCCCTTCTTCCATTAAAACAATGTAAAAACCCCTTTTTACATTCTTTTGAAAATAAAATTTATGTATTCGAACCCCACTATTTAAATAAACTCTGTTTATTTTTAAAACTGACTCTTTATATGTTTATACCCCCCACCATTTAAACCTTACCCCCTCACTCTCACATAACCCTAGCCCTCACCCTTTAAGCACTTCCGCTTTAAAAATACCACGGGCTCGACAATATAAATGTTAGGATATTCCGACACATAGGAAATAGTTAAGAATAACTTAGTCTAGTGTAGAGTTATGTAAAGTGTGTTTATTTACCATATACATTTGTAACTTATAATCCGACGGTCACGATTTGTAGTGATCCGACGGTTATCTCTCTCCTCGGTATTAACGACACTTGATCTGTGGCTTGACACCCGATTGTTCCATGATCTCTATTTAAAGAGCATGGAGGGTCATTTTTCCGGTAACCATTTATGAGACTTTTTATATTAATAAATTGTCTGAAGTGGCCGCATTGGCTCAGACCGTGGACTATTTCCCTCTTTGAGGGTTTTAACCACGTGATTATACTGGTGTACTGATTTGTGATCTGTTTGTGAGCAGTGACCTTTGGTTATTGATCTACGAAACTTACCCTATAAATTCCTACATGGTATCAGAGCTATTTTGAGGGCCGCATCCATTGTTGATCAAATTCCGAAGCTGGTTTGACTGCATGCGACTACCATTTTATATATCTACTATTTCTGAATATTTTCGGGCTTGGAGAATTGTTTTTTTGTGTCTAGAGAATTTGTTGCAATGAGGAACGCCTTTCATTTCATGCGAAAAGGTTTCCGGTTGCCCAAGTTATGTCAGTTTAGATCTGGAGGTATAAAGTATCTGTTTTGCAGTTTTTGTTTGTTAAAAGTTCTGCTAATTTCTTATTTCAGTTCCCTCTGTTTATTTCGATTTTAGGTTTTATTTATTTGTTGGATATATACCCTCTTCTCTGTGTATGCCCTTTTCTCTGCGATGCGTGTGATCTCGGCAAATTAGAAACAGGAAAAGAGATTTTTTTTGCTACGTATGCTCTTTCCCCGCGTCTTTGGACGATCTTGGGAAATTAGAAATAGTGAAAAATAGATAGTTGCTGGTAAGGCTAACCGAAAATATAACATTTTTCCATAAGGCTTGCATTTCATTTTTTTTTTTGCTCGGTTTTTTGTGTCTTTTATGCAGGAAAAAGGCACGTACACCGATTTAAAAAAAAAAAAAAACACCTTCCTCCTTTCAAACATTTACAAAATCTTTTTACTATCTCACTTGGTGAGGAGTTTATTTATGAGAATATAGGTCTTGGGTTCAAGTCTCTTTCTCAAGCTTCTTTTTGTAAAAAAAAATTGTTAAAGGGGTGGGGATTTTTTTTTTAAAGTTGAACTTCATCACTAAATTTCAAACCGTTCCCATAACTATTCGACATCTACAACTCAGTTTTTTCAAAAGGCATAACTTCTTCATCTAGAAGCTGTTTCTCGAGCCGTTTTTTTTTAAACAGCCTAATTTTTCGAGATCTTTCCATTGGAGTATTTAGTTTCAACTTTTCTCAGCTTTAGGGTTTTTAAAAATGGAAATTTCATGCCTGATTATTCTTAATAGCACCAATTATTTCCAATGGCTACCTCACATGGTAGATATACTTAGAAGGGCTTTATAGAATAGCCATAGAGCTAGAAACTAAACCTTTTGATGAAGATAAAGTCGCTAAATGGTAAAATAAACAAGACCAAGAACGAGGGTTGATAAGAATGGTCACTGCTCAAGATCTTCGATTTCATATCCTTGACATTGACACCCCTCATGAAGCCCTAGACAAGCTAAATACTATCTTTGGCATTCAAAATAAAATCAGGGCCCATCAACTTGAAAATGAGTTGCTTACTTTGGACCCCAATAATTTCTCCTCTATTCAGGATTTTTTGTCCAAATTCAAGACCCTTATAGTTCTTTTAGAAGGTTATAAGGTCAAAAAGGAAGATGGTAGCCTCATTTATTGCATTCTTACTAAGCTTGGCCCTACATACTCTGTATTTTTTTCCACCTTCCATTTCACTAGAGAAACCATCATTTCTTCAGGAACCACCTACAAGAACCCATATTTTGATGCCTTTTGCTATTCTTTGATAAGAGAACAAGAAAAACTCTTACACCTTGGTCTTATCACTTCTAGAAACGCTTCTAGGAAATCCTTAGCAGCCCAACATCAATCATATCAAAAGAATCCCAAGAAGCAGTATCCTAAAAAGTATGGTCTGAAACCAAATAAGGGTCCTAAGCAATTTCAGCTGTAACTGAAAAAGAAACTCACCAAAATGATAAGGCAAATAAAAACAAAGGGAAGAAGATAGATAGACATTGCAACTTTTGCAATCGTGATGGCTATATAGATTCGAAATGTTTTAAGAAGATGGAAGCCTTATAAGCAACAATGAAGAAGCGCAACATCAATTTGGAGCACTCTTCACCTTCATCTTCAGGAATGGCACTTTATGCTTGTGGTTTTCAAGCATCAAGATTTGGTTATGCATTAAATGTATCTTCCTCTTCTCATTCTCATGAGTGGCTCATTTATTCTGGAGCTTCTTATCACATGGAAAAAAATAAAGCTATGTTTTATTCTTTAAATGATTGTAACACCAAACATATTTATGTTGGTGATGATAGATCTCTTAGTGTTGTAGGATCTGGAACCATTCATATCGATAATGGTTAGTTTAATGATGTAGTATGTGTTCCTACCTTGTCATGCAACCTTCTCTCTGTTTATCAGATAACTCATTCAGGTGAAGGGAAAATAGTAGAATTATCACCTCATGATGTTGTAATCAAGGACCTCAAAGATCCTAAACATATTTAGCTATTGGCATTACTGATGATTCCACAAGGTTGTATAAGTTTGAAAACTTTGGGTCATCATGTCTTCCCTCCGTTTTTGTTGCTCATAATGATGAAGTGAGAAAACCTTGGCATGAGTGATTGGTCACTTAAACTATCGCTCTCTTCAAACTCTATATAAGGAAAATATGGTGACGAGTCTTCGTATGGTATCTTGCCAAGATGGTGTTTTCTCTGGATGTGTACTCAGAAAACATCGTTGGGATAGTTTTGACAAACGTGCCTCTTGGCATGCTTCAGCCCCTTTGTAGCTTGTGCACAGTGATTATGTGGTCCACTTCCTGTTGTTTCTTTCTCTGGTTGCAAGTACTTCTTAACTTTCATTGATGATTTTTCCAGATGCACTTGGGTATACTTCTTAAAACTCAAGAGTGAAGTTTTTAACATGTTCTTGGCCTTTAAGGCCTTTATTGAGAAACAATCTAGACATCAAATTCTTAAGTTAAGATCAAAAAATGGAAGAGAATATGTTAGCAACAAATTTATCAACTTCTGCACTGAGCATGGAATTCAATTGCAACATACCATTCCATATACTCCACAACATAATGGTGTAACTGAAAGGAAGAATCGCACCTTAAAAGAAATGGCTAATTGTATGCTTCAATCTAAAGGACTTGGTCTCAATTTTTGGGCAGAAGCCATTAACTGTGCAAATTACATAGTAAATCACACTCCTACTAAGGTTTTAAAGAATATAACTCTAGAAGAAGCTTGGAGCTAAATAAAACCAGATGTAAGTCACTTTTGTGTTTCTGGAAGTGATGCTTGGGCCCATATTCCAGATGCAAAACATAAAGCCTTAGAAACGAAGAGTGAAAAATGCATTTTTGTTGGATATTCTGAAGATGTCAAAGGATATAGACTTATTCAACCCAAATCCAAAAATATAATCATTAGAAGAGATGTAAAATTTGATATAAATATATTGGCCTACGAGCCTAGTTTGGTGGGTGTGCCACCTTTGGCCTGCGAGCCTAATTCGGCATATGTGCCACCTCTCTCTCTCTCTTATATTTTTAATAGCATTCCTTCTAGTTTAGATGATGAAAACGAGGATGACAATCCTCCTCCACCTCTTTAAATTGTTCCTTTTACTCCACCACTTCCAAGATGGGTCCGCTCTACTCGGGATGCAGTAGGTTCTCTTACAGGCAACCCTGCCGATTGACGACGTACATATTCTCAGTTCGAAAGAGACTCTTCCTTATTGGCTCAAGTTCCAAAAAATATTGGTCTAGAAACATTTGAAGAAGCCTCCGGTCATCCAGCTTGGGATAAAGCTATGAATGAATAATATCGTTCCTTATTGGCGAATGATACTTGGGATCTTGTTCCTCTTCCAAAAGGAAGAAAAATTGTCAGATGCAAATGGGTTTAAAAAACAAATTTTGGACCAGATGGAAAATTGGATAGACGTAAAACGCGTCTTGTCACTAAAGGATTTTCACAAGTTGAAGGCATTGACTATACTAAACCCTTCTCCCCTTTTGCCAAAATTAATTCTATTCGCCTTGTTCTTTCCCTTGCTGCCTCCTTTAAATGGGAAGTCCATCAGATGGATGTTAAATCTGCCTCCTTACATGGAGATTTACATGAAGAAATCTACATGGAACAATCCCCTAGCTTTATTCAAAATGACTCTAGCCTTGTTTGTCACTTTAGGAAGTCTCTCTATGGTCTCAAACAAGCTCCTCAAGCTTGGTATGCCAAAATGGATAGATTTATATTAGATAATGGCTTTTCTAGGTGTCATTCTGACAACACTGTCTACACCAAGAAAGTGGGTAAGTCCTTCACCATCCTTGTTCTTTATGATGATGATCTTATCCTTATTGGTAGTCATCCAAACCATATAAACCATGTGAAGTCTAGCCTCAAAAAGAAGTTTGAAATGACAGACTTAGGACACTTTCATTATTTCCTTGATCTGCAAGTCTTGCAATCCAAAGAAGGCATTACCCTCTCTCAGTCCAAGTATGCCTGTGATCTTCTACACCACTTTCACATGGAAGACTATAAGCCCACCCCTTCTCCCTTTCAGTCTGGAGTCAAGCTTTCAGTCATTTGTACTACCCCTGAAGTTGATGCTACCTTATACCGTCAACTTGTTGGTAAACTTCTGTATCTAACCCATACTCGTCCCGACCTTTCCTTTGCCTTTGGTCTTGTCGCTCGATCTATGCACCAACCTCATGAAAGTCACTGGAAAGCAGCTAAAATAATACTTCGATATATTCGCGGTACAGTTCAGTTTGGGATTCATTACAGTGAAAGAGCATCTCCATTGTTGATTGGTTTCACTGATTCTGATTGGGCTGGTGGCCCTGATGATTGAAAGTATATTGCAGGATATGTGTTCACTCTTAGTTCAATACATATTACATGGTCTTGTAAGAAACAAAGAGCCATCTCTCTTTCTTCAGCAGAAGCAGAGTATCATGGTTCAGTTGAAGCCAGCAAGGAAGCCATGTGGCTTCGTCAGATCCTGTCTGAATTTTGTTTCCATCAGCAAAATCCAACTACACTTTGGTGTGATAATCAGAGTGCCATTCAACTATGTAATGATCCAGTTCAGCATCAACATATGAAACACATTGAACTCCACATACACTTCATCAGAAAGCTCATTCATGATCGTGTTCTTGAAGTGTAGTATTGGCCAACCAATGATCAAGCAGCCGATATCTTTACAAAGGCTCTCAAAGAAGAAAATTTTACCAAACTTTGATCCATTCTTGGAGTTCAGGAAAGTCGTCATTAAGGGGGGATAGGCTCTAATGCCTCCTTCCTTCTCCTATTCTATCACTTTTTTAAATCCTTCAATCCTATCCCAATTTTTTCTTAAGGGGGGATGTTAGGATATTTCGACACATAGGAAATAGGCTCCTTTTGTGTCACTTTTGTAAATCCTTCAATCCTATCCCAAGTTGTTCTTAAGGGGGGATGTGGATATTCTAACACATAGGAAATAGTTAAGAATAACTTAGTCTAGTGTAGAGTTAGGTAAAGTGTGTTTCTTTACCATGTACATTTGTAACTTATAATCCTACGATCACGATTTGTAGTGATCTGACGGTTATCTCACTCCTCGGTATTAACAACAATTGATTCATGGCTTAACACCTGATTGGTCCATGATCTCTATTTAAAGAGAATGGAGGGTGATTTTTCTGGTAACCATTTATGAGAGAAACATATGTAACTTTTCTTTTTATATTAATAAATTTCCTGAAGTGGCCATGTTGGCTCAGGCCATGGACTGTTTCCATCTTTGAGGGTTTTAACCACGTGATTATAATGGTGTACTAATTTGTGATCTGTTTGTGAGCGATTACCTTTGGTTCTTGATCTACGGAACTTACCCTGTAAATTCCTACAATAAACACCCTGCTTTGTTATTTTACCCCCCAACTTTGTTCAAACCTCGGCCCCACTGCATTTACCCCACTTTTCCATCTTTAAACCCCGGTCACCGTCAGATCTACCATCACCAGATATAACGGCCCCTTGTCCATTTCGCAATCCAAACAACCCGCGGTTTAAAACCTTTGGGGCTTGCGAAATGAGTGGTATTCTCACCCCTATTTCTTGCCACGCGTCACTCCCTCTGTATTATCATACTCCCATGAAAAATACCACCTCACCGCTCTTACCCTGTGTGAAAACCACAACCCACCTACCAAAAAACCGATGACCCCATTCAAACATGCCAAAACCCTAAAAATCTGCGATAAGCCCCGATCCGCCATGTAAACCCCTGCAAACCCGGAAAAGACCACAAACAAACGCAGAAAACCAAAAATCTACAGTAACCAGACTTTGTCCATAAATTTCCCTGCTACCTGCAAGCCACCATTGCTTCACATCCTGCAGCTCATATTTTTATTAATAAATTTTTTTATTTTGCAGATGATCGAGGAATCGGAAAAGGAAATAATCATATTGCGGTTCTAAAGTCCAAAAATTGTTCAAACCAAGTTCTCTAGGTGACGATCCTGAGGCTTTGTTAATAAAAAATGTTAAGAGCGCAATATTAAATCATAATCAATGATGGATCATGGCCATTGATGATCTTATGATTACTATAGAGACATCGAGTGTTCTTCAAAGAACAGGGTAAAGAAAATGAAAGATTATTACAGTGGTCGCGCAGAGATGAAAGGTAAATGAAATACACAAACAAAGGATTAATCGAAGGTTAAAAGTAAAAGACATGGTTAGAAGGCAGAACTAAAGACAAAGGATAGATAAGAGAGATTAGAGTGACTTAAGGCAGTGAAAGAGAGATCAAAGATAAAAACAATTAAAGAAAGTAATCAGAGAAATCAAAGATAAGGAAAAGAAAGAAAGCAGATAAAGAATACAGATAATGACACTTTGAAGAGTTTAAAGACAAATCAGAAACAAATCTACGAACACAGGGGCTTCACTTAATGAACCTCTAACATCTCACGTGCGATCATAGCATATTAAACAACACCCTTAATTTGAGTACATATTGGAAAATACCTCTAAAAATCACATTATCTAACCCCCTACAAATATAAACCCAATACACCTTCCCAATTTAAAAAGCCCCTACTTTCACTATATATTGTAGGTATCCATTTTTTTCATTAACATTTTTTATACCCCTTTATATTTTTTCATTAACTTTGAGCTCCATTTTTTATACTTTCCAATATAAAAAACCTTTACCCCCTATATATCCCCCAATATATAATGTCATTTTTTCCTCATTATATATGCCCCAATATGAGCCCACGTGGTATGGTATTGCTCCCGCAGTGAAGCCCCTGTGTCTACGAAGAAGAACCAACCAGTTTATAAGGCCACTCAGCCTTTACTTCTTCAAATCACATTTGCCACCTACAACCTCATTTCACTTAAATAAAAGCAGCTAGAGTTATTAAATTAGTTAGAGATACTTTTAAGAAGCTCAAAAGTTATTGTAAAAGTTAAATTTAAAGCCAAATAGTCAAAAATATCTAAAAGTTAGCTCAATAGTTAATATAAGAGTTATTATTATAGCGAGTTATTAAGTGATATTTTCCCTTGGGCCTTGCATGGTCTCACAGGTCAAGATTACAATTACTCTGTTATAAGTGTAGTCTAAAACCCTAGAATAAGATCACCTCCTCATCTGCAGATAAATACTGCATGTATTGTTCATTTTTATTGTTGGTTTATTGTTGGTTAGTTAGCTGATTACTAGGCTGGATTTTGATCAGACTCTGAGTTGCAAAGGTTATTGCACTGGATCGTTGTAATTGTTTTGGACGTTAGTAATACAAGCATGTTCACAAGATTCTTGAGCTACGTTAATGGTGATGTTATCGCTCTTTGTCAATGTTTTTCCTTTGTTTTCCCTATGGACATCAAATTTCTCTGATAATAGAACATAAATTTTAGGTTGAGATATGTTGCTTTGGTACCTCAACTCTATCTGTCATTATTATGTCTATGTTTTCCTCTCAAAGTAATAACTAGATAATTATTAACTACTCTTTAGGATATTTTTTTTCTAAGTAATACTGATCTATTAACAAGCTGATAATGTTACATCGAGACTGAAGTCAATTGCTACTGCCTTGAAGGCAAAAGATTCAGGAAAAAACAGAGAAGTGGACTGTCGAAACCCACGCAGGGGTGCAGAGTAAGATTTCTCCAAAAGATGCTTTGACCCAGAAAAGACAAAAAGGGGCCAGAAAGCTTCATAGCTACTAGAACAGAAAAAACCCAAGAAGTTGGGTGACACAAACAGAGAAAAATACCAAGCAACGAACCCATTAGTCTTCCGGAGTCTCCTCCACGATCCTGCACCAGCCGGTGGCGTGCATTTCAGGAGCAAGTTCTGCCTGAGAAGCCGGGGGACTAGGTTCAGCAGAGAGCATGTCTTCATCAGGAACAAAGTCTACAAGGCGAGACGGAGGCTACATCGGAGTGCTGCCACTGCTCAGATTGAATTGCGAGAACTGGGTGTCAGGAGCAATATTATCCATAGGAACGGCCGGTTGCACGCTTGAATCCTCTGGCAAGCTGTCTTCCATAAAAACCACCGAGAGAATGGCAGTTACCCTCGGGCGATTGAGGGTGCTCTGGAAGGTGAACCGAGCAGTGCCTATTGTATTAGTAGAGGCAGCAGACGAGCGACGCGAATGGGGACCCCAGTACAAGCGAAAATCCTGAGAGCGCCCCCTGCTGCTTCGAGTTCTGGGGTAGTGGCTAGAGCCATCATCGAAGGAGGAGGTGTCCGGGGAAGGACTAGAAGGAAAACGAGAGGGATGGCTCCGAGAGCTGCCCCTCCTACTCCGCATACGATGTCGAAGCCTCGACATAGTGTGATGGAGCGGGGTCCAGAAAACTTTAACAGAAGTGCAAGCTAGCCCAAGGTGGCCCAAACTCGAGCGAGGACGCGGTGACAGCTGAAGATGCCCAGGAGAATAAACCTCCCTCTGCATAGAGCGCAACAGACACAGATAGACTTTCTCCCGACTGTGCATACAGTAACCAACGACGCCAATACGATTCTGAGGGAAAGCCAAGACCGGGCGGAATTTAACCTGTTGCTTATGGAATCCATCTGCCATGAGACAGGTCATAACATGTGCCGAGTTCGTCCTTCCCAAACCAAACAAATCCATCTTCTTAATTGCTATCAGAGTGAAAATCTCGCCTAAGCATGCGGAGGCAGGGTTCAACATGTTTGAAGGCGCGCGAGTGCTGTTGATTGCAGAGCTCATAGCATTGGAAGGAGGGGAGTGTAAATGAGACATGCTGTGGCGCAACTGTCCATTTAACTCCGTGTACCACAGGGGCAGGTGTCGGCATGGCTTGCCGCCCCTCCGTCCCATCCCATTAACTAGCCTTTGAAACACCCGCATCTGGGGGACTACTCTTTAGGATTACTAGATTGTTTTCTTGAGATTTTCTTAGTGAAGTATAATTGAATAATTCTTAACAGCTCTTCAGTTTTACCAAACTATTATCTTAAAGGCCTTCTTCGAATTTTAATTAAAGAATTATTAATTGATCTTTAATTTCACTAAACTGTTTTCTTGAATGTTTTCTTTGTCTAAAAGTAATAACTAGAGAATTTTTAACTGCTCTCTAAGATTACTAGATTGTTGTCTTGAGGTTTTTCTAGTAAAGTATAGCTGAAGAATTCTTAACTACTCTTCAATTTTACCAAGCTCATATCCTAAAGGCTTTTCTTGTTTGAAGTATAGTTAAAGGATTCTTAATTTCCCTTTAGTTTTACTAAATTCACAACTTGTTGTCATCTCATATTAATTTTACCTAAAGAATCCATTTGATGTAGTTAGCTTGCCCTATGAAAACACTTGAAGAGTTGATGCAAAATTAAAACCTCTTATGACTCCATAGCCCAATGGGTTAAAGTTTCTCACATTCTATCTGTTCAACTGAAATAATCAACCAAACAATCAATCAAAACAAAACAAACAACCCCAAAACTTCATAACTAGCCTAAAATCATAAAACATAAGTATAAAGATAAATCAGTTAATTATAAATATAGAGAGAGCCCTCTCTAAGCCCAGGAAGGCTAGGTCCTTAGACTCCAAAGTGGTTTGATGTGGGTCCCTGCTACTTGTTCTTGCCAATCTTGCAAATTACAGGGATCCAACATAGTGGCGACCATACTAGGGATAACCCGAGTTGTTACACCATTTTTGGTCATCTAATCCATTGTTATTAGATGGACCCAAGTACACCAAGTAAGACCAATTTTACCCCAAGTAAAATTGCATTCACTATGAAAAATAACCTAGTAAACCACCTTTATTAAGGTGTTTATGGTCTAAACAGGAAACCCCATGGGGAAACATTAAATAAATCCATATTTATTTAATTCTTCCTCAAGGAATAATTAGTTAAACAACAATTTAATTACTATTCCTGGTTATATTTAACCCAAAACAAGGAAATTAATTAGATAAATCATTATTTATCTTATTATTTTCTAAGAATAACTATTTAAGCATTACTTAAATAATATTCTTTGTTAAATATGAGTACATCTCCCTTAAATAATTAAATAAATCATTATATATTTGATTATTACTCAACTATATCCTTAAAATGATAAATAAATCATTTATTTTTTTATTATTATTTAATCACATTTTTAAAATGATAAATAAATCATTTATTTTTTTATTATTTACAAATAAGGGGATTTGACTCAAGTCAAATTCCTTTTCGCTCCAACAAATATAATAAAATATTCCATAAAATTTGGATCTTGGTTTGGTTAATAATATTTTAATTATGCACCAATATCTAGACTAACTCAATATTTTGTTATAAATAGAAGGGTTTTCCCATTCATTTGTCACCTTTTGTTGCTTAAAGATCACTCTGGATCTCAACTTTTGGTCTGGCTATTGATCCACCATCATAGCCATATTTTTCCATTTTTTGTCTGGGTTTTCTACACCATCAAGAGAGAGGAATTCTAAATCTGAAGTGCTGAGGACTTACAAGAACCCATCCAATTGAGGAGAACCGGGAACACCCTATTGTGTTTTCCTCCCAGGTGCCATTAATACAAAATTCATTTGATATATTCTTGTCTTGTCTATTGGATGCATGGAGTAAATCTTGTTTTTTCTACTGTTTAATGTCTTCTAATGCACAAATCTATATTTTTGCAGCATTTATCTTGATCACCTAACTACAGATCTGAAGATATTAAAAGTCATTTATGTTGTTAGGGTTGTTTGTTATGCGTAGCTAAAGTGGTATTTTTTCGTACACTTGGAATTAAGATTCATACTAACAACTGGCGACTCCACACATGTTTACAATTATGACTGCTGTTGTTTTTCCGATCCTTGCATATCTAGCTGCTTCAAACCCTAGGATTTCCCTTCAGCCCCTTGTTTTTTCTTTTCTTGATGTTATTTTTAACCCATAAAACCCTAAAATGATAAAAATTCTGACTTCCGTGTGTTTTCGGACCTATTGCGCAGGTGCCAGACATCAGCTGCAGCTGAGACGACAACTTTTTCTCAAATCTTCCGCCGAGAGTGACGGAAGTGCAGGTCGCACTTTTCAGCCCAAACCTGCGACCCGGACCTCCAGGGCGTGCTTTACTACCCAAAAATTGCGACATCTATTGAAAACAGGTCAGAAACTGTGACCTAGACTTTTTGTAGGGATTTTTCTGAAAGTTTTCTGGCTTTGTCTAAGCCTTTGTTCAGGGTTGTCTGACCTCCATCTCTACCCGTTTTGGACCTGTACTTGTTCTATTTTGCTCAACTAAGTGGGAACCTAGCCCCCTAGGGCTTTAGTACCCTCTAATTTTTGTGGAAGAGTTTTTTTGTTGCAGGTTGTCTGAAATTTCAAAGTCTTTAGCCATTTTTTCAGATCTGATACCTTACCTTCAGATCCGCTTTAGATCAGCTTGTTATCCATCCAAATCTCCTCATTTAGCTTTGTTTGGGTTTTCCTTTAGGGTGCACTCCGCTTCCCTCCTGGAGATAGCCTTTCGCCACCTCTTTTTTACAACAATTCTTCCTCTGATTTGTTGTTGTTTCTGCCCCACTTTCCAGCAGATTTTGTCCTTTAGATCCCTGTCCCTTCTAACCTTAGATCTATTGGCTGTTTTAGTGTGTTTTGATTAGTTTTTCACTCACATATAGACTAGTTGTTGAGAGGTCTGCCTCCTTGGGTTTAAATTATTGTATTATTAGTTGTTTATTTTCTGTTTTTGCACGCCTATATACTGTCATTTGCAGGTTTATTTATAGCTATACAACAACACTTTTTATTTTTCTCCACAAACGTCTGGGTTTAAAAATTAAAATTTACACACTTCTACACACACACCCTAAGCAAAAAAGGGCTTGGTTAACACTGCCAAGCAAAGACTCTAAAACATTGAAATTAATCGATCCTGCACCTCTCTGGCCTTGTTTCGACATTGTAATCAGTTGATCCTGCACCTCCTTGCCCTTGTCGGACTCTTTTTCCTTTGTGCCGTGTTTGTGTAGTCACCATTGCACCACCAAGGCATTCATCCCAGAGACTTCTTGGCCTTCATCCTCAGTTTCTGGTAGGGAGACTTACTCCTCCGCATAGGATTCGAGTTAGTCCTCAACTGAGTCTGCACTCTGACTCTTCTTTTGTTCCTTTAGGTTCTCCTTCTCGTTCCACCTTCATTTCTCCCCCTGTCACCTTCACCATGTCTAGTGCAGGGCCTAATACTGGTGGAAACCCCAGCCCTCCCGTCGGGAATATCACTAGTGGGACTGCAATAGACACTACCTTGGCTGCACACTTGCTCCCTTTCATGGCAGGCCTCAGCCTCCCTGATTTCGACCAGTTGATAAACGACCCTATACACCATGATGATAGTTGGCCTGCTATGCCAACAAAGCTCCCTTCAGACATCCCAAATTTTAAAGGTCTTGTTGGACAAGATCCCTCAAATCATGTTAGATCTTTCCACATGTGGTGTTCGTATAATTCCATTACCGATGACTCGGTTCGTCTTCGGTTGTTCCAACGAACGCTTACTAGTGAAGCTTCTAAGTGGTATGTCGATCAGGCCCCTTCCTCTCATACCACCTTTGCGACTCTTTCCCGAGCCTTTTTGTCTTATTTCCAGCTTCCCCTTCGTTACGACACGGGTACCAAGCTCTTGACCTATTTCTGTCAATCGTCTGTGACTCGCCTATCTGACCATGTTCAGGAATGGCAGAGAATAAGGAGCCTCTGTCGAGCCCCTACCTTCGAAGACCGTGTCTACATGGACTAGTTCCTTAGGACTCTCTTGCCGCCTATCGAGAAATACGTCGCATCAAACTTTCCTCAAACAGAAGAAGTCGCTCTCCAAATTGCGTTAAAATATGACCTGATCTATGCTTAGTCGGGTTATGTTTATACCGTTCTACTCGATCTTCCTAGACCCAATGGTGCCAAGCACAGGGGCATCTCACACCACTGACAATATCGTTGGAGATCTCTTTAATCTGTATGCTCAACCTCCCATGGGCTATGGTTTCTCTCAGGGTGGGGCCAGCACCTCTGACACTTTTCCGCCTCCTGGTAGCATGTATCCAGGATACAACATACCTCCTCCTTTTTCCCAACCTACTATTTACCACACTGCTACCAAACCTCCTTTTTATCTGTATCCGCAACCTAGTGCTCCAGCTCCTCCAGCATTAGCACCTCCTCCTCCCTTGCCTTCTCAAAACCCGCAATAGCAACTACCACCCCCTCAGGGATAGGTGTATGCACAGCAGGGTGCGACTAATCCTCCTCCCTCAAAAAGGAAGAGGAAAGGCACTCAAAATCAAGTTGCCCCTAATAATCCTAGACCTAATCAAGGTGATGCTCCTAACACTACTCAGCCCAAGCAGGATAGGCCTCTTCGTACGAACAATCCCTGTTCTTGTTGTGGTGTTTATGGTCATTATACGCATGATTGTCCTCTTCTGCCACAAATGCGATAGCTATGGGAGTCTCAAGCAACATTGAGAGGACAGCAAGCCATCCCTTCCATTCCTCCTAGTCTTGCACCTATTCGGCCGACTGTGCTTACTGATCCTTTCCCTCAACAAGGATTTGTGGCTACCCAAGCACCTGAAGGACAAGTGGCCACTCAATCTCTTCCATCTGGTTCCCTCGATTACCAAATTTTCATGATGTCCTCTGATCAGCCTTTTGAACCTTCTTCTCCTGGCCCTTCACCTTCAGTTGGTACTCACGACCCCCTTTACCCTCCTGGGATGGTTCCTCCCGGCCTCAACCATCTTGGTGCCGTCCCGCCTAGTCATTACCCCTCTGGTTAGATACCGTTCCTAGCTCCCCCACCAGGAGTGTACACAGTACCTATTATGGCCACCCTCTCTCTTCCTAAGCTGACCCTTGGGATTCCCATCTGGTACCTTGATCCTCCAGCTGCTACCTTGCCTGGTCAACCTAAACCTTATATCACTTTGACCCCGGTTCAGTCGGTCCCTATGACTTCTCCCACTGCAACAATGCCTCATTCACCTCAACAGGAACCACCTCCCGTTGCGACTACCTCGGGTCAGAAGGGCAAAGCTCGCAAGGGGGCATCAAAGGACAAGGCTACCGCGACAAAACCTGCACCTTCTTGGCCTCCAAAGTGTACCATCTAGTTTGCTTTGTGTAATGTTGTAGGCCACGCCACCCATACTTGTCCAGAATTGCCTCACCTCAAGTCCATGGTCAATGAACCATTTCCGGAATCTGATATCCAGAGGTATATGTCACTATACCCAATTCAATTCCGAAACTCAAACCATTGCACACAAATCACCCTTATGCTTTATGTGATTTCCATGGTCACTACACTCACCTTTTTCCTCGCCTCGAAGAGCATCGTTCCTCTTTAGAAGCCTTACGCCAATTCAAGGCCGAGCGCAATGAGTCACCTGCTCTCTTATTTTCGCATCTTGCTTCGGTAACACCCGAGGACACAGATGCTCCCATTAACTTTTCCCCTTACGATGTTGAGATAACGGGGCCTTGGTCGGAAGTCCACGATGAGACCTCCCCTGATGTTTAGCCTGACCTCCCTGCAGCACCCTCCCTAGTCTCAACATCGGTGGATCCTTTGTCTACTCACTCTTCTGTCACCCCTTGTGACAATGCGCATGCGAACCTCTCCTCTCATGATGAGGATTAAGGTCGCTTCGCCACGTCAGGTGGTCTTTTTTCCATCAGTCACCCCATCTTCTATTACGATGACAACATTATGGAAGCAACGACTACTCCTAACTTTATCTATCCCCCGTTACATCAAACTCATGCATTCGAACCACATGCACCTTGTGCCCATTACATTGACACCCAATGTTTGGGTAAGGGGGCACCCATATTTGAGAGACTAGGAGAAGCAGTTCTCCACCACTCTCCTAGTGAATCTAGTCGTGTCGACTATAGTCCAATTATTCTTCCACATTTAGAAGAACCTCTAGAGTCCCATATCACTTCAAGCTCACTATAGAGATGATACCCTTCATCATTCCTTCATATTTCATCAACAACATAGTCTCATAGACATTGTGGGTTACCAAACTATGAGTTTTCTGGGAGAACATTAGTTCATTATCCCCAAGTCCTACCTTTTGGATAGCAACACCATGTATGCCAACCCAGAAACTTAAACTTCATTTGATTCATATATGCAGTACCAAAATAGATTGGTAATCATCTATTTCCTTTCTCAAACTACCTAACCATACCGAAAACAAGTGGCTCACCACATCATTAAAATGTGTCTAGATCTCCCTTTTTCTAAATACATTTTGGCATGTCCATAACATGCCTGGGGGCACCCATGCCCCTCAACCATAAAATCCCAGATCTCAGCCCATAATAGCACTGAAACCCCCTTTCTCTAACAGGTCACACTTTCCAGGTCTTTCCCTGGGACAGGTAGCAGTTTTCTGCCCAGTACCTCCTACCCAGGTCGCAGAACAAACCCCAAGAAAAGTACGACCTGGTCTGTTCATGAACTCTAGGTATCTAAGCTAAACTTTCAGCTCACTAAAATGAAAAGTAGGATGAGACATATTACCTACAACTTTTGGATCTTAAATTCCAACAGTCGATTTATCCGCTACAACCGCCGCAAGATTTAAGGCCTCCTCTCCTCACGATATTCACCACAGCTCCACTGGCAAATAAGTGAATCTGGAAGGGAAATGCCTTATTAAAAGAAAACCCCCGATTTTTCTTTCGTTTACTGCGACCAAACCGTAGCTCAGTTTGACGAACCATCTATACCATTGGAAGGATCCCACCAAGTTCTCAAATGGGTATCTATTAGATTTTTGTGATTTGATACTTCACTGAGACACATTTTGTCCAAGAAGCGCCACTTCACCCTTCCTCAAAATCGAATTTCTTCACTTTCAACACTCGTACCGGGGGCACCATGTTGCCTCCATACTTGTCCATGCTCGTGTCGAATTTTTTCGTGAGTTACCATCTTGTACTCATGCTTTTATGGTCCCCATTGGACCCTTTTCCTGTGTGGCAGCACCATCGAGTCACCCTTGTTTAGAGCATCCAATTTGAGTCATCATTGCTTTCATGGAGTCTATCTCGAGTCCTTTCGCACCCCGCTATAGTCCTCCATCCTTCATTGCTTGGTCCCTCTCTCGTGTTGCTCGTTATGGCCTTTAGTCCCACTATCCCTTATTCCTCATGATATTGTGTTAGTCGCTATCAGGTCATCCTTGCCATTGATTCTCTAACAAGGGAAGTCGTGCATTCGCTACTCAATTCCCCCCATTTCATCATCATCATTGGTGTTAGTCTGTTAGTCACTCTACTATTTTCTCTCGTGCCTTAGTTTAGGATCCCTTATTGCCTCACCTATTGCAGACCTCCTTCAGTCGACATCATCTCTTTCATTCCAGAAGACATGTCTAGAGGGCGGTGTACCTTGGTTCCAGCCTCCACTCTTGTTCGGTGCCTCAGATCAGGCAAAGGGACTCCTCATGGCCCTTTGACTTGATTGTTTCTCAACTCCAGCTCATTTTCAGCATGATCTAGATCCGTATACTCGATGGTCCAGTGATGCAGCAGCTGACATCGGTGATTCCCGGGTGTGTGTGAGATGTCTCAATCCTCATGAGGGGGTGGCCCTACAGGTGGCCCCCCGCACACTCGGATGACCTCTTCATTACAGCCTTCGATGCAGCTCCATACATTTGATGATGTCGGCCTCAACCGCTTGCAGCACCTTTTTGTTTGCATGTATCAGTCAAATTTTTAGAGCCCTTTCCTGTTTTTAGGGGCATCTGGGTTGAATTTATATCTCATGTACTCGGATATCATTGTACAAGTCCTAGCTGTTATCCCAGGCACAATATGTATGTGGGATTCATTATTGTGTTTTCTATCTGGCTCATGTTTATGCCAGCATTATGCCATCTCGTGGTTTTCTGGATGCCTTCTTGATTGTAATATTGCCTCGGTGGGCATAGGTATGCCTCCCTCGCTGCTTATAGCAGGTACTCACTTATCAAAAATATTTTTCGCACCTGCAAGTCACCTCCTTAGGGTCTAGTTCTTTCAGCACTTTGGTCTACCTTACAATCCTCTCTCTTTGACTTCCCCGTTGTTGTCTAGTGATTGAGTTCTTACAACATACTTCAGTCATACGATTAGCTCCTAACGCTCGCACGCTGGGGGGAAATTTGTTACACCATTTTTTGGTCATCTAATCCATTGTTATTAGATGAACCCAAGTACACCAAGTAAGACCAATTTTACCCCAAGTAAAATCGCATTCACTTTGAAAAATAACTTAGTAAACCACCTTTATTAAGGTGTTTATGGTCTAAACATGAAACCCCATGGGGAAACCTTAAATAAATCCATATTTATTTAATTCTTCCTCAAGGAATAATTAGTTAAACAACAATTTAATTAACATTCTTGGTTATATTTAACCCAAAACAAGAAAATTAATTAGATAAATAATTATTTATCTTATTATTTTCTAAGAATAACTATTTAAACATTACGTAAATAATATTATTTGTTAAATATGACTACATCTCCCTTAAATAATTAAATAAATCATTATTACTCAACCATATCCTTAAAATGATAAATAAATCATTTATTTATTTATTATTACTTAATCACATCCTTAAAATGATAATAAATAATTTATTTTTTTATTATTTACAAATAAGGGGATTTGACTCAAGTCAAATTCCTTTTCCCTCCAACAAATATAATAAAATATTCCATAAAATTTGGATCTTGATTTGGTTAATAATATTTAATTATGCACCAATATCTAGACTAACTCAATATTTTTTTATAAATAGAAGGGTTTTCCCATTAATTTGTCACCTTTTGTTGCCTAAAGATCACTCTGGATCTCAAATTTTGGTCTGGCTATTGATCCACCATCATAGCCATATTTTTCCATTTTTTGTCTGGGTTTTCTACACCATCAAGAGAGAGGAATTCTAAATTTCAAGTGCTAAGGACTTACAAGAACCCATCCCATTGAGGAGAACCGGGAACACCCTATTGTGTTTTCCTCCCAAGTTCCATTAATACAAAATTCATTTGATATATTCTTGTCTTGTCTATTGGATGCATGGAGCAAATCTTGTTTTTTCTATTGTTTAATGTCTTCTAATGCACAGATCTAGATTTTTTCAGCATTTATCTTGATCACCTAACTACAGATCTGAAGATATTAGCAGTCATTTCTGCTGTTAGGGCTGTTTGTTATGTGCAGCTAAAGTGGTTTTTTTTCGTACACTTGGAATTAAGATTCATACTAACACGAGTTATTAAAACAACTTAATATTTCCTCAAGAACTCAGAAAACCCCTTTCCAATTTAGATGACTCAAGTGTTAGCAAAGACTCGTATCTGGTTGCTGATGATGGACAACAACCGGCATCAAGAAAGTTGAAATCATCAACCTGGTGACTCCACTAGTTTTCAGTAGGCCTGCTGACTCCATTGGTTTTCTATAGACTTCACTGGGAAATTATTGAGAAATCCTGATATCATCAAACCTCAAATAGAACCCAGTCAAAATACTTTGTGAATAAAGTATTTCTTTCACAGATTTGTCATTTTTTCAAACTATTATAAAACTCTCAACCTCTCTGAAACTTGGGTCCAAGTTTTGGCTTCTAGAAGAATCTATACCAGATCCCATCCTTACCCAAACCCTCCTGCAATATTTGACAATCTAGAGCACATCCTAAGGAAATATCCTAGATCTAAAAATCCAATTGTTAGCAAACCTGTTCACAAATCAAGTTCCTTACATGAAAACCTTAAAGACTTGAAAAATATCCTATCTGGTTCACCCCTGGAACAAAGCTTATTGAGGAATAAATCCTAGAGTTGGATAACCCAGATAGTTTTAGACCTTTCCATCTTACATCAGAATCCTATTGTATTAACTTCAACCCCCATTCATACACCTAATGTTCACCTTCCTCCATTTAACCATCCACCTCCTTTTGTAAACCCTCCACTTGTTAACCCTCCTTTGTTTCCTCATCCCCCAGCCATGGCAACCTGGTATGCCCCATTAGTCCTACAATTTCCTTTATTACCTCTACCACAACATTATCAGTCCAATATCCCCTTATTTGATGAGAGTAGTTCTACAACTACTCAAAATCATGTGGATAGAATGGAGCACTATTTTGATCGACAAGAGATAGATGATGAAACTATCAAGATGAGAATGTTTGCCCAAAGCTTACGGGGAGAAGCGAGAAAATGGTTTAAAGGCCTAACCCCTACTAGTATCCATGACCTCCCTGCTTTTCATCAACTATTCCTAAATAAATGGGAAGTCGAGAAGAACCCTCTCCAAATCTTATCAGAATATGAAAACATTAAAAGAAACGTTGGAGAGAGTGTCCAAGATTACTGCACTAGGTTCAATAGTGTATATAATACCCTCCCTACCCACATGAAACCTTCACAAGGTCTAGCCCTAAGGAAATTTACAGATGGCTTTGACCCAGAAATGGCTTATCAACTAAGAGAAAGAGACCCTCTTACATTAGAAGATATGCAGAGGGGTGTAGTAAGTGTAGAAGCAAATCTGATTGCCAAAAGGGCTAGAATGAGAAATGGAAAAAGAGTTACATATAGGGAGGAAATTGTAGCCTATCTTCTAATAATAAAATTGATAATCTTGCCATAACCATGGAGAGGATGATGGAGAGAATAAACATGAATGAGAGAGCTTACCCCAGAGAAAACCAAGCCGCCCCTCAAAACAGAAATCAAAACCAGAACTTTAGGAGAAATCCCAGTCAAATAAGACAGAGAGGACCAGATCAGAAAATCAAGCCTCCTTTCCAAGAAAACTATGCTGCTGAAGATGAGGGGGTGATTGAAGAACTAGAAGCAAGTCATATCAATCTAATGGGAGTTAACAATGAGGATATCATTTTCCTCACCAAGGAAGAACAAGGCATATTTGCCCCAAATGAAGAAGACTGCGTAGAATCTGAAGATTGTAAACTAGGATTCAAAAATTCCATCAGGGAACTACATAGGCAATATGACCTCAGAAGTAAGAAAATCCAAGACACTCCCAAGAGCAAGAACCCTGAAATTTCTGCTAGGAAGACCCCTGAAACTGACCCAAAAAAAACCAGAAAATTCAAACATAATGGTTAAAAGTTCTAATAAAAATATAAACAAAACATCCTAGAAAGAAGCACTAGTAAATAAACTAGTAGCCCTAACAAAACTGATTTAACTGATATCCCCAAAACAGATCAACAATCTGAAATTGCTACAAAAACAATGTCTGATAAAACTGATTTAAATCTGCCAAAAACACATACACCATTCAGTATTGAGAATGAAATTTCCAAGATAAAAATATCCATACCTCTTACTAAATTAGTTGGCCAAGATGTATATAGATCCCAAGTTTTTAAAGCTTTAAACATAGGAGAAAATTCTTATTCTGTAAATTTAAATGATGATAAACTTGAAATTTTGTTTGGACTTGAAGTAGAAGGAAAATTGCAAGAGGGAGGTGTGCCTCCATTTTATGTCAGTTTGAATATTCATGATAAAATCCTCCACAATGCCATGTTATATTCAGGAGCTTGACATAACCTCATGCCAAAGGTAGTTATGGAAAAAATAGGCCTTGAGATAACAAGACCATACAAAGACTTGTACTCTTTTGACTCCAGTAGAGTTAAATTTCTAGGCCTAATCAAAGATCTCTGTGTTAATCTAGTGCAAATACTAGCCAAAAGCATAGTAATGGATATTGTAGTGGCTGTCATTCCTCCTAAGTATGGCATTCTTCTATCGCGATCATGGGGAGCCAAACTTCAGGGCACCCTCCAAATGGACTTGACCTATGCTACCATACCCGTCTTTAGTCAACCAAGAAGATTATATAGAGAGAATCATATATGAAATACATGGTCAGTAGTCAAGAAAAACTTGATAACTCCACTCTCTATTCTGTCCACACAGACCTTGATTCATTTATTCTTTACAATGATGAAAACATTAATGAACAAGTAGCAGTTGATAAAAAAATTGTGGAAGAAGAAGAAGAAAAAGAGGAAGAAGATTCATACCAAATATAAAATGAACAACATAATGAAAAACATAAGTCTGAAACTGAACCTCTTTGGAGCATGAGTTTTGATGGTTCTTGTGGCAAAACTAGGTCTGGAGTAGGTGTTTGGGTACATAACACTAAGAACAATAATGCAGAGGGTCATTCATATAAATTGAACTTTCAATGTACAAATAACATAGTAGAATATTAGGCGCTCCTTCTAGGGCTACAATTACTCAAGAAATTAGGAGCCAAAAGGATCAATATCCATGAGGATTCTGTGCTGGTCATTAGGTAGGTTAAGGGAGAATATTCAACTAAACATCCTAGATTAAGAGCATATGGGAATGATGCCCTTGACCTCTTAAAAACATTCAAAGAATATGATCTTGCCTTCATCCCAAGAAACCAAAATATCCTGGCCAATGGACTAGAATTTGTAGCAAGTACTTGTCAAAAACCTCATCAGAACAAACAATACACAATACAAGTCAAATACAGACCAACAGTCCCTGATAATATAAAATTTTGGCAAGTTTTTTAAGGTGACAAACAAATTAAAGATTTAATACAGTCCAAAAATGGGTTTGAAATTCCAAATTCAGACTCAGATCATGATGAGGACTACTCTGCTGAGGAACAAACATACAAAAAAGAACCCCCTGATGATGTTGATATAAATATGTTAGAAAATGGTGACCCATATGAGACAGAGTTGCATACAGATCTAGAAAAATAAGACTTTGAAGTGCTACAGTTCAGAGATAATAACTTGCCAAGAGTGTTGGTCCCTCTAGAGGAACTTTTTGATTTTAATGATGTTGCTAGAAAGCCAAAGATATAATCCACTGAAGAAAATGTAGAAGAGTGAAATATAGGCAGTAAGAAAGAACCTAGAATGATAAAATTGTCAAAAACACTGCCAACACATATCTAAAAAATATATATTGATATTTTCAAAGAATTCAATGATGTCTTTGCTTGGAGCTATGAAGACTTGAAGTCCTATGATATAGATATCATTCATCACAAGATTCCTCTCCAAGAAAACTAGAAACTGTTTAAACAGAAGCTGCACAGAATAAACCCTGTCCAAATGCCACTGGTTGAGAAATAAATAAAGAAAATGTATGATGTTGGAATAATAGTCCCTCTCAGACACTCAGAATGGGTTTCAAATCTTTTTTCTATGAGGAAGAAGATATGAGAAATTAGGCTCTGCATGACTTCAAAAATCTAGACTAAGTATCCCTGAAATACAACTACCCTTTACCAAAGATGGATCGTATACTACAAAGGGTAGTGGGTTCCAAAAGGATATCTCTGCTTGATGGCTTTTTAGGGTAGAATCAGGTGCTGGTACATCTAGATGATCAACACAAGACAAATTTCACTACACCTTGAGGCACCTTCATGTATGTTAAAATGACGTTAATGAATGTTGGAGCTACTTTCCAAAGAGAAATGGACATTGCTTTCTCAAAAGAAATAGGTTACTTCATTGTGATACACCTTGATGCCATCACAGTCTATTCAAAAACTAATGAGAGCACCTTGATCACTTAAGAAAGGTCTTTGAAAAGTGTAGAAAGTATAGCTTATCTTTAAATCCCAAGAAAACCTTGTTTGGCCTTCAAGAAGGGAAGCTTCTAGGCCACATCATATCTGAAGGAGGGATCAAGATTGACCCAAAAAGGATTGAGGGAATATTGCAAATCAGTCACCCAAGAAACATCAAAGAGATGCAATCTTTCATTGTGAAGATAAATTTCTTAAGAAGATTCACACCAAACCTTGCAGAACTCCTAAGAAACATTACTAACATGCTCAAAAGAGAGACAGGAGTAAAATGGACCATAGAAGCAAAGAAATATTTTGACTTGGTGAAGTAAGCTCTTACCCAAACACTTGTTTTGATCAGCCCTAACTTCACCTAATATTTCTTCATTTTCTCTTTTGCATCAAAGCACATAGTTGTTGTTGTCTTATTACAGAAAAATATAAAAGGATAGGAGAAGCCCATAGAATTCTTCAACCAAGCATTGATAGATGCACCTATGAAATATAATATAATGGAAAAACAGGCTTTTGCCTTAATCAAAGCACTGAAGGATTTCAGAGTTTATATTTTGCATTCACACATCATTGCATTTGTGCCTCACACAGTGGTTAAAGACATCCTTGCACAAGATCCCGATGGAAAAGGAGGTTAGTGGATTGCTGTCATTTTGGAATATGACCTGGATATCAAGCCCACCAAGCTAATGAAAGGACAAGAACTGGCTAAACTAATAGCTTAAACAAATTTTCTAGCACTATACATCAATATGATTCACTCATTGGATGAACAAGAGGAGTTTGAAACTTCACTTATTGAGGAAGAATTCCTGAACTCTCCCTGGAATGCTGATATATTATATGTGCTTTTTAATCTGAATGTTCCTCATGGTTTTTCCAAAACAAAGGCTAGATTCTTGAAACTAAAGGCTATAAATTTCTGCATTTTGGATAAAGTTCTATATTGGAAAATTTTTGGTGGTGTATTGATTAAATGTTTTCTTGAAGAAGATGCTGATAGAATTATGCATGAATTTCATGAAGGAGAATGTGAAGGCCACCTCTATTGGAAAACCATTGTCAATACAATCCTTAGAGCTAGTTACTATTGGCCTACCCTCTTCCAAGACATCGACAAAATGGCAGTTTCCTGTCATAAATGCCAAATCTTTGAGGGTAAAATAAAACTACTGCCTTTGCCATTACAACCTATCTCTGTTGAAGCTCCTTTTCAACAATGGGTTCTATATTTCATTGGAGAAATCCACCCTTCCTCCTCTGCCCAGCATAAATGGATCCTTACTGCAACTGACTACTTTACTAAGTGGATAGAAGCCATTCCTTCCAGGACTGCCATAGACTCAGTAATTATTAGATTTATTGAGAACAATATCCTATCTAGATTTGGTTGTCCTAGGAAAATCATTACTGACAATGCTGCTGCTTTTAGATCCAAGAAAATAGTGGAATTTTTCCACAAGTATCACATTACTTTGGGTCATTCTACAACTTATTACCCTTAAGGTAATGAGTTGGTTGAAACCTCAAACAAGAGTCTGGTAAACATCATTAAAAAGTTGATGGAGGAAAATAAGAAATCATGGCACAACAAATTGGTTCATGCATTATGGGCAGACAGGCTAACAAAGAAGAAATCAATTGGCATGTCTCCCTATCAACTAGTCTACGGAACAGATGCAGTCTTCCCAATAGCCTTAGGAGTGCCAGTAATGAAGCTCATTCAAGAGGTGCAGTTTGAAGAAAATGACATACAAAGGAGAATAGACCAGATTGTTCAACTACAGCAAACGAGAGAAGTAGTGTACAACAAAACACAGCTAGTACAAGAAAATATGAAGAAAATATTTGACTAAAGGACCAAAGAAAATGATTTCAGCATTGGAGACAAAGTGCTAAAGTGGGATTCAAGAAGAGAGGATAAAGGCAAGCATGGGAAATTTGATAATCTATGGAAAGGCCCATACCTCATTCATTTTGTAAGAGGTAATAATGTATTTTTCTTACAAGAAATGGATGGAACAAAAATGTTTGGAGGTCCTGTCAATGTTAGGATGATCAAGCATTATTTTAGTGAAGAATCTCATTTTAAATTTTTCTTCATTGTAAATAACTTTGTCTAAACAAAAATCTCAGAAAAAACAGATACAAAAAGAAAGAAAGAAAATAAAAAAGAGGGCAGATAAAAGAAAAAGGTAAGCCCTATACCCAAAATAAATATTTCTGAAAGTGTGCAAGTCAAAATGCCACTACTTTTGAAAAAAGTCTTGTTCAATCATACAGCCTAATTATGATTGAACAAATTTTAAATTTTTGTTGATAAGTTAGAAAATGAAGATTTTCCAAGTTGTTTAAACTTGGCTTATCAGTAGGTAGATAGAAAATGATATTGATTCAAAAGCCTGAATCTGAAACCAATTAGGAAAGTAAGGGATAGGTGAAAAATGAAAGATTCAAAACCAAAGCCCTTAGTTTAGTTTTTCTTTTTGCAAAATAATATTGTGTGCAACTTCTCTAAAAATGCCACAATTCATGATGATCAAACTGCTTAATATTGATTCCTTCATGCTTTAAATTTCATGTTGATAAACAGTGAATAAAAAACTGTCAAACTCTTTAATCTTGACAGATAAGTAGTTAGGTAGAGAATAAAAGAGCTCATCAATCTAATCTAAGCCTTTGGAAGTTATAAGGTTAGAAATATATAGTTTACTTTCAAAAGAAAAAGATGTCAAGGTTTTTTCAAGTCTAAATGCACCCAGTAAATAAAGAAAAAAAATGTTAGAATAGATGATGGGTAGGTAGAATTACTTTGCAGGAAGCATGATGTTAAATTTCTAAAGGCCAAAATTACAAAAATTGCAATAGATCAGCATCTACAAGATGAAAATAAACCAAATACAAACAAGGCTACTGATCTACGAAATACAGAGATCTGAGATTATTGACACCTCCCAAGGGAGATTCCCTCCCCAGCTGGAGCCACTATTAGTCTCCTGTATTCTACAATATCACTAGATGACTATGGATTTTTTTACAGTCTGCTGAAAATAACATTCCCTGACTATCATTTATTTTCAGAAATCTCACTGCCTTCATTATTTTCCATTTAATCTATTCACTATCTCTCATTTTACCAATTCAGATCACTCTCTTACTCTGGAATTCCATGTTTTGACCCTAAATCCCTCATTTTTTCCTCTTTTCCTACCTAAGACCCCACTCCCATTTCCAAAAACCTCTCCCCTTTCATTCGTTTCCCTTCTTCCATTAAAACAATGTAAAAACCCCTTTTTACATTGTTTTAAAAATAGAATTTATGTATTCGGACCCCACTATTCAAATAAAATCTATTCATTTTTAAACCTGACTCTTTATATGTTTAAACCCCCTGCCCTTTAAACCTTACCCGCTCACTCTCACATAACCTTGGCCCTCATCCTTTAAGCGCTTCCGCTTTAAAAATACCATGGGCCCTATAGTATAAATACCCTGCTTTGTTATTTTACCCCCCCTCCCCCCCCTCCGCTTCATTCAAACCCTGGCCCCATTGCATTTACCCCGCCACTCCATTTTTAAACCCCAATCACCGTCACATCTACCATCACTAGATTTGACAGCCCCTAATCCATTTCTCAATCTAAACAGCCCACATTTTAAAACCTTTGGGGCTTGCGAAATGAGTGGTATTAGCACCCCTCTTTCCTGCCACGCGTCACTCCCTCCCTATAATCGCACCCTCGTGAAACATACCACCTCATAGCTCTTACCCTGTGCGAAAACCACAACCCACCTACCAGAAAATCGCTGATCCCGTTCAGACATGCCGAAACTCTGCAATAAGCCCCGATCTACCATGTAAACCCCTGCAAACCTGGAAAATACCACAACCAAACGCAAAAAACCAAAAACCTCCAGTAACCGGACTTTATCCATAAATTTCCCTACTACCTGCAAGCCAGCATTGCTTCACATCCCGTAGCTCAGGTTTTTATTAATAATTTTTTTTATTTTTTAGATGATTGAGGAATCGGAAAAGGCAATAATCATACTGCGGTTCTAAAGTCTGAAAATTGTTCAAACCATGTTCTCTGGGTGACGATCCGGAAGCTTTGTTAATAAAAAAGGTTAAGAGTGCAAGATTAAATCATAATCAGCGATGGATCATGACCATTAATGATTGTATGATTACTATAGAGGCAGCAAGTGTTCTTCAAATAAAAGGATAAAGAAAATGAAAGAGTTTTATAGTGGCCGCGCAGAGATGAAAGGTAAATGAAAGACACAGACAAAGGATTAATCAAATGTTAAAAGTAAAATACATGGTTAGAAGGAAGAACTAAAGACAAAGGACGGATAAGAGAGATTAAGGGAGATATTACAATAACTCAAGGTAGTCAAAGAGAGATCAGAGATAAAAACAATTAAATAAATTAAACAAAGAAATCAAAGACAAGGAAAAGAAAGAAATAAGATAAAGAATATAGATAATGACACTTTGAAGAGTTTAAAGACAAATCAGAAATAAATCTACGAAGAAGACCCAACCATATGATAAGGCCACTCAGCCTTTACTTCTCCAAATCACAATCGCCACCTACAACCTCATTTCACTTAAATAAAAGAAGCTATAGTTATTTAAGCAGTCAGAGATATTTTTAAGCAGCTCAGAAGTTATTGTAAAAGTTAAAGTTAAAGCCAAATAGTAAAAAATATCTAAAAATTAGCTCAACAGTTAATTTAAGAGTTATTATTATAGCGAGTTAGTCAGTGATATTTTGCCTTGGGGCTTGCATGGTCTCAAAGGTCAATATTACAATGACTCTGTAATAAGTGCAGTCTGAAACCCTAGAATAGGATCACCTCCTCATCTGCAGATAAATATTGCATGTATTGTTCATTGTTATTGTTGGTTAGTTGGCTAATTGTTAGACTGGATTTTGATCAGACTCTGAGTTGCAAAGGTTATTGCACTGGAGCATTGTAACTGTTTTGGACATCAGTAATACAAGCACGTTCACAGGATTCTTGAGCTACGTTAATGGTGATGTTATCCCTCTTTGTCATTGTTTTTCCTTTGTTTTCCATACTGTACATCAAATTTCTCTAATAACAGAACATAAATTTTAGTTTGAGATATGCTGCTTTGGTACCTCAACTCTGTCTGTCATTGTTATGTCTAAGTTTTCCTCTGCAATTAATAATTAGAAAATTCTTAACTGCTCTCTAGGATTACTAGATTGTTTTCTTGAGGTTTTTCTTAGTGAATTATAATTGAAGAATTATTAAATTCTCTTCAGTTTTACCAAATTGTTATCTTAAAGGCCTTCTTTGAAGTTTAATGAAATAATTCTTAATTGCTCTTTAATTTCATTGAACTGTTTTCTTGAATTTTTTCTTTGTCTGAAAGTAATAACTCGAGAATTCTTAACTGCTCTGTAGGATTACTGGATTGTTGTCTTGAGGTTTTTCTAGTAAAGTATAGCTGAAGAATTTTTAACTACTCTTCAGTTTTACCAATTTGTTATCCTAAAGGCTTTTCTTGTTTTAAGTATAGTTAAAGGATTGTTAATTTCCCTTTAGTTTTACTAAATTCACAACTTGATGTCATCTCATATTCATTTTACCTAAAGGATCCATTTGAAGTAGTTAGCTTGCCCTATGAAAACCCTTGAAGAGTTGATGTACAATTAAAACCTCTTATGAATCCATAGCCCAATGGATTAAAGTTTCTCACATTCTATCTGTTCAATTGAAACAATCAACCAAACAATCAATCAAAACAAAACAAACAACCTCAAAACTTCATAACTAGCCTAAAATCAGAAAACATAAGTATAAAGATAAATCAGTTAATTATAAACATAGAGAGAGCCCTCTCTGAGCCTAGGAATGCTAGGTCCTTGGACTCCAAAGTGGTTTTATGTGGTTCCCTACTACTTGTTCTTGCCAATATTGCAAATTACGGGGAACCAACAACTCTATTGTAGGAAAGAAATTATGATTCTAGCTATCTATATTCTTGACAAAAGGAAATAAATCAACACTAAACTTCTTCAATGAAATATCAAAATGAACTTGCAGCTTTAAATGGTTACTAATGTGCGCAACTATACTTTGAAATTAATCTATTCATGATCCAAAAAATTACTTGGAAAAATAAACTGAGTTATGAAATAAAAATGTTGAATGAATTGAACTATATAAAGAAAATGTTTTTATGTTTTTATGAGCACTATGTTTGATATAAAATGAGAAAAATGAACCTAAGAATTGATTAATCAAACTATAGTGCAGGAAGAATATCTATCAAGTGAATTACAGTAAACATAAAAAAGGCTAATCTACTATTACAACTCTTCGGGGGCCCTCCTGTTGAGTGTAAGTTCCTATCAATTCAGTTAAATCACGTAGCCACGCATTTATTAAGAAACATAGTATTATATTGATCGCAAAAGTGGTCAACAAAGATTGCAATACTTAACAACAACGATTATTGTCTTCAACCATGCCTCAAGGATTTTTATACACCCTTATTAAGTAACTATTTCAAGATTCCTATGCCGAGAGGCAACTTGACTAGAGCAATTTCAGACTTCAACAATGTTATATTCCTTTTTTTTTTTGAATTTTAAGTTTTAAGCAACTTAGACTCTAGAATTTTCTTGACCTTAAACAAATCCTGAAACATTGATTCGTTTGCCACCATTTTTCGCAGCTAAGGTTCTATATCCATTCCGATGCCTCAAAAAGTCCCAAAATGTTGATTAGTTTTCTACTAATTATGTTTGAATTTTGATATATTTTCATAAATGTTTTAATGCATAGATATTTATTTATGTATCTATTTTTATAAATATTCAGACATAATTTATGTAAATACCTATTTTATTTTAGTTTATATAATCTTGTACATGATCATCATAAAAATAAAAAAGGAATAAATAAGATCTTGTAAATCCTACAAAACCCATCACATCATAGGGCATTAGGCATCAGACAAGATTGTCCCATTATCTCACTTGCCCTAGTGAGATTTGAAAATATACTGGAAGAAAGTTAAAATATTCCCTCCACCAACATAGGGGTGTTACAAAACCCACCCTCTTAAGGGGAACACCATCCTTGGTGTTTGTTGAGCCGCACTTTTGCCCAAATTTTCACAATATTTACCGCATAATTATATGCTTGTACCTAGTGTTTGTTCTTTTAAGCTGATGACTAGAGGCATTTAGAGACATTAATTATTAAATTATAAATTATTGTTATTAATTAATTTGAAGTGTGTTTTGTAATAGTTATATTAATAAATGGTTTCTTGGTGGCAGGTAAATAAGTCTAGTCCAAGACATATTTAAGTACGAATTCACCTCAACATCTGCAACCTCTTCTCTGTATCCTGATAATGAGGAGCAACACATTCTTTGCAAGGCTCTCAGATTGCCATGACAACCATGTGATACCATGTAAAATAATCGCTGAGAATGCTGGTTCATTAATTTTTGTTGATTGCTAGCTTCCTAATTTTTGGATGATGAGGATCGATTTTGCCCCAGCATAGTATCAAATCTCCACTTGGCTATAACAGTGCTAGCAAAGGTTCTTAGACTTTATGGCTGACCTTCAGTACGCCCATGACTTAGAGCATGGCTGGCTATTTTTTGCGATGTCTCAAAAAGTTTCTTATTTTCCATTATATATGGAAAGCCACCTTTTTTTCATTATTGCATTAATGTTAGCTGAGATCGAAGTTCCATCACAAAATTTTTTCATAAAACTAGTTACTACAGAATTGAGTGCAGAATTGAGTGAGGATTAAGATTTCTGTAGGTGAAAATATGAATTCCATGATCAAATGGTGAATAATATTCAAATTCCTACACACGGGTTTTGTTTAGAGCACCATCATTCAGGTAACCCAGAAATATTTTGGAAAAATTCGTCTTCATGAGGGAGTTATGGACGAGGGAATCTTCCAGTGAAAATTCGATAAACATGAACGGTTTTGGTTTTGAACGGGTCAGCATTACAAGTGTGGTTTTATCGAAGTTAGAATTACTTCAAAAGGATTTGGGATTAGATATTTTAGACACTTTTGATCCTGTTTATGATTATATGGAGCTACTACAGAGTGTCTTTTATTTTGAACTTATAAAGACCTTCATAACACGGCCAGATTTCAGGTTCAAAGTCGACACTATGCATGCCATAACCGGTGCCTATACAAAGCCTATATTTGGGGATTGATTTGGAGAAAATGTAGATTCTATATCCAATGGAATTCCTTTAGAGGATTTTGGGAATGGACATCCAGACCCCAACCTAATGTATGCTAAGGAGTTGGTAACTATTATGTATAGTGTAGATGCACCAGATTTTGGAGCTACTAGTGATGGAAGCATGGTGGAAAATATCAAAGCTTTGAAGGAACACATTCGAGCACTCAACAAGGATCACACCCAGATTCCTTTTCAAAGAATTTTATGGTGAAACCCATCATTCTTTCTATCTTTCGTTATACAAGAGGAACACTGCTATGAAACTACAATTGCATCTGGGTTCGTTCTCTGGAGGCATTCTTGCGCGAAGTATGATTTTTGTGGACTGAAGGTATCATGCCTTTTAGGCACGCTATGTAGAAATTGGACGTGTTGCTTTGGCCCCTACTATGGGCAGTTTCTGGTGATTGTGGGTGTTGAAGACCAAAATTGGGCCTTCTCGGTTGATGTACCCAAGATGGTCAGAACTCATATGAACTTTAAGAGGCTTTCACTAACTAATATCCGAGATTGATTCTCTAGAGTGCCAAAGAAAATAGTTTGAACAAGGCAATGAAGGTCGTGGATGTTCAAAAGAGGCATAAGAACAGTTCAAGGAGTTGGGAATTAATTATGAAAAAGTGAAGAAGCGAGTTAAATAATTTTGAGCGATTCAAAGTAATGCTGGCTAAGATCAAGAGAGGAGCAGTAATCAAGCATGAACTCTCCAAGTGAGAATTATAAAGTTGTATTAAAAAAAAAAAAAAAAAACACTACAGTTACGCCATGCCTTGTATGTGCATCTAATGTTGGGAATGATATTGTTGGTCATATTACATTCCAAGCTCCATGATGTTCAACGCCCAAGTCAGCATCTCGTCCCATTGTGCGTTAAGACGCCAATTCCAGCTATGCGATGCCCCAGGCATATGTGCGTTGTCTTTGCCAGTGAGGCCAAATGATCAAAGTCTTCCAGAAGCTGGGATTGACCCAACTCGAACTAAAATTGGGAAGAAAATTTTCTCGTTCCGATTTTTCCCAAATTGTATTAACCTGAATATTAATTTTTTATCTTAGGCAACAATCGACTCTTAATTAGAGCAGCTCGGCTACTATAAAACGTGGGGATGCGCACTAAGGATTATTAATTTTTATTTCTCAGATGCAGAGAATTAGAGAGTCTGTCCATCAATTAGATAGGGGAAGAGGAATTAGTTTATTTGTCATGGAGAGAGCAGAATTTCTCATATGCAAAGTCAATTTTTCTCATATGTAATTAGGGAGGAATTAGTGTGAGTCCGTCAATTAGACAGACATAGGATCGATAGGAATAAAAGGCGGAATTTCTCAGATGTAAAGAATAATTTCTCATATGTGAGATCGAATATCTCATATGTAGAACCAGAATTAATTCCAGAGATGTAGAACCAGCATCCAATTTGCAGAGGAGAAGGAATTGTAATGGAGTAGCAACAGATGATCTATTTATTAATTAATATTTGACTGGATGTTTTGATTTAATTTAATAAATTTTGGCTTCTGCATTTTTTTTTATATAAGCACTGTAATTTTTATATTTAAACATTGAGCTAGTTCAGGACTTGCTCTAAGGAGTGGCAAGGATCCACCGCAACCTAGAGTCAAGTCCCTCATTCTTCATAGATTTAGGAATTGTGCTTTGGTGTAATTTGTATAATTATATTTTTGTTTTCAAATTGTTTTTTTAATATCTTAGATTTCCTAATTCTGCACTTAGATTATTATTTTGTTTTCCAATTCCTGAGTTTGATTCAATAGTGAGAATAGATTGTAATGCTTCGATTTTGAATAAGTAGCACTGCCATTTCGAATGTTAATTCAAGGTTTGATTTGTTCATGCATAGCGGGATTTCACTTAATAATTAAATTTCTTTTTAAATTAGAATTATTCTTGTTTTCGTAGTGTAATCATTTCCTTGTAAGAGCAAGTTTGAATGCAGATTTGATTGTGTAGGTAGGAGTGATTTAGTTTTCATCATTGATTTACATGATTTTGATTTATTTTTCATTATGAGTTGCATGCTTTCAAAGAGTGAGCTTGTTTTTGAATAATTTGTTTCACTTAGATTAAAATCTTTAAATATAAGGTTTATCATAGATTATTTGTAATGTTATTTTTAATAGGATATTTTAAGTGTTATTTTATATGAAGAAAAGTAGTTTTCTTTTAGAAATAGTTAGGATTGTCTTTTGTTAATTTGGAATCTTGAATTTGTTATGAAGAGCAGTTCTAGTTAGTTTAAGGTGTGAGTTATCATTAGAATAACGTGTGTGTCTTTTACTTATCTCAAGTTTAGTTTTCAAGTGTTAGTGTCAAGTTTGTGAAAGGAGCAAATAGGTTAAGGTTTTCAAGATATCATAGGAGATTTAAAAAGTAGAATTTGAGTGCAAGAATGATTGAGGATTGCCTTGAATTTCATTATAGCTTAATTGCAGTATGGAGTTTGCAGTGAATGAGATTGGTTAAGTAGGTTCCCTTTTCAAGATTGTTTATTTTCCAGAAAAGGTGTTTTTCATTCTAAGTACCTAGTTTATCATTACAAAGGAAACTTATATACTCTAACAATTAAGTTGAGGCAAGATGCAGTACAAATCACGTTTACGACTCTCAGATTGATAATTAATATTGAGAGGTTTAATCTGACAATTAAGCTGCCCAAAAGTGTTCTTTGTAACTGGAAAACCAAAACCATAAGTTGAGATTTATACACAACTCATTTACAATTACATTTATAGTTTCTTTCCTAACGAATCAATGGGATTAATCCCCCCATTAAGTCAACCATTTTTCTATGTGCCTCCTTATAGTTCTCTTAATTCTTCTTGATCACCTTCTCAAACTTGATAAATTTCTTTTTAGAGTGTTTTCCACCTCCAATGTCCAATATTGTCATCCATTGTGCTCAGTGCTCTTTCAATGAAAATTTTTGGCTTATTACTTCCCAGGACACACTCAATGTACCTATGATCCAAATAAACATGAACATGACTCTTTAAAACCAATTTATTTTCAAGTTTCGACATCCCCTTCTCTTCTTCCTAGTCACTCGGGATATCCAGTTCCTCTTTCTATGCAGTCAATCATGGTTGAAGTTTAGGCATCCCCTTCTACGCTGCCCAATCCCTTAGGCGATCCATCCATTGGAAAGGTTTCCTTGCCTCAAAAAAGGTCTTTATAAACAAGGCATCTCCCTATCTTATCACACTCATATCATTAATGGCATTCTTCATGGAGATCATTGCATACAACTGAGTTCTTGTGTCACCACAGTAACAATGTTCTTGAATTCTTCAACTCTAGCGTGCTACTGCACACTTCGATATCTTGAAGTTGTTTTTTTCCTTGTAGTCAGTTTCATATGATTGTGTTGGAAAACTTAATGATTCTCCTACATTAAATACATATATTTAATGAGAGATAATTTTAATGTTTTAATTCAAATTAAAACATAACTCAAGTCATTACAAATAAGAACTTAAAACTAAATTAGAGCATAACATTAACAAAATTTATTTAAATTAATAATTAATACTTATCTCTATGACTTATTCTTTGCTTCTGCATTAAATGGTTTATTAGCCGAAGCAAGCACTCATTGTTGTATATGGTCTATGCAGTCTTTATCAATCTCCTTTTTCAATCCTGGATCACTAAGTGGTTCTTAGCCCCAACACAAGAACTTAGTGGTGGTCGCATTGTTCCACACAGTATTTTCACACATCTCCCATTGGATTCCTCATGCTCACCTTCTAGTGAGCATAGGTATATTTTCCAACAACTAATCACCTTTATGGGCATAAGAAACTCCCATTTTGGGCAGTCTACCTGGTCAAAAGGTTTCTTGCATTGGACCCGGCCAGTCACTCACCCTTTTGGGCCAAGGAAACCCTCATTCCGAGAAGTCTACCTATCTAATGGATTTCCTACATAAGACCCTTATTAGTCACTCACCATTATGGGCCCAGAAACTCCCATTCTGGGTAGCCTACCTGTCCAAGGGCTTACCTACATGGGGGTATCCATTAGAGTCTTACAACCTAATAGCCATATGTCATGCTATAATTAATACTGCATGGGTTTCTATAGATAAGTACTCTTGAACTACTCATGGAGTCTTATAGTGAAGGTCACTGTTATGAATTTCTCCCATGAGTTAAACAAAGTGCCATATGTAGCAATTCCTTCCTAGCTTTACCATCACTAAGTGTTTTATTAACTCCAAGGAACAACACTCAGTGTGGATATTCCTCTCCAACTAGTATTTAGTCAGCTCCATCTTCAATTCTAGCCTTCTTAGTGGCTTCTTAGCCCTGAGGCACAACAGTCAGTAGTGGTTGTTTTTCTCCATTGCTCCATTATCATCAATGTATTTTGAAGCCTAGTTAACCCCCATTCTGGGAAGTCTACCTATCCTCAATATCATCACACCTCCAACAAGGTAGGTGGAAGTAACTGAAGTGTATGCAATGAGTGTTTCTCAACCCAAAGGAAAGCAATTAGTGGCATACATACCTCATCTTTTGACTAAGGACTCCATTTGGTAGTTTGTGCACCTGTTGACACCTCAATCAACATTTCTTGGTCATAAACATAGTATGAACATGGGCACATGAATGTCATAATAACATGATAATAAAACTAATAATAAACTATAATTCCCACTTGCTCAATGGATTCTGAGTCACACAACTAGGGATATCATTGGATAACCTCACAGTGTTATCCCAAACATGCCATTCATATATTCATTTAATTTTATAAGCATAACCAATCATCCTTCCACAAAAATCATTCATAAAAACAACTTGATAAATACAATGGCATTTCATACATTCATTTAATCATCAACATGTTCATGAATATAATTTACATAATATCAAATGGGATCACGATTAAGAGAACTTCCTATATCCATGCAAGGCATGCATTCATTTGGAACAACAGTTTCCAACTCGATTAAGGAAATTCTTCACCCAGGTTCCTTTTTTTACCTTTTCACATAGCTTCCATCACCAAAAATATCGATTGATATATTTTTTGTTTCAATATTTAATAGTTTATTAAACTCAACATTTCCTTACCTATGTTTTTCCCACACTATCAGTTTCAAAATTTGTCAATTTTTCTCATGCTCACTATCATTCTTAGGAGCATCTTATATTATACTTATCAGTAATGGTCCATTCCTGCCCAATTTCCCAATGGAATCCCACACTACTTGTAAACCATTATGTACCCTTATAGTGTTTCCCAATCCTAGAAGTCACAATCTCACACGGTAGTCGTAGATTTATTCATTCAACCATTTATGATTTCAATGCAAGCTTCATAAAGGAATTCTTACTTGCATTTAGTTCCATAATGTACTAGTCCATGCTAATCACACACTGCCCATTTCCAACCATACAAGGCTTCTTTCTGGTCCTGGAAGCATGAGTTTTGTCCACATCTTGAGATGTTGCTACATGTTGCAACAACCTTTGCATGCATGAAAATTTTTGCATCAACCTTGCCCTCAACTTGCTTACTCCATTAGCTTCTTGAGGAGTCTTCTATTTTCTACATTGAATCTCTTTAGTTAAGCCTTAAATATCCTAAAGTTCTCTACCCTTTTAGGAATTTTCCCCTCTTATTTGTGATAGATACCATTGTCCATGCCTTTTATTATTGCTACAACTAAGTATTATTATCTGCTTCCACACACACATACACACTCAACTGTTATTTATAAAAATATAAACAACTCATTTGTTACCTTTCCATGCTAGTAGTAGACATGTTAAACTACAATTATACACACATCTAAAATTTCATGTTAGACACATGTTACAAGAGTTAGGAATACATAGAAGAATTTTTGTAACCATTTCATCATAAGATTTATAAATCAAATGTTTGCCAAGGATAGCATCCATGACATCTACAAGCTTAAAAAAAAATAGCTAGAAATAATTTAACCTATCGACATCTGTTATCTCTATAATTTCACAATTATAACATCATCATGGATATGCATGCAACAGAGAGTCCGCAATCAACACATAGTGATCGATCATGGTTTTGTAACTAACACCTCCTTGCTCAGAGAAATAAATCTCTAGAAAAAAACATTATGTATGAAATTTACAAAAAAATACCATGCCTCAAAGGTCCATCACAAAAAAATTTCCATTTCATTTTTTTCCTTGAGCCCATCCAGTCTAAGTGCTGAAACGGGATGCTCTTAACATCACTTTTTAGCATACACTAACACATTATTATACCGGGTCATAGTCCTAACTTTATCTCTATATATCCAGTGTTGAACCATTGCTCTGATACCACTTTGTAACACACCCTCTATCCCCCTTGAGACATTATCAGGTAGTGGAACGTGTTACATCAAGATAACTCAACCTCCATATACCTATCATGGAAATGGGGTCACATAATCAGTTAATTTATAACTTCCTTGAATCTAAAAAATAATGCCACAATCAGGTCTGACTCAACAAGAGCTTTCAGATGATATAAATCTTGCCTCAATCCGACTTATGGATACAAATTTATGGCCTTTTTAAATTTGACCGCTAAACCCTTACCATGTAAAAAAGTTACTACCACATGTTTCCCATGTAGCAACTACATGACACCCATGTGGTAGCCCCACCTCACTTTTTGAGTCCACATTATCTTGCTATTCCAAGTGGAACTCACAATGCCCTCATGGAACACACCACATCACCCCTTGCTTAGCCCATTAGGCTAGCACTTTTCCTAGTTTGCAACCACTTTCCCGTTATGATGGTTCTTGGGATTTCTATGGCCCATAATAGAAACACATTTCCAAATGGTCTAGGGTGAGATAAACTTGAATCTGCGTTAAAGGATGGGATAACTATTGGAAATATAGATCACTACTAGGGGGGTGAATCAATAGTGATGACACTTATTAATTTTTTTCCAATTGGTTAATCCTTTAAATATTTACAATATGAAACACATAAGGCGAGATTAGAGCATCATAAAATAATGCATAACCAAAAAGTAAATCACACAGATAAGACAACAATGATTTCTGGTTGAAACCTTGAAGGGACAAAAACCACCCATTGTTGTTGTGTTTCTTCTAATTTTCTTATTATTATATCATAAAATCATTTACATATTTTAGCTAACCACCACTAGGTAGAAGCCACTACCCATTTAATAGTATTTCTGGCCAACACCAGCTATGAAGTCTCTACTCATACAACTTTTTAGGTCACCACTTGTTGGAAGCCACCACTCCCAAACACCTCACCTATCCACTATTGGACTATCTATTCACCATTGGACGTAGTTACCACTACCAAAATACAACTTTGTTGGTCACCAACAACAGGGAGAAACTACTCCTTTCTTTTCCAACCACTACTAAATGGAGGCCACAACCTAAAATTCTTAGAGCCATGTTTTCTTTCATTTTCAAACTAAGCTCCAAGGAGAACTACAAATTTCAACAACAACGAAATATGCTATGAAAAATGATAAATATGATAAACACATCAGTTACAAAAAAGGACACTAGATATATCTTCAATACTCCATTTGTTCCATATCCTCGCTCTATAGTCAAGTTGTTAGATGAAATGTGCTTCTACTACCTTTTGTAACTTATACAAACAACTTCATATTTTCTGCATAATGTTCCTTACAGATTTCACCCTCTTCACTTCTTACACACTTTCTCAACCTAACAATACGTCCAAAAACAACTCCTAAAATCATTCTCCAATCAGAGTAAAGGAGAGATAATCATATCCATTATTATAATAGAATTGATATGGTATTTTGAACATTTCTCCTCCATGACTTGATCCTCCTTGATACTCATTGAACAAGGGATCTTTCAACTTTAACCATCTTCTAGATGAAGACCAAAATTTCCTCATACTATTGGAGAAAATACTAAGTGCAAATACCATAGAAAATGCCCCTAGAATTAACTGGAGTGTGCAAATAATTTAGGAAAAACCACCTATAGGTAGTAATGCACCTTATCCATTCAAGAAATGTGTTATAACACAAAAAACTAGGTTTCTATGGTGTGTTATAAAGTTCTCTACATAATTACTCACTTGTGTTACCTTGACTTAACACTTGATCTTTGTAGCCTTCTTCCACCAGATCTTCGGCTCAACTTTAGGACATGAATATGCAACGTTGAGAAATTGTAAAAATCATAGAGTACAATAAAAGGCATGGAAATCATGGTTATAAGGAAATCAATTCTAAGTACTAGTTGACATCAATGGTAACACTACAATGCCAACAATAACTTCCCATCTTGGCTCCCATCAACCTCGACCTCTCTTTCCATTACATTTTGAGGAACCTCGAGGTCCCAAGATTTTGCAACGTTAAGTGCCACAATTTTTCCCATCTTGTCCCTTTCCCCATGCAACACCTCTCTTTCTCCCCAAGGTCTGAGAGAAGATCATATCGAGGTGAAAATTCTTTGATATAACATTGATTTAAGCCTAAAATGAATCATGATGTCATGTTGTAGTCATATCATCCACGTGGCATTCTTTGAGGTGCCACGTGTGTTATGTAACCAGATGACAAAAGATATGTGTTAATGACTTCAAAATTAGCCTCTTCGAGGGGGAAGCCTCCTTTACATTACATAAATGAACAATTCTTGAATGATACACATGATAATACCTCCTTGGTATATATAGGAGTCTAAGGGGTCACAATATAATCAAATCCTACATAATAATCATAATGTAAGGGCAAAATAATAATAATAGTGGGCTTCTATGGGGAAAAACAATAACAAAATTGGGCATACATGGGCCCAACAATAATAATAGAGGGATACAATAAAAATAACAATAAAGGGAATACACTAGTATTATAGGGACCTAACATGCCCCTCCCCTTCAAAAATGTGTTGTCCTCAATTCTCTAGCAGTTTTGTATGCTTCTATATAAAATGTCCATCCTCCCATGTGGAGTCTTCAAGAGGTAAGTTTTTCCACTTAATGGGATACTCTAAAATTAATCGATTTCATAGTTGTAGGGTTCTCGTTTCTGTGACTGTTTCAGGATCAAATATGATTTTTCCTTCTTTGTCAAGTTCTGGAAACACTATTTGAACTGAGATATTGTCACCAATAAACTTCTTTAAGCAAGAAACATGGAAAACTAGGTGTACTCTGGAATATGCATGTAACTCCAATTTGTATGCCATAGTACCAATCTTTTGCAACACCTTATAAGGACCATATTACTTGGGTGATAATTTATTATCCTTCTTAGCTTTCTTGAGTGGTATTTGTTTTTATGGTTGTAGCCGTAAAAATAGCTAGTCGCTTATATCAAAATTTCTTTCACTGCGATGTTGATCTACCTATTGTTTCATTCAATTCTGCGCCACAGTGAGGTTATCCTTTAAGAGTTTGAGAAATTTTTGTTGATGCTCAATGTGATATTCCAATGCTTGAACCTTAGAATTTTCTTGTAAATATTATGTGATGGATCATGGATGATATCCATAAAATTCCATAAATGGGGTCATTTTTCCTACAGTATGGAAGGAAGTGTTAGACTGCCATTCAGCTTGAGGTAACGGCATGACCCATTGTGTTTGTTTATTATACACAAAGCAATGAATATATCATTCCAAACATTTTTTCACTATCTCATCTTGCCTGTAAGATTGAGGATGATAAGATGAGCTATGAGCTAATTGAGTACCAAGACAAGAACATAATTTTTTCCAAACAATTCCAGTGAAAATGGATCTTTGTCACTTGCAATAATCTTTGGGTTTCCATGTAGCTTTTGAATTTTTTACATAAATGCAATAGAAACTATACTAGCTTTAAAAGGACGATACAATGCACAAAAATGTGCATACTTGGTAAGTCTATCAACTACCACCATGATGATAATATTTCCTTCAGACTTGGGTAAACTTGTGATAAAATCCATTAAGACCTCCTCCCAACACTTACTTGGAATTGCTAAAGGTTGTGAAAAACACGGGGTCTTACTTGTCTACGCTTTATTTTGTTGGGAAACCAAACATTCTTCCGCAAGCTTCTTAATATCAAACTTAAGGCCATCCCAAAAAAAATCCTTCTCTACCCTATGGTAAGTTTTTAAAAATCCTGGGTGCCCTCCTAAGGGGAAGGTGTGTAATTCCAAAATAATATTTTTCTTGAGTTGGGAATTCTTACAAAGATATAAGCGATATTTGTACCATGATGAATCATTTTTCCAGCTAAATGTACCAGATGTACTCAGATCTTGCTTCAAATTTTGAATGAGTTTCCACACCTCTTATTCATTCTTCCATTAATCCATTGCTTTGGTTATCCAACCAGGTTGGATAATAGAAATGGAAAAAATATATGATTCCACATCCTCATCCTTTCTTGAGAGTGCATCTTCAACAACATTTTTCTTCTATCTTTTGTAAATGATTTCAAAGTCATAACCCAACATCTTTGTGACCCACTTTTTCTTCTCTTTTGATGAAAATCTTTGTTCCAAAATTATTTAAGAGTATCATGATATGTTTTTACCTTGAGGTGTCTTCCCATTATGTAAGGTCTCCATTTATTTAGTGCATTTACTATTGCAAACATTTCCTTCTCATAAATAGGTTTCTGTAAATACTTTCCATTGAATGGATGACTTTCAAAAGAAATGGGTATTCCTTCTTGAATTAAAACAACACCAATTCCATTTCTTGACACATCGCTTTCCACAATAAAGCTATTTGCAAATTCAGGCATAGCTAAGATTGTTGCTTGGCATATTTCCTATTTAATATGTTCAAAGGCCTTAGTTACTTCTAAAGTCCAATAGATTGCATATTTATTTAGTAATGTTGTTAGAGGTGTTGTTATTCTCCCATAATTATTAAAAAACTTATGATAACACCCTATCAACCTGAGAAATCCTTGAAGATGATTTATGGATCTGGGGATTTTCCATTCCTTAATGGATTTTATTTTTTTAGGGTCTACCTTAACACCCTCATGAGATAAAATATGGCCCAAATATTCCACCTCTTGTAATCCAAAGAAACATTAGGAGGTTTTTGCATATAATTGTTTCTGCACCAATAGTTTGAGCACCCTGTCAAGTACATGTTGGACATGATCCTTCCAAGAATGGTTGTATATCAGTATATCATCAAAAAATACTATCACAATTTTTCTAAGGAAGGGTTTGAAAATGGAATTCATCAAACCTTGAAATGTCGAAGGTGCATTAGTATGGCCAAAAGGCATGAAAAAAAAGTCATAATGACCGTCATGAGTTCTGAATGTTATTTTTGTAATGTCTTCAATCTTCATTCTAATTTTATGATATCCTGAATGAAGATCCAACTTGGCAAAGTAAATTGCTCCAGGTAATTCTTTCATCAATTCATCAATGACAAGGATGGTAAATTTATATTTAATATTGAGTTTGTTGAGCTCCCTAGAATCTGGACACATACACCACGATCCATCCTTATTTTGTACAAATACTACTGGAGCAGAGAAATAACTTTGACTAGGTTGAATTATACTAACCTCTAAAATTTGTGGAATCATATGTTAAATTTCACTCTTTTGGGCATAGGGATATCTGTAAGCTCTGATGTTTGGAGGAACACTTACAAGAATCAAATGAATAGCATGATCATGATCAAGAATAGGGCGGGAGGCCTTTGGGAGTCTCAAATACCTTGGAATGATTGTCTAAGACTTTTTAGAGATATGGAGAAATAGATGCTTTTTATGTCTGAACCTCTAGTGAGCATACTTGTGAAATTACACCCCGTTTTTCTTTCTTCAGAAGTTTTTTCATGCCATTAAAGCAAATTTTCTTTCCTAGTTTCCCTACACTACCCCTTAATTCAACTTCCTTTCCTTCCTCAAAAAATTTCAAGTAAATTTATTGAAAATTAAAAGCAATTGTCCCCAAATATTGAAACCAATGGAATCCTAGTACAAAATAATCACCACATATTGGAATGGAAAGAATTGGAATATTCAATGCATATTCCCCCATGTTTAACTTGATATTATGGCACTTTCTGTAGAAATTTATAGTTCCTCCATTTGAAACCATCACTTCACACTCTGGTGCTGGATATCTGTTATGAAACCAGCTCCAAAAATAGAAGAATAGATAGATGAATACCTTAGAAATAAGCCACTTCTAGGGGGCAACCTCCAATACATTACATTAATGAAAAATTCTTGGATGATACAAATGACCGAACCTCCTTCTATATATAGGGGTCCATGGGGTCACAATATAATCCTAGCCGGCCTAACAGTAATAATTTAAGGGAACAATAATAACAATATGGGGGTTACAAGGGTACAACAATAACAATAAGGGGGCTACACTAATAACAATAAGGGACTACACTAGTAATACGGGGACCTAACATGCCCCTCTTCTTCAAAAAAGTGTTTTCCTCAATGCTTGAGTAGCTCTAGATGCTTTTGTATAAAATTCTCATCTTCCCATGTAAAATCTTCAATGGGTAAGTTCGTCCACTTGATGAGGTACTCTAAAATTGATCGATTTCGTAGCTGCCGAGTTCTTGTTTCAGTGACTATTTCAGGTTCCAATATGATTTTTTATTCCTCATCAAGTTTTTGAAATATTTTTTGAACTGGAAGCTTGTCACCTATAACCTTATTTAAGCATGAAACATGAAAAACTGGATGCATTCGCGAAGAAACAGGAAGCTCCAATTTGTATGCTATAGTACCAATATTTTGCAACACCTTGTAAGGACCATAGTATTTTGGAGATAATTTATTATCCTTCTTAGCTTGTTTGAGGGACATTTTTTTGTACGGTTGTAGCCATTAAAATACCCAATCTCCTACATCAAAACTTCTCTTGCTGCGATGTTGATCTGTCTGTTCTTTCATTCGATTTTGTGCCAAATTTGGGTTATCCTTTAAGAGTTTGAGAACTTGTTGTCGATGCTCAATGTGATATTCCACTACTTGCACCTTAGAATTTTCTCTTAAATACGATGTGATGGACGGTGGATTATATCCATAAAGTGCCATAAATGGGGTCATTTTTGCTGCAGTATGGAAGGAAGTGTTATACCACCATTCAGCTAGAGGTAACCACTTGACTTGTTGTGTTTTTTTATCAGATACAAAACAACAAAGATAACCTTCCAAACATTTGTTCACTATCTCAGTTTGACCATTAGATTGAGGATGATAAGATGAGCTATGAGCTAGTTGAGTTCCCAAACAAGAAAATAATTCCGTCCAAAAATTTCCAGTAAAAATGGGATCTCTGTCGCTTACCATAATATTTGGGTTTCCATGTAGCTTTTGAATGGTTTTGATAAATGGAGTAGCAATTGTACTTGCTTAAAATGGATGAGATAATCCACAAAAGTGTGCATACTTGGTAAGTCTATCAACTACCACCATGATGACACTCTTTCCTTTCAACTTAGGTAAACCCGTGATAAAATCCATTGAAATCTCCTCCCAACGTTGACTTGGAATGGATAAAAGTGGTAGAAGACCCGTGGTCTTAATTTTCTCAAGTTTATTTTGCTGGAAAAAAAAACATTCTGCCACAAACTTTTGAATATCATATTTAAGGCCATCCCGAAAAAATTCTTTCTTCACCTTGTGGTAAGTTTTTAAAAATCCTGAGTGCCCTCCTAAAGGAGAAGTGTGCAATTCCAAAAGAATCTTTTGTTTTAGTTGGGAATTCTTACAAATATATAAGTGATCTTTGTACCATAAGGAATCATTTTTCCAACTAAATGTATCAGATGTACTAAGATCTTGCTTCAAACTTTGAATGAGTGTCCACACATCTTCGTCCTTCTTCCATTCGTCCCTTGCTTTGGTTATCCAATCTGGTTGGATAATAGAAATTGCACAAAGAAATGCTTCCACCTCTTCATCCTTTCGTGAGAGTGCATCTGCAACAACATTTAGCTTCCCTTTTTTGTATATGATTTCAAATTCGTAACCCAACATCTTTGTAACCCATTTTTACTGCTCTTTTGAAGATAGTTTTTGTTCCAAAAAGTGTTTAAGACTATCATGATCAGTTTTTACCTTGAAGTTCCTTCTTATTAGGTAAGGTCACAATTTCCGTAATGCATGTAGTATTGCCAACATTTCCTTCTCATAAATATCTTTATATAAATACTTTCCCTTGATTGGACGACTTTCAAAAGCAATAGGTCTTCCTTCTTGCATTAAAACAACACCAATTCTATTTCCTGAGGCATCACATTCCACAGTAAAGGTTTTTGTGAAGTTGGTGTAGCTAAGACTGGTGCTAGGCACATTGCCTCTTTAAGATTTTCAAAGGCTTTAGTTGCTTCAGGAGTCCATGAAAATGCATCTTTCTTTTATAATTTTTTTATAGGTGTTGCCATTCTCCCATAATTCTTAACAAAATTGCGATAATATCCTGTTAACCCGAGAAATCCTCGCAACTACTTTATGGTTGTGGGGTATTTCCATTCCTTAATGGATTTAATTTTGTTAGGGGCTACCTTAAAACCCTCATGAGATACAATATGACCCATATATTCCACCTTTTGTACTCCAAAGAAACATTTGGATGTTTTTTCATATAATTGTTTCTCCTCCAATAGTTTGAGCACCATGTAAACATATTGAATATGATCCTTCCAAGACATGTTCTAGATTAGTATGTCATCAAAAAATACTAGCACAAATTTTCTAAGGAAGGGTTTGAAAATGGAATTCATCAACCCTTGAAATGTAGAAGGTGCATTGGTAAGGCCAAAGGGCATGACCAAAAATTCATAATGACCCTCATGAGTTCGAAATGCTATTTTTAGAATATCTTCAGTCTTCATTCTAATTTTATGATATCCTGAATGAAGATCCACTTTGGTAAAATAAATTTCTCCATGTAATTCATCCAATAATTCATCAATCATAGAAATGGGAAATTTATCTTTCATAGTGATCTTATTGAGCTCCCTATAATCCAAACACATGTTCCATGATCCATCCTTCTTGTGCACTAATACTACTAGAGCAGAGAAAGAACTTTGACTAGGTTGAATTATACTAGCCTCTAACATTTCTGCAATCATACGTTCAATTTCTCTCTTTTGGACATAAGGATTTTGTAAGGCCTGATGTTTGGAGGAACACTTCCTGGAATCAAATGAATAGCATGATCATGATCACAAATAGGTGGGAGTCCTTTGGGAGTTTCAAACACCTTGGAATGATTTTCCAAGACATTTTGGAGATCTGGAGAAATATATGATTTTGATGTTGGAACTTCTAGTGAGCATAATTGTGCAATTACGCCTCATTGTTCTTTCTTCATAAGATTTTTCATGACATTAGAGCTTATTATCTTTCCTAGATTCCCTGCGATACCCCATAATTCAATTTCCTTTCCTTCCAAAAAAAAAAATTCAAGAAAATTTCTTGAAAATTAAAAGCTATCGGCCCCAAAGATTGTAACCATTGTACTCCTAGTACAACATCAACACCTCCCATTGGGATGGAAAGCATTGGAATATTCAACACATATTCCCCCATGGTTAGCTTGATATTATGGAATTTTCCAGAGAAATTTATAGTTCCTCCATTTGCGACCATCACTTGACATTCTGGTGTTGGGTATAGGAAACAATTCAATTCCTTGGCTACCTTACAATGAATATAAAAATTGTGGGTACTACCCGAATCAATCAACATTATTACCTTTTTCTGCTTGATATGTCCTTCTATATTGAGAGTTTGAGGAGTGGTAATTCTTGCCAATGCATTACACGATATGGTCTGACTCATTTCTTCTTCTTCTAGGTTTGGTTCATGGTGTATATCCTCTTCTTTTGAAGTTTCTTATTCATTTTCTTCCTCCTCTTCACAATCTATGTAAAATAATTTCTTCTCTACACACCTATGACCTTTAGTGTATTTGTTATCGCAACTGTAGCAAAGCCCTTTTCTCTTTTCTCTTCCAATTTTTGCGGTGTCAACCTTGTAGGTTGTGGAAGTCTAGGAGTAGCAACACTTCCATCTTTATAGATGTGAGTGGTAGGCTTCCTTATCGCCATAATTTTACATTCAATTTTTATTGCCAACCTGAATGCCTTCTCCAATGAATCGAGTTCCCAAACACGAACTTCATGTTGGATGTTATCTTTTAAAGTCCCTATGAAGACATCAATCTTGTGTTCCTCTGGAATATCAGTTACCCTTATATTCAATTTTTGGAAGTCCTTAATGTGCTCCACCACTGAACCCTTTTGTTTGAGATTTATCAATTGGAAAAAGAAGGTGTTTCTCTTTGTATCCTCATTATGTGCTATCATTTCCTCCGTAAAAATTGACCAAGTGACTATTTTTTTACGGGAGCAAAGCCATCGATACCATACAAATGTATTTTGTTCTAAATGTAAAGTTTCAATGCATACCTTTTGTGTGATTTTCACATTATTGAGATCAAAATTTTGCTCCATCTGTAGTATCCATGTTACGGGATCCTTGCCATCAAACTTCCTCATATCCATATTTTGAATATGGTGGTTCTTCAATCCAACATTAGATTTTATGAAATCATGATTAACATTTATTTTGTTATCATCATGAGTTTCCTCTACTATCTTTTCGCCATTAGGAAACATTTCTTGTATCATCTTTGTCAAACCTCCCATGCATGCTTTTATATCATTCTTCATGTTTTCCATGTTGTCTTTCATTTTTTCTTCCATGTCATCCATCTTAGCTTCCATGCCATCCATCTTAGCTTCTATGCCATCCATCTTAGCTTCCATGCCTTCCATCTTAACTTCCATGGCTTTCTTCAAACCATCCATATTATTATTCAAAGCATCCATCTTCGCTTCTTGTATCATCTTTGTCAAACCTCCCATGTATGATTTTATATCATTCTTCATGTTTTCCATGTTGTCTTTCATTTTTTATTCCATGTCATCCATCTTAGCTTCCATGACATCCATCTTAGATTCTATGCCATCCATCTTAGCTTCCATGCCTTCCATCTTAACTTCCATGGCTTTCTTCAAACCATCCATATTGTTATTTAAACCATCCATCTTCGCTTCCACATCTTTCTTCAAAACTTCCATTTCATTTTTTGTTGCTCTTTGCGAGAGTGAAGTTTGGTGTACTTGCTCTTGTAATTTTGAAAGATCATGTTGCAACTCTTCATCTTCATGAGTCATAGTAGAGTAGTATAAGGGCTTAATGGGTGTTGAATTATTTTTAGGAGGCATTTTAGAACCTAATACTGATATCTATGCTCAATATTCCCTTGGAATCACTTAAAACTGATTTTTCAAACAAGACTTATGCAATTTGAAAAAAAATACACACCTTTTTATTTATTTTGAGGAGCTCGATATTGAAACTGAATTATCTCTTTAATTATGGATCTGTAATTATCTCTGTAATCGGTATTGTAGTATCCCTCTAAATCTTCTTTCGAATGCCATAGGTCTGACCTGATTTGGACAATTCAAGGCAAAGTTATGTCCAATCTCCCACCATGATCTAATTATCGACTGGTTCAGTAGAGCGTACCTGTACGACATGCCACGTCTCATTGTTTCCTCCTTCGGCTCTGAAATTTCTACATAGGAAACTACAGTTCGTTTACTTGTGGTCATTTTTTACAGAATTCCAATCTGATGATCAAAGAGAGAGTTATGATGATTTTCCCAAGGTCACCTCTTTGAGATGAAATTCAGGAGCCTGAAAAAAACCTAACTTCCATAGATCATATCTCCGAAAATATTGTGAACCAAGATTCGAAATTTTTACACGAAGTTCCTCAGGATTTCGGATTCGCTCTGTAAAAGTTTATGCTTATTAACCTTCGTATAAAAAAATTTATATCGCAAATTCCACAATGACCTATTTGGAGCAGCGAAACCCTAGAATCCAAAGCTCTGATACCAAATGTTATGAAACTAGCTCCAAAAATAGAAGAAAAGAGAGATCAACGCCTTAGAAATAAGCCACTTCGAGGGGGTAACCTCCAATACATTACATAAATCAACAATTCTTGGATGATACAAATGAAAAAACCTCCTTCTATATATAGGGGTCCATGGGGTCAGAATATAATCCTAGCCGACCTAACAATAATAACGTATGGGAACAATAATAAAAATATGGGGGTTATAGGGGTACAACAATAACAATAACAAGCTACACTAATAAAAATAAGGGACTACACTAGTAATATGGGGACTTAACAATGTAGGAAGCAATTCAATTCCTTGGCTATATTACAATGAATAAAATTATGATTGCTACCTAAATCAATCAACACTATTACTTTTTTCTTCTTGATATATCCTTCTATCTTGAGCATTTGAGGAGTCGTAATTCTAGCCAATGCATTGAAAGATATGGTTGGATTAATTTCATCTTTTATCACGGGTTGGTTCCTAATGTATATCCTCCTCTTTTGATGTTTCTTGTTCCTTTTCTTCCTCCTCTTCACAATATATGTAGAATAATTTATTATCTGCACACTTATGGCCTTTACTGTATTTTATATCACAATTGTAACAAATCCCTTTTTCTCTTTTTCCCTCCAATTTTTATGGCATGAAACTTGCATGTTGTGGAAGGCTAGGAGCAACAACACTTCCATATTTATAGTTGTGAGTGATAGACTTCCTTGTTGCCATAATTTTTCTTTCAACTTTTCTTTCCACCCTGAATGCCTTCTCCAATGAATCAGGTTCCCAAAGGCGAACCTCATATTGGATGTTATCCTTAGAATTCCCTATGAAGAAATTAATCCTATGCTCCTTTGGAATATTAGTTACCCTGATATTCAATTTTTGGAATTCCTCAGTGTGCTCCAATATTGAACTCTTTTTCTTTAGATTTATCAATTGGTTAAAGAAGGTGTTGCTCTTTGTATCCTCATAATGTGCTATCATTTCCTCCTTAAAAATTGACCAAGTGACAAGTGGTTTATGCGATAAAATACATCGGTGTCATACAAACTAATTGGGTTATAAATATAAAGTTTTAATGCATACCTTTTATTTGTGTTACACATCATGGAGATCAAAATATTACTCCATATACAGCATCCATGTTACCAAATCCTTGCCATCAAACTTCCTCATATTGATATTTGGAATGTTGTGGTTCTTAAACCCAACATTGGAGTCTTTAAAATCACAATCCATATTCTTTTATCCTCATCATGATTCTCATGGATTACATTGTCACCACTAGGAAGCCTTTTTTCTAAAACCTTTGCCTAATCTTCCTTCAACCCCTTTATCTTGACATTCATCATTGCTTCCATGTATGATTTTAAACCATCATTAAAAACTCCCATGTCCATTTTTATACCATCTATATTAACATTAATCATGCTTAAAATTAACTTCTTTTTTTATCTTTTGCGAGTGAACACTTGGTTTCGTAAATTTGATATATCATGTTGCATTTATTCCTTTTCTTCATTTGTCATAGAAGAGATTTCTAGTTGCTTACTAGGTGTGTCCATTTTTTATTTTGAGGAATTTTGGAATCGAACAATGATATCTATGCTTCATTATGCCCCTTGAATCACTTCAAACATAATTTATGCAAATTAAAAAAATTATACACACCTTTTTTCCTTCTATTTTGTAGCTAGATATTGGAACTGTTGTATCTATGTAACTTAATCTCTCCAAGATCTGAAATTAGCTCTTGTGGTAGTCCTTTGAGTCCTATTTCCAATTCCATAAGTTGGACAAAATTTGGATTATTCAATATAAAGTTATGCCCAATCCCGCATGATGACCTAATTATGGACTAATTCAGTAGAGTGAACTTGTACAAAGTGACATGTGTCATTGTTTCAACCTTTGTCCTTTAAAACGATACAATTAATAATAAAATTTGTTCAATTTCAGTAACGTTTTACAAAATTAAAATATGATGCTCGTAGAGGAAGTTATGATGATTTCCCAAGGTCAACTATTTGAGACTGAATTTTGGAGCATGGAAAAATCCTAAGTTCTTTGGACCATATCTCCGAAAATATAGTGAACCAAGATATGAAATTTTTACAAGAAGTTCATCAAGATATTGAATCCACATGGTCAAAAGGCCGACTTCTAAAACTTTGTATAGAAAAAATTCCAAGATGATTTGTTTCCAGCAACAAAACCCGAGAATCCAAAGCTCCGATACCAAATGTTATGTAACCATATCAAAAAATAGATAGATAAATGACTTCAAAATTAGCCTCTTTGAGGGGGGGGACCTAATTTACATCACATAAATGAATATCATTTAATGATATAAATGATAATACCTCCTTGGTATATAGAGGAGTCTAAGGGGTCACAATATAATCAGAGCCTACATAACAATAATAATGTAAGAGCACAAAAATAAAAATAGTGGGCTTCTACGAGGCACAAAAATAACAATATGGGGGATACATGGGCACAACAATAAAAATATGGGGCTACACTAACAATAACAATAAATGGAATACACTAGTATTGTAGGAACCTAAAAATGTGTCACTAATATTTAGGCCAATTTGCCCTTTGATATGGCCATTGATACCTACCACATGGCATTATTCATGTGCATGACATGACCCTTGGCTCCATGTTAATCTTCCACCTCAGCCCTATACTTGGGTCCGAACCTTAGTGCAAATGTAATTCCCCCTTCTAAATATTTTTATGCCTTTTGGTGGAACTCGTCCCAAGCCTCCACATAATCTTGCCTCAGACTAATTCCCAGTGAAAACACTTATCGAACATCCATTTCAAGGTTGATCTTTAGATTTGAATTTATCTAACCCATGACATAAGGGGATTCCATCAACTATATCCATCTCTTTCCCTACTTTTCTCCCATCTCTCATGTCCTTTCATTATGATTGGAGATGGAAAGAGGTATGAATCCCCAAACCCTGAAATTAGGTCACTCAAGCCATTCAGTTTATTCAAGAACTTGACCATTCATCTTTGTTGTGATTTGAAAATGAAAAATGGGATTGAGCTCCCAAACTGCTGGTTTATACGCCACCATTTGAGTATTAATTTAACATTAATAACTTAACCAAGTTCCCGAGGGCATTGCCCTGGTCTGGCTCAACTAATATGGTGAATGAATATATATATATATATATACACACACACACACACACATTTCTAGGTCTTCTCCTTTGGACTCTCAAACTCGGCTAGTCTTAAGACACATTTAACAAGAATAAGGGCTATCTATGGTTCCATCATTTCATACACTAACACATTCATGGGATTTATTCCCAATCTAAGACACATTAATTTCAACATAGGTACATAGTGATTTAGATGAACATATTAGATACACAACGATTTAAAACACATTTATTTCCTGCACAGGTAGGACTTGTTCATAGAATTAAACAAGACCAATATTATTAAAATTTAATTATAAAAAACAAGCATACAAAACAAGTTTAATCATCGAGCCCTGCATGTATAATGTAGCATACTATCTTGCACATAAAATTAAGACATCTTTCTTAGAGCAACAAGGAATAAACTCCAATTTAACCTGCATAATAATTCAAGGCATTTTTCTTATTAATTTCATGCTACGATATTCATGTAAATACTCTACATATGATGCAACTACAATGGACCTAAAGATCCATTTAAAATCATATACAACTCTTAAAACACCAAACCTATATAATTACAAGGTAAAGGGACCTTTATAACGAATAAAAAATATATCATGGAGTTTCTTCAGTGCCATAAAATTCCAACTAGATTCTTCACTGACCACACCAATCATGTGAATGACTCTGCTTATTAGGATGCATACAAAACAAACTACAAGGCTCTCATCTTGATAACAATCATGCAACCCATTTCATTTTAAATACATACATGATTACTTATTCCTCCATTAACATTGTTGATGTATATTTGGAAACCATGGACACTTATGTATATGAAACAACAAACCAACAAAACAATAGCAATATATAGATCCTTTTTCTTATCCCAACTATGGAGGCATAAGAAGATTATTATTCACACAAATATCTCATCCACCTCCCTGAGGTATAACAATCAATAAAATCATACACTCATCACATAAATTTAACTGCTAGAAAGATCAACCATAAGCATGGTCACAAAACTGGCTTTCAAAAATTACCAAAATATAGGGAAACTGATCATTAAGGTATCACAATTAACCCTAGGTGATTTCATATTTACATTTAGAGACATATTAAACAATCCTACAATTAGCTAAAAATTTCACAACCACATGATCAAGAAGCACAAAACATCATGCTTATACAAGTTACCCATTCGAACATGATTAGGATAAATATAAATATGCATATACATATACATATAGAGCATATACTTTTCTTAATATATTGATTCAACTGGCAACTGAAGGTGGGACTTCAATTTTCCACCCAAACATAGAATGGTTGCAACCTAAAATTTCCTGCAGCTATCACCCCCGATCCAGAATGAGAATCCAAGGGGTTTTTCTCAAGTAGATTCATCTGGAAATTATGATCATCACTAGGAGATTGGGAGTTTTCCTGACAAAAATTCTCCAATATTGGACCCACCAACACACAACTTGAGCAAAAAAATACAGGGAACTCCACTCCCCTAGCCTCAGTAGGCTATAATAGCACTCAACAAGCACTCAAGTTTTTGGATTCACTTATTGCTTACAAAAATCGATTTGTGCTCTTTTTAAAATTTCTTCCATCAAACGTCTTTCCTTTAACCAAATGCTCCCTTTTTGTCTAAATCCATATTTATCATTTTCGTGTGGTTGTTCGTGTCCCCCATTCATTTTTCTTCTAGTATGTATGGAAAACTTAGGTGTTTTATTGAGAATATCTCTTTCCAACTATTACATGGGTTATTTTTGGTATCCCCCAGCCATCATTGGGACATATCCTTCTTCATTTGATGATAAATAATTCTCAAATAGTATTCGTTGATGCCATGGTAGAGGATTATGACTTCATCATGAAGAATAATGTATGGTAGATGGCTTTGAGACTATATAACAACTTATCATTTGGTTCCAAATGGATCTCCCAACTGAAGCATGTAGCTAATGGGAGCATCAAGAAGTACAAGGCCATATTTGTGGCTAAAGGATTCTCTTAGGTAGAGGTAGTGGACTATGAGGAAACATTTTCCCTAGTGGAAATATATTCATCAATCAAATCCATTCTAGCAATAACTGGATAAATGGGGTGGAATATCCAACAGATGGATGTGAAGACCAGCTTTCTCAATGGTGTTGTTGAGGAGGAAATTTACATAGAGCATCTAGAGGGATTTGAGACATATGAAATGGAGACACACGTGTATAGACTTAGGAGAGTCTTGTATGGTCTTGAAAAGGTGCCACGAGCATGGTACACTTGGATTGACACATATCTCGGTGTATTGGACTTCACCAAAAGTGAAGCGGATGCTAATATCTAGCACATTGTGGTAGATGAAAATTTTCTTATCTTGGTTTTGTATGTTGATGAATAAATGCTTGTAGGGGATGATAAGTTTATCTACTCTTTCAAGGAGTACCCTGCAATAGAATTTGAGATGAAACACATGGGCTGAATTCATTACTTCCATGGGTTGAAAGGATGGCAGAGTGATGGTGATCTCTTTGTTAGTTAGGGGAAGTATTTGTTTGAAATACTTCATAGATTTTACATGGAGAACTGAAAGCCTATGGACACACCTTTAGCTACAAACTAGAGGAAGGAGAGTGCTTCTTTAGGAGAGGCAATAAATACCACCATCTAAAAAAAACTTGTGAGATCCTTTATGTATCTATTGAACACAAGGCTCGACATATTCTATGTAGTTAATCAATTAAGTCAAGCCATGGTGAAGCCTACCAAGATGTATTGGAAGGCAACAATAAATGTATTTAGGTACCTCATAGGCACAATCAAGTATAGGTTATGGTATATGAGGATAGAGTGTTACACCATTTTTTGGTCATCTAACCCATTATCGTTAGATGAACCCAAGTACACCATGTAAGACCAATTTTACCCCAAGTAAAATCGCTTTCACCACATTTGTTTACATTTCTTGGTCATGTTTAACCCAAAAAAAGGTAATAAATTAAATAAATCATTATTTATTTAATTATTTCCTAAGAATAATTTATTTAAATACTATTCCTAGTTAAATTTGACTAAATCATTTTTAAATAATTAAATAAACCATTATTTATTTAATTATATTCCCTCATCTCCCTTAAATAATAAATAAATCATTTATTTATTTGTTATTTATAAATAAAGGAATTGACCCAAGTCAAAAACCCTTTTCCCTCCAACAAATATAATAAAATATTCCTAAAGGGTGATTCTAGAATGTGATTAATAATATTTTATTCATGCACCAAGTTCTAGAACAACCCAATATTTTGTTATAAATAGAAGGGTTTTCCCCATTAATTAGTCACCTCCATTGCATTAGATTACACTAGATCTACTCTGGGTCACCATTTCCATTTGTTTGCATTTTGAACTCCCATTGAGTTCCATGTTTGTTAGGGTTTTCCACATTAACCAAAGAGAGGAATTTTAGATCTGAAACACTGAGGACTTCCAAGAACCCATTCCACTGAGAGAACTGGAAAACACCTTTCTTGTTTTCCTCTCAGGTGCCCCATTATTTAATATAATATAAGATTCTTTTTATACATTGTTCTTGTCTTGTTCATTAGATGCATGGAGCTATTTTATATCTTATCTGCTTAATATCTTTTATGTTTAGATCTAATTTTATGCAGCAAACTTAAGGATATTTTGCAGCCATACTTGATGTTAGGGCTACTTGATATGCATAGCTAAAGTGATCTTTTACGAAGAAAGAATCATACTAAAAATTGGTGACTCCACACGGGTTTTCTTTTGCGACCACTGTCGTTTTCTATCTTCCTGCATATCCAGCTGTTTCAAACCCTAGGGTTTCTCTTCCCTTTTTTTATTTTTCCTATTTTTTCCATTTCTATGCTAGTTTTCCTCTCCAAAACCCTCAAACATTCAAAATTCTAACTTCCATGTGTTTCTGGCCTTTTTTCGCAGGTGACTGACATCAGCCACTGCTGAGATGACAAAATTTTCTGAAATCTGCCGCCGCTAGACCCGGATCTGCAGGTCGCACTTATCGGCCCAAAAAGTGCGACCTGGCCTTGAGGTCAAACTTTTCTACCCTAAATCTGCGACCTGGCCTGAAAACAGGCCCAAACCTGCGACCTGCAATTTTTTCTGCCATCTGCCAGCACTTTTTCTGGGTTTCACTGAAGCTTCTGTCAGGGTTTTCCAGCCTCTGTCTCCACCTGTTCAGACCTGTTGCTAATCTATTTCACTCACCTAAGTGGGACTCTTGCCCCTTAGGGATTTAGTTCCCTCCACGTTTTGTGGGAGAGTTTATTGCTGTTTTCAGACATCTGAATTTCCAGAAGTTTCAGCCTTATTTTAGATCTGATAACCTCCTGTTCAAATCCTCACAGGTCAGCTTTTCTTCCCTTTCTCTACACTACCTTTCGCTTTTTTTGGGTTCATCTCTAGGGCCACCTCTTTGGTCCCCCTCTTTTTAGTTGATCTCCTATTTTCTAGCAGCAACCTTGCCCCTGCCTCTTTGCTGCTTTCTGCACCACTTTTCAGCAGATTTCTTCATTAGATCCCAGTCCCTCCCGACCTTAGATCTATTCATCTCTGGTTAGCGTGCTCTGCCCCTTCTATAATAGTTTTGAGAGACCCACCTTCTTGGGTTCGATTTTTGCCTTTTTAGTTGCTAATTTTCTGTTCTTTCAGTCTTATTTACTGCAGATTTATTTTCCATTACGCAACACACTTTTTCTTTTACTCTCAAAATGTCTAGGTTTAATCAATTAAAATTAACGCACGGCACACACTGACCCTAAGTGAAGAAGATCCTGGTTAACACTGCCTGGAAAAGACTCTAAAATTAATCGACACTGCACCTCCTTGCCCTTGTCACATCTTGATTTTGCACCTTGTTGCCCTTGTCGGTCTTTCTTCTTCCCATCATCATTTCGCCTCCAAGGCGTTTATCCCGATGACTTCTTGGCCTTCACCCTTAGTTTCCGGTTGGTCGACTTCCTCCTTCCCGTCGTCATCGAGTAAGTCCTCCCCTGAGTCCGCACTCCGACTCTTCCTCTGATTGTTCGGGTTCTCCCCGTCCTTCTAGTTCTCCCCCCTTTACCTCCACCATGTCCAGTTCTGGACCTAGCCCTAACCCCAGTTCTACTACTGGGTCTGGTTCCACATGTGGTGCTCCTCTAATTCCATCACCGATGACTCCATTCGTCTTCTTTTATTCCAACGCACCCTTACTGGCGAAGCGTCCAAATGGTATGTTGATCAAGCCACCTCTTCCCATACCACTTTTGCAACCATTTCCCAAGCCTTTTTGTCTTATTTCCAGCTCCCTCTCCGATACAACACTGGCACTGAACTATTGACCTCCTTTCATCAATCCTCTTCAACGCGTCTCTCCGCTCATGTCCAGGAGTGGCGACGAAGATGAAGCTTATGCCATGCTCCCCCCTTCGAAGATCGAGTTTACATGGATTGGTTCCTTCGCTCCCTCTTACCTCCCATTAGCAAAGATTTCGCCTCCCATTTTCCCCAAACCGAAGAAGCCGCCCTTCAAATCGCCTTAAAATATGACCTTATCTATGCCCAGTCTGGTTATGTTTATACTGTCCTTCCTGATCTCCCCAAGCCCGGGGGAAATAATGCCTCCAAGACCCCTCACTCTGCCGACTGTATCATAGGAGCCATGTCTCATACCTCTGCTCCACCTCTTATGCCCTATGGTTTTCCTCCTAGCGGGGCCAGCACCTCTAGCACCTTTCCCCATCCCGGTAACATGTATCCAGGCTTTGGGATGCCTCCTCCTTTTTCCCACTCTCCTGCTTACCTCAACGTTGCCCATTCTCACCCTTACCCTTATCCGTCGCCTGGTGTCCCAGCTCCTCCAGCATTTGGCCCTCCCGCTCCCTTGCCTCCTCCACCCCCACAGCCGCACTTACTACTCCCTCCAGGGCGCGTATTTGCGCAACACAGTGAGACTACTCCTCCTCCTTCTCAACAGCGGAGGAGAGGCAATCCATCCCCCTCTGGTACTCGTGGACCCAATCCTTCTAGTATTGACCCTAACACCGCTACCCAGCCCTAGGGCTCCCAACCCAAGCAGGACAAGCCGCTTCGCACAAATAAGCCCTGTTCATGTTGTGGTGTTTTCAATCACTACACTCACGATTGTCCCCTCTTACCACAGATGCGACAGATGTGGGAGTCTCAAGCTACCATTCGGGGACAACACTCCTCTCCCCCGGTCCCCCCCCTTACTTCTACCTCTCAGCCCGTTGTGTTTACCGATCCTTTCCCTCAACAAGGATTTGTGGCTACTCAATCCCCTCATGCCCCGGCATCCACTCAACCTTCTCCTTCTGGTTCTTCCGATTACCAGATTCTTATGATGTCCTCTGACCAACCTCTTACTTTTGACCTTAACCTTCAAACTCAGTCTCGTTAATACTCCCCGCCTCCCGTACCGTCTGTCTCCGAGTCCCCATCATCAACTTCTATAGAGCCTCTATCGACACCCAAGGGTCCCTTACAACTCCCTCCACCCAAAGTTGAGGTTCACACAAAAATTCCTAAGGGACCATTACGCCGAAATGCTGCCTCTAGTCAGGCTTCCCACTCCTACAGCATAGTAGATGATCTGGCGCAATCTCCAACTGCCATTTCAACACTGGAACTCCTCCAGTCATGTCCTTCTCAAAAGAAAGCTCTACTATCTACCGTGGGTGCTGTAGATCCTGCTGATGACCTATTAATTGTTTTCGACACCCGTCAGTCAGACCATCCCCCTCTTCCTCCTTCAGTTTCTTTCCAAATCCTAGTCAAAATCCGAAATGCCAATGTCGCTTGATGTATTATTGATGAGGGGGCATCTACCTGTGTAATGTCCGCTTCGGTTTGGAAACAACTCGGATCCCCTGAGCTGGCCCCTTCCACCATCACCCTCCGTGTGTGGGATGGCCATGCCTCCCAACCCATTGGTCTTTTTCGTAACTGCCCTATCACCCTTGCTGGTAAGACTGTCTGTGTCGACGTTGAAGTTATCGATGCCCCTCTCGACTATAACATCCTTTTGGGGCGTAGTTACACCTATGCCATGTCTGCCATCCCATCCGTAGTCCACCGCAAGATTTTTTTTCCCTCATAATGGCAAGATCGTCACCATTGACCAGTTGTCGTATCATGAACCTAAATCTCAGACCTCACCTAAGTCCACCATTTCTATTGTCACCAATAAGAAAACTGTCGATTCTTTGACCAGCGTCTCCCCTGGCATCTACAAAGACTCCTCTTTGCTTGGCACCTTCCCCGGTCCCCCCCTCCTATCTCTAATCCTAGCTCGGCGAATGTTTGCATGATGCAATAGTCTCAGGTTGCCCTCCCGCAACCTACCCCGGCTAGTCAGTAACCTCCACCTCATCTGACTCACCCTACTCCTAGCCCTGCTCCTCAGTTGTTTCCAACTCTCTCACCGGGTCCTTCACCTCCCCCTCACACCCCGGAACCTCCTTATCCTCCCACCTCGGTTCCCTCCGACCTCCCCCATTTAGGAACCATCCCTCCTGGCCATTAATCTGCCGGTCAAATCCCTCTCCTTGGCCCTCCCCCTGGCGTCTATTCGGTTCCTGTCATGGCCACCCTTTCCCTACCTAATTTAACTTTGGGCATCCCAGTCTGGTATCTTACTCCTCCAACCGAAACCCCTCCGGACCACCCTAAACCATACATTGTTGTGACACTAGTTCAACCAATTCTCGTTGCTCCTCCCATCGCTACGGTACCTCTAGCCCCGTCGCACGACCCTCCTCATGCTAATATTGCTACGGGTAAGAAAAGAAAAAATTGCAGGGGGGCATCCCAAGATAAAGCCACCGCTCCCGATCCTACTCCCCCTCCACCCACCAAGCCTTGGGCTTTGTGTGATGCTATCGGCCACGCCACCCATACTTGTCCTGAGTTGCCCCGTCTCCAACCGATATTCAAAGTCACGTTCCCTGAATCGTCAGCCCTGGAAACCTCTGTTTCCTCCACCCCCATGCCCAAGAACCCAAAGGCCCTTCGCACCAACAAACCCTGCGCTTTATGTGGTGTCCATGGCCATTATTCTCACCATTTTCCTCACCTCATGCATTACCGCGCCTCTTTAGAGGTCATTCGCAAGTATGAAGTGGAACAGAATCAATTCGCCTCGCCCATCCTTGCTCAGTATGCGTTGAGTTTACTCCAGGATCCTCCAGCCACCATTGACATCCCTCCCCCTGATGTTGAGATCTCCGAATCTGCTGCTCCTCTCTTGTACCTATCATCATCCGCCCAACCCTTGGAGTACATCCCCTCCGTATCCACTCTGCCTTTTTCCTCTGATCCCCCTTCAGTGCCATTCTTGGGCTCTTCATGTTTTGACCATCTTTTTACTTGCTCTTTTGTCATCTCCCCTGATGACCCATTTCTGCACCTTTCCTCCACGAACAATGATCTCGGTAGCTTTGCAGCCTCTTGCAGTTTCCACCACCTTCCCCTCTCTTCACCTAACCCCAATACTCCCATCCGTCTCTATGATGTATGTCACAACACAAGTCCCCGATCTTCCTCACTTCTCTTATCTTGTGATGTTGTTCCCTCGACCCTCTCGTCCACTCATTACATTGGTTACGCCGATGGCGTGAGTCGGTATTCCCGAAACCTCACCTCAGCCGCCTGGGCCATCTTCACCCCTGTGCATACCCTTGTTCTTGCAAATGGGGTCTTCATTGGCACCGCCACCAATAACCAGGCCGAGTATGATGTCGTTTGTGGTCTCTTAGCTGACGCTCTCTCTTAGTTTATTTAGATTCTTTTGCTTATTGTCTTACAACTTAATGGCATCTACCGTGTGCATAATCCTATCCTGTTTAGACAATATTTACGGGTGAGACTTTTGATACGGGAATTTAGATTTATTTCATTCAACCACATCCCTAGAAGTCACAATCACTACGTAGATCAGATCGCAAACCATGTTCTAGACTGGCATTTATCACACATAAGAAAATAGCATCCACAAAATCCACATAAAACTCATATATATATAACATGTGTTTTAAAGTCCATATACTTTGGAACATATGACATGCCCATAGCATGTTACAAAAACCACTACTACAAAAATGGGGGGCACCACTTGCCCCTACATCACTACTAGTGGGGACCACCTGCCCCACACCTAGTCACTCTCCGGAGGATCCTGTGCCAACGGCTCTACTCTCGCAGCTCATAGATCACGCACCGTCTGCCTGGCCATCGCCATGCGTCGCATGATCCCTCACCATTCCGAGGGGAGCCCAATACATAGCTCTATGTATTGGTCGTCTAAATCCTGCCATCCATGCTCCGACACACCAGTCAGCAGCCCCTCACATCTACGACGAAGGTCCTCCACCAGTGCGGTCATCTCTTCATTCTATCCTATCCTCGATCCACGTGTGCCTGTAGCACCTGCTGCTGCGAGTTGTCCCATATATCCGGCGGGTTTCACCGGAGCTACATCTGCATCCAAAACAATATAAGGATTAGTACCATGAATAATAGTCACAAAATATAAAAAGGAACATAACAGATTAGTTGCTTGTCACTTACCATCCAATCCCCATACTCGACCAGGTGGTAGCGGCAAGTCCGGATCTCCCTAATAACTCATCCCACTATAGGGATAGTCGTCTATGTATAACGGCATTTGGTCCCAATGGGCAAAGAACTCTGGTCTAAACACACTCCCAACCGCCCCTCCTCCTCCTCTACTCAGTAGTCGTCCCCACCGACGCATCCGGGGCTCTCTTGGGCCCCCATCAGGCAACTTTATACGAGGTCGTAAGGTCGAGATCTTCTCAAAGAAGAAAGAGCACAATACTATCCCATATGCACAATCATGATTCACTTGCCGCTTACATAATGACAACTATCGTTTCAGCGACACCAACATCATCTGGGCCCACCCATATTTGGTCCCACCCAACACACTCTCTACAATCATCATCTGCCCTCCAGTGATGTGATGGAGCGCCTGACTGCCCAAGATCCTCAACACTGCTGTGGCCACTGCCCAGGTCTCCAACCTCTCTAGCTCCCCAATAGATATCCGAGTCCCTTTGACTCAGACACTCGGTCGACAATGTTGCTCCACAAACTCCATAATGTTACGCCCCCCTGGTAACACTGGCTGCATATTTCCCACCATCCCCAACGGTGGGAGACCAGTCAAGAAATACAAGTCCTGGACCGTCAACTCGATCCAGTGACCCTGCACTACAAATGCCTCCTGATCTGGATCCCAATAACTGATAATCCGGGCCAACAAGGGCTCTCCAGCCCTCATCAAAGGGTTCTCCAAAAATTTCAGAACCCCATCTCTAGCCAGTGCATGACGGACACCCTGATCCGCCTAGATCTCCGTCCGTAGTATACCCAAGTCGCTCTCTCTCCACTTTATCGTATATCTGCCATATATGCATAAAATCATCATCTTTGTCAGCATCCAGATCAACAAAACTGCATTATCTTACACCAAAATAGAATTTCAGCCCATAATAGCACTGAAACCTCCCATACCTAGCAGGTCGCACTTTTTGGGCAAAACCTGGGCCAGGTTGCACTTTTCAGGCCAAAACCTGCATCCCAGGTCACAGCTTTTGCCCCAAAAAGTGCGACCCGACCGTAATGAGGAAATAGGGACAATTTCTGGAATTTTAAACCCTAATCTGCAATTTCAATCCATCAAAAACAAAGCTTAGGATTAGGCCTCTTACCTACAACTGACGTATTACAATTCCAACGGTCTGTTTGTCCGCTATGATCGCCGCAAGATTTAGGGCCTTCTATTCTCTCCACATTCACCACAGCTCCACAAGCCAATGAATGATTTTGGAGGGAAAACACCCTATTAGAAGAAAACCCTTGTTTTTTCTTTCACCCGCTGCGACCAAACCATAGCCCCATTTGACAAACCGTCTACACCATTGGAAAGCTCTCACCGAGCACTCAAATGGGTGTTTGTTCATTTTTCATGTTTCCATACTTCACCAGGACACATTTTTTCCGTGAAGGACCTTTTCATCTCTCCTCAAAATCGAATTCCTTCACTTACAACACTTGTACCTGGGGGCACCACTTTGCCTCCTTACTTGTCTTTGTTCGTGTTGATTTTCGTCATGAGATACCCCCTTGTACTCATGTTTTTATGGTTCCCCATCGGACCGTTACTGTGTGGCCGCACCATCGAGTCGCCCTTGTTTAGAGCATCTGAGTTGAGTCATCATCAATTATGGAGTCTCTCTCGCGTCCCTTTTTATCCCGCTATAGTCCTCCATCCTTCATTGATTGGTCCCCCCCTCGAGTTTCACAGTATGGCCCTCAGTCCCATTGTTCCCTATCCCTCCTGATATTGTGTCAGTCGCTGCCAAGCCCTCCCTGATTTTTATGCTCTAACAAGTGAATTCATCCATCCACCACTTAGTATCCCTCATTTTAATCATCATTAGTATCCATCTGTTCGTCACTCCACTCTTTTCTCTCGCACCTTCGTTGGGGTTCCCTTCTTGCCTCACCCATGGTGGAGCTACTTCTGTCGACATCAGCTTCTTTACTCCAGAAGTCTGGTCTAGGGGGCAGTATACCTTGGTTCGAGCTCTTTTCAGCCATATCGTGATCTATACACTTGAAAGTTCAGTGATGCAGCAGCAGCTATTGGTGATACCCGAGCGTGTGTGAGATGTCTCAACCCTCAGGAGGGGGTGGCCCTGCAGGTAGCCCCCCACATACCCGGATGACTTCTTCATTCCAGCACTTGATGCAGCTCCTCTCATTTGATGATATCGGCCTCAGTTGCTTGCAGCACCTCTTCGATTTGCACGTGTCGGTCCGATTTCGCGAGCCCTTCCCCGTGTGTAGGGGGCATTTGGGTATATTAGTATGTCATGTACTACCATATCATTGTATAAGTCCTGACGATTATTCCAGGCATCACATGTATGTGGGATTCATCATTCTTGATTTCTGGCTCATGATTAGGCCAGCACTGGTTTTACTATCGCGTTCCGTGGTTTTCCGGGCACCTTATCCTTTATACTATTGTCTCGGCGGGCATAGGTATGCCTCCCCCGCCGCCTTTCACATTGGTACCACATCATACACTTGAGACTTGTTGCACCTGTAAGTCTCGTCTCCTCAGGGTCTAGTCCTCCACCACTTTAGATTACCTTACATTCCTCTCTTTCATTTCTATCTTACTGTTTCGTGATTCAGTTCTTACAACGTACTTCGGTCATACGGTTTGCTCCTAACACTCGTACATTGGGGGGAAATATGTTACACCATTTTTTGGTCATCTAACCCATTATCGTTAGATGAACCCAAGTACACCATGTAAGACCAATTTTACCCCAAGTAAAATCACTTTCACCACATTTGTTTACATTTCTTGGTCATATTTAACCCAAAACAAGGTAATCAATTAAATAAATCATTATTTATTTAATTATTTCCTAAGAATAATTGATTTAAATCACTATTTAAATACTATTCCTAGTTAAATTTGACTAAATCATTTTTAAATAATTAAATAAACTTAATTATATTCCCCTCATATGCCTTAAATAATAAATAAATCATTTATTTATTTGTTATTTATAAATAAAGGAATTGACCCAAGTCAAAAACCCTTTTCCCTCCAACAAATATAATAAAATATTCCTAAAGGGTGATTCTAGAATGTGATTAATAATATTTTATTCATGCACCAAGTTCTAGAACACCCCAATATTTTGTTATAAATAGAAGGGTTTTCCCCATTTATTAGTCACCTCCATTGCATTAGATTACACTAGATCTACTCTTGGTCACCATTTCCATTTGTTTGCATTTTGAACTCCCATTGAGTTCCATGTTTGTTAGGGTTTTCCACATTAACCAAAGAGAGGAATTTTAGATCTGAAACACTGAGGACTTCCAAGAACCCATCCCACTGAGGAGAACTGGAAAACACCTTTCTTGTTTTCCTCTCAGGTACCCCATTCTTTAATATAATATAAGATTCTTTTTATACATTGTTCTTGTCTTGTTCATTGGATGCATGGAGCTATTTTATATCTTATCTGCTTAATATCTTTTATGTTTAGATCTAATTTTATGCAGCAAACTTAAGGATATTTTGCAGCCATACTTGATGTTAGGGCTACTTGATATGCATAGCTAAATTGATCTTTTACGACAAAAGAATCATACTAACATAGAGGGAGTGAAGCTCCAAGGCTTCATTGATGCAAATTTGGCAGGGAGTCCATTAGACATGAAAAATAATTCAAGTTCTATCTTCATTGTTGGGTCTATAGCTATTTCCTGGTATAGTAGGAAATAGAGGTATGTAGCAATTAGCTCAATGGAGGTTGAATACATGGCTGGAAGTCAAGTATCATGTGAGGCCATATAGATGAGGAAAATAATTGTGGTAAGTTTCAGTTAGTTGAAGGATCTGACTGTGATTTATTGTGATAGTTAGAGCTATATTAAAGTCTTTGAGAATCCAATATTTCATGACAAGTCCAAGGACATTGATATCAAGTACCATCACTTGTGGGATTGTGTGCAGGGGAGAATTAGGATGCTATAGTACATTCTAACTGAGGAGCAGGATGAAAATTTCTTGAAAAAGGAATTGTCAATAGGAAAATTCAAATTCCATAGGTGTAAGATAGGGGTGGTGCAAAATCCCTTTCTTGGTAAGAGGGAGTGTTAGAAAACGTAGTAAGAAAGGCTAAATTTGACTTGTGACTAAGTCAAATTTAGTAATTCGATTTTCCACATCAGTAGGATAACTTTGGTTGCAGTTAACTTTTGTGACATGTCTTTGTCCACTAGTTTACTTAGTAAATTTGATTTATAGGCTAGAAGTAGAGTTGTGCATGTAGTGATTGCTAAAATTTAGCAATCTAGTTCAATTATTTTTAGCTTCAGTTAACTAAGCTCAAGTATCGAGTTGAGTAAGTTGAGTAGTAGAATTGTTGTCAACTTAGTGATTTTTCAGTTAAACTAGTCAATCAACTAAAAATAGCCCAAAAATGCATGGAATTTGAGTTTCCCAGCTGGAGTGGAGAAAAAGGAACATTTTAATTATTAATTGTATACAAGTTGAGTGTACAAGCTTGAAAATTAAGCAGGTGAATCATTCCTTGGGAATTGCACAAGAAAATATGATAAAACTGCTATCTTTTAGGAGATAATTTCCTCCAGCATTGCGCAAGGAAATAGGAGCAAGTTGGGACCTTGAATCGGCTAAGTGTTACACCATTTTTTGGCCATCTAACTTATTATCATTAGATGGACCCAAGTACACCATGTAAGACCAGTTTTACCCTAAGTAAAACTTCTTTCACTATGTTAAAACAGGAAACCCCAAAAGGAAATATTAAACAAACCCATATTTGTTTGATTTTCCTCATGGAATAATTAATTAAACCATAATTTAATTATTATTCCCAGCCATGTTTAACCCAAAATCAAAGAAATTAATTAGATAAACCTTTATTTATCTTATTATTTTCTAGGAATAATCATTTAAACCTTATTTAGATGATATTCCTCGTTAAATATGACCAAATCACCCACAAATAATTAAATAAATCACTATTTATTTAATTATCTTTCAACCACCTCCTTAAATAATTAAATAAATCATTATTTATTTGATTATCTTCTAACCGCTTCTTTAAAAAGATAAATAAATCATTTATTTATTTATTTTTGACAAATTAAGGGATTTGACCTAAGTCAAATACCTTTTCCCTCCAACAAATATAATAAAATATTCCATAAAAAGTGGATCTAGATCTGGTTAACCCATGCACCAAGATCTAGAATGACCCAATATTTTGTTATAAATAGGAGGGTTTTTCCTACCATTCTTCACCTTTTGTTGCCTATTAGATCACTTTGGATCTATACACTTTGTCACATATCTCCATCATTTGCTCCCATTGAGCTCTACTCTTTGCATTGGGTTTTCTACATCAACTAGAGAGAGAAATCTTAGATCTGAAGTGTTGAGGACATCCAAGAACCCATCCCATTGAGGGGAATTGGATACTCCTTCTAGTTTTCCTCACAGGTGCCCCATTAATACAAAAATTCTTTCAAAAATTATTCTTGTCTTGTCTATTGGTATATGGCGCAAACCCTTGTTTTTACTGCTTAATGTCTTTCCATACATAGATCTGGTATTTTGCAGCTATTTTCTTCTCTAACTAATTGCAAATCTCAAGATATTGGCAGCCACTTTTGTTGTTAGGGCTATTGGTTATGCATAGCTAAAGTGGTCCTTTTTCGTACACTTCGACAAAGGATTCATACTAACAAATGGTGACTCCACACGGGATTTAAATTACGACCGCTGTCGTTTTTCATATTCCTGCATATCCAGCTACTTCAGACCCTAGGGTTTCTTTTCAGCTGTTCATTTTTCCTATTTTTATGCTGTTTTTCTCACATAAAACCCTAAAACATTAAAATTTCTAACTTCCGTGTGTTTCTGGCCCTATTGCGCAAGTAAGCGACACCAGCCGCAACTTAGACGACAACTTTTCTGAAAATCTGCCGCCGAGACAACCGGAATAGGGGTCGCACTTTTTTGCCCTAAACCTGCGACCTGGACCTCCAGGTCGCACTTTTCAGCCTATTTCCTGCGACCTGCACTGAAATCAGGTCAGAAACTGCGACCTGCCATTTTTTCAACAATTTTTCTATAATTTTTCTAGGTTTTGCTGCAGCTTCTGCCAGGGTCCTCCAGCCTCTGTCTCAGCCTGTTTTGACCAAGTTCTGATCTATTTTTACTCATCTAAGTGGGAACCTAGCCCCTTAGGGCTTTAGTACCCTCCACTTTTTGTGGAATATTTTTAAGCTGTTTCAACCGTCTGTTTTTCAGAACTTCAGCCTCCTTTTTCCCAGATCTGTTACCTCCCTTTCAGATCCTTTGAAATCAACCTCTCTCCCTTTCAAATCACCTCCTGTCATTTTGTTTGGACCTACTTTCTGGGCCTCCCCCTTGCCCCCTCCGTTTTTTGCTGATTTCCTTCCTTTTTCTAGCCACCTTGCCTCTATCTCTTGGTTCTGATCTGCACCTCTTTTCAGCAGCTTTATCCTCTAGATCCCTATCCCTTTCGACCCTAGATCTATTGACCTCTTTTTATGTGTTTTTTGACTAGATTTTTGCCCTCTTTTAGAGTAGTTTTGATAGACCCGCCTTTTTGGATTAGATTGATGCATAGTTAGCTGTTAAATGTTCTGTCCTTTCAACAATCTATATTGTTTTATGCATATTTCTTTTCAGTTACGCAGCACACTTTTTCTTGCTCTCAAAATGAAAAGGGTTTAAAAATTAAAATTAATGCACACCACACACTGACCCTAAATGAAGAAGCGCCTGGTTAACACCGCCTGGCAAAGACTCTAAAATCAATTGTCACTGCACCTTATCTGCCCTTGACATCGCTTGATTCTGTCCCTTTCTGCCCGTGTCGGTTTCCTTCTTCCTGTCATCATTGCGCCCCCAAGGCGCCTTTCCCGGAGACTTCTTGGCCTTCATCCTCAGTTTCCGGTCGATCGACCTGCTCCGCCCCGCCGTCGTCGAGCCAGTCCACCTTCGAGTCTGCACTCCGACTCCTCTCCTGATTCATCGGGTCCTCCTTCTCCTCTCGGTTCTCCCCCTGTCACCTTCACTATGTCTGGTCCAGGGCCTAACGCTAGTGGTTCTCCCGGCCCTAATGCCGGCCCTACTACTAGCGGAACCGCCACAGGAACTACCCCGGCCACCCCTGTGCTGCCGTACATTGCAGGCCTCAGCCTCCCCGATTTCCATCAGTTGATCAATGACCCCATTCACCACAATGCTAATTGGCCCGCTATGCCAACCAAGCTCCCCTCCGACATCCCTAAGTTTGAGGGCCTTAATGGCGAAGATCCAACCAATCATGTCCGATCTTTCCACATGTGGTGTTCCTCCAATTCCATTACCGATGACTCCATCCGTCTTCGTTTGTTCCAACGCACGCTCACCGGCGAAGCTTCTAAATGGTATGTCAAACAAGCCACCTCTACCCATACCACCTTTGAGACTCTTGTCCAAGCCTTTTTGTCGTACTTCCAGCTCCCTCTCCGATACGATACTGGCATGGAGCTCTTGACTTCCTTCAAGCAATCCTCTTCAACACGCCTTTCTGCCCATGTTCAGGAATGGCGAAGAAGACGGAGCTTATGTCGAGCCCCTCCCTTCGAAGATCGGGTTTACATGGACTGGTTCCTTTGCACCCTTCCCACTCCCATCGGTAAAGATGTCGCCTCTCACTTTCCTCAAACTGAAGAAGCCGCCCTCCAAATAGCCTTGAAATATGACATGATCTACGCTCAATCTGGTTATGTTTATACCGTTCTTCCTGACCTCCCCAGGCCCGGGGGCATCTCATTCCACCGACGGTATCGTTGGAGCCCTTTCCCATTCATACGCTCAACCTCCTATGGGCTATGGTCTCCCTTAGGGAGGGGCCAGCTCCTCCAACACTCTTCCCCCTCTCGGTAGCATGTATCCAGGATACGGCATGCCTCCTCCTTTTTCCCAACCTCCTGCTTACCTCAATGTTGCCCAACCTACCCATTACCCTTATCTGCAGCCTGGTGCGCCAGCTCCTCCAACATATGCGCTTCCTCCTCCCTTGCCTCCTCAACCCTAGCACCAGCACCTACAGCCCCCTCCAGGGCAAGTATTTGCACAGCAGGGCGCGACTAATCCCCCTTCTTCTCAAAGAAGGCGGAGAGGCAATCCAAACCAATCTGCCCCTGGTACCCGTGGACCCAATCTTGGTGTGGACCCTAACACTGCCAACCAGCAACAGGGCACTCAGCCCAAGCCGGACAGGCCACTTCGCACAAGTAAGCCTTGTTCGTGTTGCGGTGTTTATGGTCATTACACCCACGATTGTCCCCTATTACCCCAGATGCGGTAGATGTGGGAGTCTCAAGCCACATTGCGCGGACAACACGCCTCCCCTCATGCTCCTCCTAATGTGGCCACTACCCAGCCAGCTGTGTTTACTGATCCTTTCCCTCAGCAAGGATTCGTCGCTACCCAACCGCCCGACAGTTAGGTAGCCACCCCCCCTTCCCTTTCTGGTTCCTCTGATTACCAGATCCTTATGATGCACTCCGATCCTAACCCGTCCGTCGATCTTCACCTTCAAACTCGGTCTCGCCAGTACTACAAGCCTCCTGCTCAGTCTGCTCCCGAGCCTCCGTCTTCAGGTTCTCCAGAGCCTCTTTCGTCACCCAGTGGCCCCTTACATATCCCTCAACCAAAAGTTGAGGTTCATACCAAGATACCTAAGGGCCCACTACGTCAAAACGCTGCTCCCAGCCGAGCTGCCCATTCGTATAGCATAGTAGATGATTTGGCGCAATCTCCTGCCGCCATTTCCACACTGGAACTCCTCCAGTCGTGCCCTTCCCAAAAGAAGGCTCTACTATCTGCCATGGGCGCTGTAGATCCTGCTGACGACTAAATGATTGTTTTCGAAGCCACTCAATCGGACCATCCTCTTCTCCCTCCTTCCATCGCCTTCCAAATCCCAGTCAAAATCCGGAACGCCAACGTGTCCCGGTGTATCATTGATGAGGGGGCATCCACCTGCGTGATGTCCGCTTCAGTTTGGAAGCAACTCGGATCCCCTGAACTGGCCCCTTCCACGATCACCCTTCGAGCGTGGGACGGTCATGCCTCCCAGCCCATTGGCTTGTTTCGTAATTTTCCTATCACCCTTGCCGGTAAGACTATTTGCGTTGACGTCGAAGTCATCGACGCCCCGCTAGATTACAACATTCTATTGGGGCGAAGCTACACCTATGCTATGTCTGCTGTCCCATCCGCGGTCTTTCGCAAGATGTATTTCCCCCATAATGGAAAGATAGTCACCATTGACCAGTTGACATATCATGAGCCAAAATCTCAGACCTCCCCTGAGACGACCATCTCTTCTGTAGCCAACAAGCAAACCGTTGATTCCTTGACCAGTGTCTCCCTCGGCGTTTACAAAGATTCCTCCCTGCTTGGAACTTTCCCTAACCTTCCCTCCCCTCCTGTCACCGATCCCAGCTCATCGAATGTTTGCATGATGCAATCGTCCCAGGCTACCTGTAAGCGGCCTGCCTCGGCTAGTCAGCAACCTCCTCCTCGCCCCCCGCAACCCGCTCCTAGCCATTCATCTCAGCCAGCCGGACCTCCTCCTTCTGGCCCTACCCCTACAACTGGTATCCCTGAACCCCTTTATCCTCCCGGATCGGTTCCTCCTGGCCTTAACCATCTCGAAGCCGTCCCCCTTGGTCATTACCCTGCTGGGCAGATCCCTTTCCTAGCTCCCCCTCCTGGAGTATATTCTATCCCCGTCATGGCCACCCTCTCTCTCCCTAACTTGACCTTGGGCATACCGGTCTGGTACCTTGATCCCCCAGTCGCCACCCCTCCTGGTCATCCCAAGCCCTATATGGCTTTGACACCGGTTCAACCGGTCCCCCTAGCTTCCTCCGTTGCCCCTGTGCCCCCAGCACCTCCACAGGACCCTTCTCCTGTCGTGACGGCACCCGGGAAGAAAGGAAAAGCCCGCAAGGGGGCACCCAAAGACAAGACTACCACGACTGACCCGGCCCCTTCGCCACCCGTGAAGCCTTGCACTTTATGTGATGTCACTGGTCATGCCACCCATGCTTGTCCCGAATTGCCCCGTATTCAGCCCATGGTTAAAGTCGCGTTCCCCGAGTCTACGGTCCATGAAGCCCCCATTCCTTCTCCATCCGTAACCAAGAACCCCAAGACTCTCCGCACCAATAAGCCTTGTGCTTTGTGCGGCGTTCATGGCCATTACTCCCACCATTGTCCTCAACTGACGCACTACCGCGCCTCTTTAGAGGTAATCCGAGAGTATGAGGTTGAACAAAATCAATCCGCCTCTCCTATCCTCGCGCAGTACGCTTCAGGTCAGCCTGAGGATTCCCCCGCTCCCATCGACATTCCCCCCCCTGATGTTCAGATGACAGAGTCTACTGTAACCATTATTTACCTATCCTCCTCGGCGAGACACTCGGAGCCTAGCCCATCTGCATCCTCCCCTGTTGTGTCCCTTGACCACCCTTGTCCTCCTCATACACGAGATCACTCCACCCGTGTCTCTGTTGACCTCCGCAGCCCGAGTCCTCACCATGCTTCCGATAGCCCTCATATACCACCCTGTATGAGTCATGGTCATCTTGCCCCTTGCACTCCCTCCTGCGGTTGCCGCCCGATGACTTCTGTACACTCACGCTGCCGTCATTTCCTTTCATCCCCTCATTTATTGTCTTGTCACACCATTCTGCAGGACCCCCCGTCCACACCCTTTATTGGTTACGCCGATGGTGCAAGTCGCTACTCCAGGAATCTAGCCTCGGCAGGTTGGGCCATCTTCACCCCCTTGCATGCCCTTGTTCTTTCTAATGGGGTATGCATTGGTTCTGCCACCAATAATCAGGCCGAATATGATGCAGTGCGTGGTCTCTTAGCCGATGCCCTCTTTCATCGCATCCTCCATCTGCACGTTCGTTTGGATTCCCTACTTCTTGTAATGCAACTAAATGGTGTTTATCTTGTGCATAACCCTGTGCTGTTTAGACGCTATTTACGAGTGAAAATCTTGATACGTGCATTTGAAACCATAACTTTCAACCATGTACCTCGAGAACAGAATCACTATGTAGATAGTATTGCAAACCATGTTCTAGATTGGCATTTATCACACACATTTCATACAAGACAATAACATTAATAACCATAAAAAAAATGATGCATATCCATAATATGTGTCGCAAAACATGTGTTTAGAGTCCATCTACTCTGATACATACGACATGCCCATAGCATGTTACAAAAAAAAACTCAAAACTGGGGGCACCACCTGCCCCTACATACATCATAGGGGGCACCACATACCCCACCCCTAATCACTATCTAGAGGCTCCCGGGCCAATGGCTCTGCCCCTGCAGCATGTATATCGCGCATAGCCTGACCGGCCATCGCCATGCACCGCATGACACCTCGCCACTCCGAGGGTAGACCAACACATGGCTCTATGAACTGGTCGTCTAAGTCCTGCCACCCACGCTCTGATACTCCGGTCAACAACCTTTCGCATCTACGGCAGATGTCCTCCAGCAGGGCGGCTGCATCCCCATTCTGCGTCGCTCTCGACCCACTTAGACCTGTAGCTCCAGACGCTGCCGGTCGTCCCATATATCCGGCCGGTTTTACCGGTGCTATATCTGCATACCAAAAGTACATGAATCAGTACCATCAATTACTATTCAAAAACTTTAACATGCCCACACAAGAATAGCAATCTGTCACTTACCATCGGGCCCCCAGACTCGACCAGGCGGAAGTGGCAGATCTGGATCTCCACAGTAGCTCATCCCACTATAGGGATAGTCATCTATGTACAATGGCATTTGATCCCAATGGGCAAAAAAATCTGGTCGAAACACTCGCCCGACTGCCCCTCCTCCTCCTCTGCACAGTAGCCGTCCCCAACGGCGCATCCTGGGCTCTCTCGGGCCCCCATCTGGAAGCTGTACACGAGGCCTCAAGGTCGGGATCTTCTCAAAGAAGAAGGCGCACAACAAAGTCCCATATGAGCAGTTATGGTTCACCTGACGCCTGCATAGTGACAACTGTCGCTTTAGCGACACCAACATCATTTGGGCCCACCCATAGTAGGTCCCACCCAACACACTTTCCACTATCATCATCTGCCCCCCAGTGATGTGATGGAACGCCTGGATGCCGAGGATTCGCAGCACAGCTGCGGCCACTGCACGGGTTTCTAGCCTCTCTAGATCCCCGATCGGGATTAGAGTCCCCTTGACTTGGAGACCTGGTTGACAATGACGTTCCACGAACTCCATGATATGTCGCCCCCGCGGCAACACTGGCTGTGTGTTTCCCACCATCCCCAGTGGTGGGAGACCAGTCAGGAAGTACACGTCCTGGACCGTCAGTTCGATCCTGTGCCCCTGTACTATAAAGATCTCCTGATCTGGATCCCAGTAACTGATAATCCTGGCCAGTAACGGTTCCCCTGCTCTCATCAAAGTGTTCTCCAAAAACTTGAGAACCCCAAATCTGGCCAATACACGGCGGACGTCCTGATCCACCTGGATCTCTGTCCGTAGTGTCCCCAGATCTCTCTCTCTCCAGTTGACCCGTAACTCTGCCATACCTGCACAAACACATCATTTTTGTCAGTGTACAGATCGAGAAAACCATAACCAAACACCAAAACCCAACTTCCAGCCATAAAACAGCACCAAAACCCCCTCATCTCCCAGGTCGCAGTTTTCTGCTCTTTTCTGGACCAGGTCGCACTTTTTGCCCTGATACCTGCATCCTAGGTCGCACTTTTTGCCCCAAAAAGTGCGACCCGGCCGTAGAGATGAAGGAGGGGCTGTTTCTGGGATTCTGGGCCCTAAACTGAAAATGTAATCCATCAAAATGCAAGAGAAAGGTTAGACCTCTTACCTGCAACTGACGGATCGCGATTCCAATGGTCGGTTTGTCCGCTACGTTCACCGCAAGATTTAGGGCCTTCTCTCCTCTCCACATTCACCACAGCAACAATAGCAAATGAGTGATTTTGGAGGGAAAACTGCCTTATTAAAAGAGAATCCCTGTTTCTTCTTTCGACTGCTACGACCACACCGTAGCCCCGTTTGACGAACCGTCTACACCGTTGGAAAGCTCTCACCGAACTCTCAAATGGGTATCTATTAGTTTTTTGTGATCTGATACTTCACTAGGACACATTTTGTCCAAGAAGGGTCACTTCACCTCTCCTTAAAATCGAATTTCCTCACTTACGACACTTGTACTTGGGGCACCATCGTGCCTCCTTACTTGTCTTCGTTCATGTTGATTTTCGTCATGAGTTCCCATCATGTACTCATGTTTCCACGGTCCCCCATTGGGGCCTTTACTGTGTGGCAGCACCATCGAGTCGCCCTTGTTTCGAGCATCCAAGTTGAGTCATCATTCCCTCCATGGAGTCTATACCGAGGCCCTTTGTACCCCACTATAGCCCTCCATCCATCATTGATTGATCTCTCTCTTGTGTCACACATTATGACCTTCAGTTCCACTATCCCCCATCCCTGATGATGTTGTGTCAGTCGTTGCCATGTCATTCATGCCCTTTATGCTCTAGCAAGGGAAGTCGTCCATTAGCCACTCAGTCCTTTCCACTTCACTATCATCATTAGTGTCAGTCTGTCTGTCACTCTACTCTTTTCTCTCGTGCCTTAGTTGAGGGTCTCTCATTGCCTCAAATATGGCGGACCTCCTTCTGTCGACATCAGCTCATTTATTCCAGAAGCCAGGTCTAGAGGGCGGTGTACCTTGGTTCTAGCTTCCACTCTTGTTCGGTGCCTCGGATCAGGCAAAGGGATATCTCCTTTCCCTTTGGCTTGATTGTTTCTCCAGCTCCTTCAGCATGATCAAGATTCATATATTTGATGGTCCAGTGATCCAGCAGCAGCTCTTGATGATTCCCGGGTGTGTGTGAGATGTTTCAACCCTCATGAGGGGGTGGCCCTGCAGGTAGCCCCCCACATGCTCGGATGACCTCTTCTTTGCAGCCTTCGATGCAGCTCCAGATATTTGATGATGTTGGCCATAGCCACTTGCAGCGCCTCTTCGATTTGCATGTATCAGTCAGATTTTGTGAGCCCTTCCCCATTTGCAAGGGGCATTTCGGTTGTATTTGTATCTCATGTACTCAGATATTATTGTACAAGTCCTGGCTGTTATCCCAGGCACAACATGTATGTGGGATTCCTCATTGTATTTTTATCTGGCTCATGATTATGCCAGCTGTATTTTATGGTTCGGTCCCTTGTTTACTGGACACACTATTCTTTTGTACTTTGTCTCAGCGGGCATAGGTATGCCTCCCCCGCCGCCTTCAGCACAGGTACCCTCTCATAAAAAGAGACTTGTTGCACCTGCGAGTCTCATCTCCTCAGGGTCTAGTCCTTCAGCACACTATCTACCTCACATTTCTCTCTCTGACACCCCTTTTGTTGTCTAGTGATTGTGTTCTTACAACGCACTTCGGTCATACGATTTGCTCCTGACACTCGCACGCTGGGGGGAAATCTGTTACACCATTTTTTGGTCATCTAACTTATTATCATTAGATGGACCCAAGTACACCATGTAAGACCAGTTTTACCCTAAGTAAAACCGCTTTCACTATGTTAAAACAGGAAACCCCAAAAGGAAATATTAAACAAACCCATATTTGTTTGATTTTCCTCATGGAATAATTAATTAAACCATAATTTAATTATTATTCCCAGTCATGTATAACCCAAAATCAAAGAAATTAATTAGATAACCTTTTATTTATCTTATTATTTTCTAGGAATAATCATTTAAACCTTATTTAGATGATATTCCTTGTTAAATATGACCAAATCACCCACAAATAATTAAATAAATCACTATTTATTTAATTATCTTTCAACCACCTCCTTAAATAATTAAATAAATCATTATTTATTTGATTATCTTCTAACCGCTTCTTTAAAAAGATAAATAAATCATTTATTTATTTATTTTTGACAAATTAAGGGATTTGACCCAAGTCAAATACCTTTTCCCTCCAACAAATATAATAAAATATTTCATAAAAAGTGGATCTAGATCTGGTTAACCCATGCACCAAGATCTAGAATGACCCAATATTTTGTTATAAATAGGAGGGTTTTCCCTACCATTATTCACCTTTTGTTGCCTATTAGATCACTCTGGATCTATACACTTGGTCACATATCTCCATCATTTGCTCCCATTGAGCTCTACTCTTTGCATTTGGTTTTCTACATCAACTAGAGAGAGAAATCTTAGATCTGAAGTGCTGAGGACTTCCAAGAACCCATCCCATTGAGGGGAATTGGATACTCCTTCTGGTTTTCCTCACAGGTGCCCCATTAATACAAAAATTCTTTCAAAAAATTGTTCTTGTCTTGTCTATTGGTATATGGAGCAAACCCTTGTTTTTACTGCTTAATGTCTTTCCATGCATAGATCTGGTATTTTGCAGCTCTTTTCTTGTCTAACTAACCGTAGATCTGAAGATATTGGCAGCCACTTTTGTTGTTAGGGCTATTAGTTATGCGTAGCTAAAGTGGTCCTTTTTCGTACACTTCGACAAAGGATTCATACTAACACTAAGTGTTGTCCAGAGCAGGATAACTAGGAGGAGAACATGTTTATAGTGTAGGGTGTGGTTCACAATTGAAGCAATACATTGTAATAGTTTCTCATTCTCATAAGCTTAATGAAAAGTAGCGGAGGGGTTTTTCCTAGATGTGTTCCCTTGTAAATAATTGTGTCTTGTGGTGTTTCAATGGTTTTATTTCATTGCATGTGTTTCTAAATTGTTATTCCCATTCCACAAAATAGTAGAGGGAATTTTTAATATCTTGCTTTCGGTAGAAATACATCAGTAGTAGAAAATTTATATTAATGCCTACAAAAACATGGAATAATCAGCACATATATGCCACTAAAAGAATAAGATTTGTACTGAAAAATAAAATTATTTGAAATATAATCTTAAACTTGGATCTTGTGCTATGGTTTAAGATGGATATCTTGAAAAATTCTTCCAAAACTTTGAACTCTGCTAGAAAATAAAATAGTTGCAATAGTACAAGATATGCCTCTCTAACAAGGATTGGAACTTGAAAGGAAAACCACCAAATCTCATATTTGAGTATTCCTCTCATTCTATAGCGAAAATTCTCCTAACAAAAGTGCTAAAAGCCTCTAATTTTCAGAAGAAGAAAAAAAGAACCAATTTTTCGTTCTCAAAACTATTATTTATAATTTACAAAAATATCCCAAAAAGGAGAGTCGTTGAATGAATAACTGAGCTATTTTATTTTAGTTGGAAATAATCCATTTCTCTTCTTTGCTGGTGCAATTCCATTTCTGCTAGATCCATTTCCCTCATTCTCTCCAATAATCTTTGCGAAAAACCAATCAAAAATTGAAATTAGCATCAATTAAAATGGATAAAAACTCAGATTTCCTAAGATGTGAAAAACGTATTAGTGAATTTAAATCCAATTCATCAAATTAATAAAATAAAATTTTATATCCTTATTACTTTCTATGGAAAAATATTAGCAATTGAAAAATCTTAGAATGAATAAGTAACAGCAAATATTCATGGCCAAAGAAATTCTTCCAAAACAAACATAGGAAATTAATTATTGTTGTAAATTTGGAGCTACAATTTTCGCTAATTTTTTAGAATAGTTAATGATCAAATATGGTCATGCAACCACTTCCAAATCATTCTTCACAAAATAATATTTCCAATAGGCTCTCATTTGTTGAATTTCGTTGATTAAATCTCGAAATATTGTCAATCAAAGTTTGAGTTCCAAAACTAACATCTTGTTGGAAAACACACAATGTTAAGGCAAAAAGTCTAGGCAATGTATTATTAAAATTTTATTTTAATAAATATTTTTGAAACATTTTTTTAAATTTTAATAACTATATAATAATTAATTAATAAATTAATATTTAAAAAAAATTAAAATAATAAAATTAAATATTATAAAATGAAAATAAAATAAATCAAAACCAAACTTAAAAAAGGACATAATAGTAAATGAAATCCATGGGCTAATAATATATTAGTGAGGATGGATTGGGAGGAGGGGATTCCACGTGGAGAGTGGGACTCTCCTACTTTATGTTTTAAATTGTAAATCCATATCATTATTATTATTATTATCCAATTTTAAGGTCACAGCCAAGCGAGACTCCAAATTGGTGTATGAGACCCCCTTGTTTGTGGGACAAGGGACCCACCTTTGTGCAGCGATTTGACTTCTAAGTCTACGAAGGCATACATTCTCCACTCCCCTCTGGTTTTGAACCCGTGACTTCTTAGGAGGAAACACATGCTCTTAACCATTAAGCCCACTCAAGCTGTATTTTCTCAATACGAAGGCTCTTCAAGCCCCTCTCACTGCAATATATTCATGCTCCTTCCACGTCAACTCATGGGTTTCAAATGCATGTAATGGAAAGCCTATGGGGAGCTAGAGTGCCGTGAAGAATATTCTTGTAAATTGACTTTTTTTTGGTAAAAAATGACAAGAAATTTTTTGAGTCTACTCGTTTTGAACCATCCAATGTGGTTCATCATCATGCCAAAGATGGAAAGTGTGATTTGGGAAAAATATTAAATATTGAAGGAAATGTACAAAAAATATTCCTATTTAGTGCTTATTATTATTATTATTATTATTATTATTATAGTATTTATATATTATATGTTATATTTTGTTTCTATACATTATTTATATATCTATAATATATAGTTTTATTATTATTATTATGTGTGTTTGTGTGTGTGTTCATTCATCCTTGAATTTGGTAGTTTTGAATAAATATTAAAAATTAAATTAGTAAAGGTTAATTAAATATGTGTTAAGAAATCTTTTGGTGATAATCACATTTGAAAAATTTTTCCGACGTGTTTCAAACCATCTAGTATGGTTCATCGTGAGTACATGATCGATAATCATATCATGGCATCACATTAAATAAGTAGGGAGAAGTAGAGATAATTACTTCTAACAACTAGAATCTAACGACTAATTTTGACTAAGGAAAAATTATTTATTAACAAAGAACATTATAATAAACATAAAACAAAAAATAATTAAAAAATATATATAAATAAAATTTATAAAGATTAAAAGTAAATAAAATGAAAAAAAGGACCAACCTATTATATGTCAAACAACTGTTGGTCATAATTTAATTATAAAGAGTCAAAGGAATCAACGAAGAAGAAATTAAAAACTAATCAAGGGGGAGTAAATCAATGTATGTTAAAATAAGAAAGGAAAAAAAGAAAAGAAAATCAAGATTCATAATAGGGGATGAGACTAAATCCATGGAATAAAATTAACTAGAGTCTTAAAAATAAATTATTAAAAAAAAAGAATAAATAAGAGATATAAAAAATTAAATAAAGGGATTGACCAATATTATAAATTTATTATCTAATTTAATTAATTAATTAAATTTGATTATTTATTTCGAAATATAAACGATAAATAAACTTACGAACTTTTCTTATATATAAAACCCCTCTCTCTCTCTCTTTCTCTCACACACATACACACACAGATATAAAAGTAGTAAAACTAAATGACTAAAGCAAAACCAATTAGAGAGGAAAAAGACACCCAATAGATGGTTATAAAGGACGAAAGTTAAATAACATAAGAAATAACAATAATTAGATTTAATAATAATAATAATAATAATAAATAAATAATTTAAGAAGTAAGGGTAGGGACCCAACAATTACTAATCTTCCAGCCATCATCCATGTTTAGATAACTATCCTTCCTTTCTATCTCAATGGCCTCCCTAAACTTTCGATGATAGAGATGATTGATCTGAAAGTGATCGTTATTAAGTACTTAGGTAGTTTTGATTAGTTACCATTAGTGAATTGATTATTAACTGAACTTCTTAATGTGGAGGATTGAAGGAAATATAAATCATTTATGACTTAAACTAGCATCATATTAAGAATGAAATTAAAGCAAGGAACAAAGAGAATAGACAACAAACATTGGTTACGGAGTTCATCCCTGGTGGAATATGTCTCCGGGTCCGCTTTCAAGTTGGGCATCCGCTTTATTAGGATTGATCCGAGGAAGTCTTTACACATAAATTACACCATACTGAATGTGCTCACAAGCACTTCTGGTCACTGAAAACAGAAAGCTCTCTCTCTCTCTCAGCTTTCCAACACTTGTCTCTACGCTCAAATCCACCTCTGGACGACCAAGAAACACTGAAAACAAAACTACCTCTCTCGCTCTTGATCTGAATACAAAACCACTCATGTGTCTCTCAAGGAAAATGTCATGGATTTATAAATTTGAATTCGAACTACTCAAAGCTAATTTAGGCTGGTTGTTGAGAAAAATCAGTTTGATGAGGTGTTGGTTTAGTCACATTCTGACACCTGGCATAGGGATAAGGTGTATTAAAGATAACCTTAGCACATATTCATTTTTAAAACCCAAAAATAAACTTTGTATAGTCATTAACCCCAACGGTCAGCCTAACCGTGAGGAGATTGCAATAGTCGGCATGTGAACAGGATTGCTGGCGGTTATCTTTGTCGTCTATTCCAGCGGTCACGGTCATGGCTTTATCCATTCACATGGAATCCTCCGATGGTGGTGGTCACGGTTTATTACCCAACAGTTCCAATGCGACTGCTAAGGGTCACTGTCACACTTGCTCATATGTCCGCGCAGTTCCGACATGGTTTACAGGCCGTGGTTTAACTGTATTGCATTTGTTTTAACATATAGTCCGCAAGTGGGTTTTTTTTGCATAAATTTCATTGCATTAGGTTTTATCACCATGGATATGTTTGTGCTAGGTTGTCACATAGGTTTAGGTGTTAGGTATTTAGGTTTTAGGCTTAGTTTTGTCACCTTTTACATCATTTTCTCCATTTACATAATGATAAATACCACACTTATGTCATTTCAACACATGAAAATTACAAACACCATGCTCCTAATTTGAACCATGATCAACTTGAGGACTTATTCATTGGTAAAACTAACGATACTGAAGACTGAACTGGACATCAGACAAATTGGAGCTCTGTCGATCTGCACCAAACAAGATCGTCCTGGATCAATCCTCTCCACTTGAAAGTTTTTGGACCATAAAAGTTTTATTTTAAGTAGCCATCAGGTGAGGGTACAACTCCCTCACTTTTTTGATCTCTATGCCTCTCGCCCTTCTTAGATTCATGCCCTTGAGTCCCACTCAAAGATATTCCACATCTCCTCGTCTGGAAGTATGAACTCTCCTGTCCAAGATGGTATCTTCCTACAACTCATTCATATGCCCAGGTGATAAATCATCAATAGTAGGAATCTATGTATTTTCCTTAGGATCAATGGTCATCGGAGGTTTATACAACTTCAAATTTTCTATATTCACAAATGAATAAATATGCATGTAAGGCAGTAAATGTAAACATAATGCATTATTGCCAACCTTTTCAACAATCTTAAAAGGACCACACCTGCTAGATTTAAGTTTCTTACCTTCTCCTTTCAACCTGTCTTTACTGATATACAGCCATACCTAATCGCCGACCTGAAAATGATGATCAACTCGATTCTTGTCGTGGCACAGTTTGTACTTGGCCTGACTTTATGCTTATCATGGCATAGTTAGAGAAGAATGTAAGGCTCGATTGTAAGCATGTTGCACATAAGGTAAAGATTCATCCCACAACTTAGGATGTTTACTATAGTAACCTCGAAGAATATGTATAATTTTCATGTTCACCATTTCTGTCTGTTCTTCAACAAAATCCATGGAAATGTTGTCCCATGGTCACAAGGGAACTGGAAGTGGCATGTACAAACCAATCTTTCGATTACTTGGCTTTCTTGTCGAACACATCACACATCCTTTAATGTATTTCACAATTGTTTCATACATAATATTCCAATAACATTACCTTTGAATCTGCGCAATAATATTTCTTGCGCTAAAATTTCTTGCAATTTGAGAATAATGAGCTTCCCGAATAACATGCGCCCTTTCTGTCTGTGATATGCACAACTTACCCAAATGATATAGAAACCTGTCATGAATATGAAAATTGACTTCTTCTATCTGAGTACCCTGAGTTATTGATTCATAAATATCTTTGAAATCATCATCAGTACTATATTGTTCTACATAAAATTTCATGTTTCAATGAACTATTCTGCAGTACTACTGAAACATTCAAAGACGGTCTAGACAACATATCAGCTACTTTCTTTGTTACACCTTTCTTGTACTTAATTACTAAGTGAAATTTCTATAGAAATCCCATCCATATGTAGTGGTGATATTATTGCAACTTAGTCTATGACTGAAGGTATTGAAGTGGTTGATGGTATGTGTGAATCATTGTTTCCTTACCCGTTTCATAACCACTAGCACATGTTTCAATTTTGAATGGCTACTGAAGATCTAATAAAGCTAATATTGGTGATGTGAAAATCTTCTGCTTAAATGAATCGAAAATTTTAAAGACGACACACATTCCCCATGTTTCGTTTTTCTTAGGAACCAAAATTATGGGTGAACCACATGGAGATGAATTGGTTCGAATGAATTATTTTCCAACCATTCCTTAGAATTTTTTCTTTATTTCTTCATGCTCTATAACTGACTTGTGATACATTCCAACATTAGGAAGAGGCACATCAGACATCAACTATATCTCATGTTGTATTTTTAGTTTATGAAGTAGATGTTTTGGTTCTTTAAATAGACTTTGAAAATAATATACCACTTTAACCAAAATATCTTTAAAATGAGGTACACAAACTGAAAAATCATCATGAATATCCTTATGATGTTATTTTACAACCATGACTATATATATCTTACTTGAAATTATCAAGCACTTTATCTAATTAGCATTAACTAAATCCAAGTGAGTTTTGATTTTATGTGCCTGTACGATGTATTCAATCCCATATTTCTTAAGTGATACTTATGCTATTTCCTATGAAATATTGCATCGCGATCATAGAGATAAGAACTTCCTAACACTATTCCACATATCTCTAACGTTATCACATCTAAATCCACTTCATCAATGTAATTAGATGTGATGGAAAATTTTAAATGACATTGCTTTGTGACATTAATCTGAGTCTGTTCCTTTAGCCAACCTAATGGGTATGGTCTTGGATGATTCCGTGTCTCCAAACCCAGTTTCTTAACTAATGATTCAGATAATAAATTTTCCTGTGACCCAGTGTCAAACAATGTATCTATTTTTTTGTGGTTATAAGTTACCCTTATGTGAAATAACTCAATTATTTTACCTTCATCCAGATGATTAATGTTTGAATAAGAAGAAGTACATGAACTTGAAATAGCGTCAGAATTTTTACCTGTCGTAACCATTGTGGTTATTTTCCCTTCATCACTTGAATCGGAGCTTAGATCTTGTTGGATTGTTGTCGTAGCATTATTTTCACCTTTCTTCTTCTGGAACTTCTTTGGCTTGAGTTCCGGGTGAAGTTTCCAACATCTACCTTCATCATGCCCGATCCTCTGGCAGTGAGTACAGGTAGGTCTTTCATCTTCCTTCTGAGTTGTATTTGTCTTCTTTCCCTTTGATCTTCCCTTCTTCTTGTTGTCTTTGGTTTCCAATGGTTTGGATGTCTTTTGTGTAAACTTAAATGGCCGTCCACCTGATTCGATATGTATGGCTTGAACAAATACTTCATCAAAGTCATTAGGATTGAAAATCAATAATGTATTCTATAAATATGAATGTAAATTGCCAATGAAATTGAAAAAAGTTTCTCGTATATCGAAAGGAATACCAAGCGCCAACACTTTCTTCCTAAACTCCAGAGTGAACTCTTGAACATTCTATCCCATACCTTGTCACAAACGCTACCAATCAATAAAAAAAATTTGTGTGTATCCCAACAGATAGAATTATTTCTTTAGAGCTTTCAAAAACTTAGACCATGAGGAGATGACTCTACCTTTATGCTTTAAATATATATATGTGTCTTACTCTCCCACCAGAGTAAAGCAGTTCCCCCATCCTAAGAGTAGCTAACTGGATCTTTGTCTTATCATCAGAAATTTTTTGAATCATAGAATACACTTCTATCTGCTTTATCTAGTTATCTAGTATCTCTGGGTTCATTTCGCCATCATAAATAGGTAATTCAAAATTTACATCAAGTTTCAAAAGAGATTTATGAGGTTTATTTTCTGTTTTGGATTCCGAACTAGAAGAAGAAGAAGAAGATGACGATGATTATAGAGATGATGGAGGAGAAGGACGTTTTTCTACTTTTCCTTTCCCCTTGTCCTTATTCGATTCTTTTGATGAATAAGTTGCATCTCTTGCCTTCTTATCTTCGTAGAGCTCTCCCAACATCTACTGCATGTTAAAAAACATTTGCTGAAATTGATTCTTGTCCATGGGCTTCACTTTAGGAGTTTCAATTTTAACGTTTTTAGTCCCTGTCATCGTCGAATGATGAATGACTTTCTGCTTTCAAATTTATGGATCGAACTCCTCAAGTGTTCCTTCTCCATGTTGCAATCCCAACCTAGTTAAAATCCACTGGAAAAAAGACTACAAAGCACAACCTTCTCTGAATGTGATCGTTATTAAGTGCTTAGGTAGTTTTGATTAGTTGCCATTAGTGAATTGATTATTAACTGAACTGATTAATGTGGAGGAATGAAGGAAATCTAAATCATTTACGACTTAAACCAGCAACATATTAAGAATGAAATTAAACCAAGGAATAGAGAGAAGAGACAACAAACATTGATTATGGATTTCGCCTCTCATGGACTACGTCTCTGGGTACGCTTTCAAGTTGGGCATTCGCCTTATTAGGATTGATCCAAGGAAGTATTTACATAGAAAATACACCAAACTGAATGTGCTCATAGGCACTTATGGTCACTAACAACATAAATATCTCTCTATCTCCCAGCTTTCCAACGCTTGTCTCTATGCTCAAATCCACCTCCAGACAACCAAGAAACACTAAACACAAAACTGTCTCTCTCTCTCCTGATCTGAATACAAAATCACTCATGTATCTCTCAAGGAAAATTTCATGGATTTATAAAGTTGAATTTGAACTACTCAAAGCCAAATCAGGCTGGTTGTTGAGAAAAATCAGTTTGATGAGGTGTTGGTTTAGTCACATTGTGAAACCTAGCATAGGGAAAAGGTGTATTAAAGATAACCTTAGTGCATATTAATTTTTAAAACCCAAAATTAAACTTTGGATAGTCATTAACCCCAATGGTTAGGCCAACCACGCGGTGATTACAACAGTCGACATGTGAATAGGATTGCTGGCAGCTATCTCTGCGGTCTATTCTGGCAGTCACAGTCATGACTTTATCCGTTCACATGGAATCCTTCGACGGTGGCAGTCAAATTTTATTACCTGACGGTTACGACGCGACTGCTAACAGTAACCTTCACACCTACTCACATGTTCGTGGGGTTCTGACACGGTTTACAGGCCGCAGTTTAACTATATCACATTTTTTTTAACATATAGTCCACAAGTGGGTTTTGTTTGCATAAATTTCATTGCATTATGGTTTATCACCATGGGTATGTTTACGCTAGGTTGTCACATAGGTTTAGGTGTTAGGTCTTTAGGTTTTAGACATAGGTTTGTCACCTTTTACATCATTTTGTCCATTTACATAATGATAAAGACCACACTTATGTCATGTCAACACATGAAAATTACAAACACCATGCTCCTAATTCAAACCATGATCAACTTGAGGATTTCTTCACTGGAAAAACTGACGATACTGAAGACTGAACCGAACATCGAACAAACTAGAGCTTTGTCGATCTGCATCAAACAAGATCCTCCTGGATCAATGATCAACCCTTGCAATGACCGAGGCCTCTTCAATGCAAATGTGATGTTTTATATTTTCTGCATGTTATGCCATAGCCAAGGAGTGGGTCCTCTCATGTTTTATGTCGACTGTGTGCTCATGAATCCTTTGATTTATAGAGCAACCAGTTTCACCAATGTAGGGTGTCCCGCAAGAACATGGAATTACATAGACACTTTTTATATTTTTAGTGTCTAGAATTAGCTCAGTTAATCAAAATAATTAAATAATTGAAATAAATAACTATATTTACATATTTTAAATTAATTTAATTTATAAAATTAAAGTAAAATACATTTTTACATATTTTAAACTAGGCACTGAAATTCAACCAAACTTTGCTTGAGAATATTTTCCAACCTGTAAGTTAGAATGAGATGAAACTTGAATTGTTGGAAACTTGGCATCAAAAAACACACAATGTATCAATCAAAATGAAAATACAAGACAAGTGAAAATCTCACAAAAAAAGCAGTCAAAGCAATATAGGAGTGATTTACCCAAAATTTACATGGAGAGTCTGGTGTTGTGGCCACAACAAAACCTTTCCCTTAAAAATGAAAATAAACCAATAATTATAATTTTATTTTAGGGATAAACCTCCTTTTTCAATGAATATAGCGCACAAGACAATATTTGATGATTCTAAGACAAGGTATACTTAGTGTATATATAAGATACAAGGGGCGCAATTATAATAAAATGAGACTATGAATTAATATATAGGGTTTAATAAGACAATTTAGGGATAAAATGGGGCTTATATAGGATTCAATAGTTAGTATCCTAATAAGAAAATTAGGATTAAGAACATTAAATTCATGGAATATAGGAAACTTTTCAATCTCCTCTACAAGCTTCCTAAGAAAGTTATCATTCCTGACATTGGGATCCATTTAGGCATGTCATTCTTGTTTATATTTTAGTAGTTTATAATTAAATCAAATATTTGCATCAGACATTATTGGAAATATATCCATGTTGTCTCTCCAAGACTACCATCATTTAACTACATTACAAACCTTGTGGATTAGAAAAAGGCATATTACATCTCCCCCCCCCCCCCCCCCTCCTTAAAGGAACACCCTCCTTGATGTTTTAATATTCATATAATTTAATTTATACACAGAAAACATAAATGGATATGCATTTTTCATGCTATCTTTAAGCTCCCATGTTTCTTCATTTGTTCTAAAGTGTTTCCATTACACCTTGACCTACATGATTAATAATTTTTGTAACAATAGCCCTTCTCTTTTCGGACATGCATTGTGGTTCTAGCTAGAATTCTCCATCAATTTCCACCTATATCCATGTCCCATTAATAATATGATTATAATAATGTATAAATATTTGAAGCAATGAGATATGAAACACATCATGTGCCTTCACTGTGGGAGGTAAGGCAATTTTGTATGTTATTGGTCCCACTCTCTCCAAGATTTGGAAGGGTCCACAATATCTTGTTTCTATCTTGGCACATGATCCAACTCTTAAGGGACTTATTTTTGTCTTGATTCAAATATATACATGCTCCTCTACTAGAAATCCCTTAAGCATTGTATTCTTTTTTTCATAACTCTTTTTTCAGTGTTTTCTTCTCTTCAATTCCTACCTTATGCTAGTTACTTCATTTTTCATTTCCTCTAACATTTCTAGCCCAAGTGTGACTTTTTCCACAAAATTATCCCAACTAATTGGGGTATTTCACTTTATACGATACATAGATTCAATAAGGCTCATTTTTAATGATTCTTGATATCCATTATTGTGTGAAAATTCCATCCAAGAAAGGGATTCTTCCCAATTATTGAGATGGTGCATGACATAAATATTGACCATGTATTCTAAAATTATATTTACTCTTTTTGTTTTTCCATCAGTTTGAGGGTGATATTTTGTGCTAAAATCTAGCTGTGTTCCAAATCCTATAAATAAATCCTTCCAAAAGCTAGAGCTAAACTTGGCATCCTGATTAGATATGATGTTGTTGGGCATGCCATGCAATCTAAAAGTCTGCATAAAAATATGGGAAATATCAATTTTATTATATTTAAAATTTATAGGTACAAAGAGAGTTTCCTTGCTTAGCTAATATATTACCACCCTAATTGCATCATTCTTCTTGGGGATTCTTGGTAATCTAATGTGAAGTCGATTTTTATGACTTCCCACTTGGGATTGGCTACAAAAATCCTGCTAGGTGCTTGCGTTCCACTTTAATATGTTCACATTCTAAATATTTTGCAATATATTCAGAATTTTATTTCTTCATTCCTAGTCAATAATATAGTTTCCTAGTGGTTGTTATCATCTTTTAATACCCTAGTTGAGTTGCATATGATCTTATGTGAAACCAATCTATTATGAGTTTCTTTAGTTCATTCACATTGGGTATGTACAACCTACCTCTGAAAAACAATAATCCATCCTTGGTTATATGATATGTTTCTCCCATTGGCCCCTTTGGATCTTGCTACAAGCACTTACTTACATGTTGTAAGTGATCATTTCCTTGCAATGCTTCTCTGATCATTTCCTTGATTTTTGTCTCACAGGTGCTTATGGCTACCAAGTGTATCAATTGTGTTCTTTTTCTGAGCGCATCAACCTCTCTATTTTATTCACATTTAATGTACTTGAATTAAAAATAAATCCAAGAATAAGGGCCATCTATTTATCTTTCATAACATTCAGTCGGGGTTAATCAAACAAATGCTTTAAACTATTGTGATCTCTCATTAATATGAAATTTATCCCAAGAAAGTAGTGACTCCATGTTTTTAGAGCATGCACAATGGATGGAAGCTCTAAATCACCTGTTGCATACTTTTTCTCATGCTCATCCAATTTCTGGGACTCATAACTAATCACGTGTAAATCATGCATGAGAACTCCACTGTGTACCTCCTTGCAAGAATCTATGCAAACCAGGAAGTCTTTATTTGGATCTACAATTTTCAAAATATGGGCATGTATGAAAAGATTATTTAGTTGTTCAAAGCTTGTTACACACTCTGATGTCCAATGAAATCTAAAACCCTTCTTTGTCAATACAATGATTAGGTTCCCAATCATTGAGAATCCTTGAATGGATCTCTTATAGTAACTTGATAGCCCCATAAAATATATAACTTCAGTTACATTCCAGGGAGCAAGAAACTCTATTATGGTTTTGATCTTTTCATGATCAACTACCACTCTTTATTTGGATTTAACATGACCGAAATAGTGCACTTGTAATTGGAAGAAATCATATTGTTGATCTTAGTGTATAGTTGATGCTCCTTTAGCACTTTTAACCTAGAGTTGAGGTTTTCTTCATGATCCTATTTTTTCTTTGAATACACTAATATGTCATCAATAAGTACCATCACAAACCTATCCAAGAATTTTCTAAGAACATTATTCACGAGACACATAAATGTGGTTGGTGCATTTGTCAATCCAAATGACACCACTACAAATTCATAGTTTCCATATTTAGTCCTAAATGTGGCCTTATGGATATTCTCATCCTTAATCCAAAATTGATGATACCTGGACGACAAATCTATCTTCACAAACATTGTGGCTCCACTCATTTTTTCAAATAAATCATCAATATTGAATAGGGGATACTTGTTCTTAAAAATTTCTCTATAAAAATATATATAATCAATACATAGTGTAAGGGTTCTTCCTTTTTCTTCACAAATAACGTTGTATCTCCCCAAGGAAACATATTTGGTCTAATGTGCCCTTTTCCGAAATTTTATTCTAGCTATGTTTTTATCTCCACTAACTTAGGTGTTTTCATTCTATAGTGTGTATTGACACGTGCGGTACACCTAGAGTAAGATCTATTGAGAAATAAATGTCCCTCTTAGGTGGTATTCTTGGAATCTCTTCAATAAATACATCACTGTATTCTTACAGTATGGGATGATCTTAAATTCTTAACTTGCTATCCTCTACTAAACTAGTCACTTGAATAGTGTACAAGGGTCATCCCTTACTGCTATATTTCTTTAATTATATAGCTAAAATATGTATTAGTGATATAAACTTCTATACTTATTTCATCAACGTTTTCTCTCCTTCTTCATCATTGCATTCCAATTTTTTATTATAATAATCCAACTTTTCCCTGTGTACTGCCATCTATTCCATGCTAATTAGTAGCTCATGTTACCCCAAGGGAAATATATTTAAAGTTGCTTTGGAAAGAATGCCACTCATCTCAAACTGGAGTGACCCCATAGAATTGACCGCCTTACATTTCACTTTGGTGGCTAATTAACCTAGGCACAATTAAGCATGATGTTTCCTCTATAAAAATCATACTTCCATGACTTTTGGTGTAAAATAAATGACGTTAGAACCATAGTCAATTGAAATTGAAACAAAGAAATTAACGAGTATACCTTCATTTCCACCACTAAGGCTTGGTGATCCACTTTCCTATTTTCCATAGTTTCATAAATCTAGGGTACACTTTGGGCCACATCATTTACTATGGTAGCCTCTTTGAAATTGTACACCCTCCTGCTATATTATTTTGAGCGAGAAAAATATCATAATATATGTCATTCCCCGCACCCCCAAAACTTTATCAAAGTATTCCTTGGTTTCTTAGCCTTTTCCTTTTTTGGCAAAATTAGTTTATTCCCATAGGGAGTAGGAAAGTTATGTTGGAACTTGATTTTGATAGGCACATTAAACTTGACACTTTTCCTTTCTTTATTTTAGTGTGAGGATCTTGATCCCTTCTTTTCGAAACTAGAATTTTCTTTCTTTTCCCATTCTATTTGGAATTTATTATTATTCTTGGAATGATCATAACAATATTTTCCCTTTTGGATGGTATCCTCCAACACCTTTGGTTCATAAAATTCTATTTTGTTATGATAGGACCATGGAAACCCATTGAGGAAACATTGGATCTTTATATTTTCACCTTTGCTGTAAGGCACATATCCCAACAATTCTATGGACCTATTGGTATAAGTTTCATAGTAAGTTGTCCCAACTTATGTTCATGGAATTATTTAATTTTCCCATTGTAATATTTTTCAAACATATATTTCACCTTGAAGTATCTCTTGAACTTGCTCTATGTTATCTTATTCTCTCGAATGCCATTGAAATTATTAAGGTATTTTTACCATATGTCAACCTTTCCTCTTAAATTAAATATGGTTAATCATGCCTTCATGTTTTCAGAGTAATTATGCACCTTGAAATAGTTTGTTAAGCCTAAATCCCATGTTTCATCCTCCCCTTTCTTTCTAACTTCCTCATCAGTATTAGTAGTTTTTTCCTTATTCAATTCCTTAGGAAATTCTCTCTTCTCAACCTTCTTCTTCTTATGCTCTCTCGATTTAGTTTTGCTATAAATCTTAACATAATCGTTAGTCTCATCCTTATAGGTATCTACTAAATTATCCTCACTTATAATCATGTTCCCGTTTCTTGATCTACTCCCTTCTTACTTCTTGGTCAAAATTCCACACTTCTAAATTTCATATGGGCTATGGATTTATTTGGACCTAGGCCTATCTCAATTACTGGAAATAGATCCATGTTGTTTTTGTCTTTACAAGTCTAACAAATTTTTAAGATTACAACATTAACTTCTTCCTACTTTTCTTGGGCCTTGATACTATTCTCATTAGTAGCCTTGTAACTTCTAAGTTCATCCCTTATGCTTCTAAGGGTATCCATCCAATTATGAGGTGTCTCTGCTGGCAACCTCTCATCTGATTTTACTTCTCTATTATGAAAAGCTTTTTCCATGTTATACTAGACCATTCTTCTACACATTCATTTTGTCTTGATGCTAGGATTTTATCCTATGTTGGAATAACACATAGAGCTATTAGTTTAAAATAGTCATAAATAAAAATAAACATATTAATTTATCTTGGATATAATAGCACTAGACTATTCTAGTACAAAACTATTGTTTTACACATTCATACATAAGTTAAATAAATCAATAGAGTTTACAATAAAAAGATCATCAAATCAATACTAAAATTAATGCTCTCTACTCCACGCTTTTTGAGTCTAAATGTTGAACCATGGATTTCTCACGTGGAGCTCAAAATTTTTTCGTGTGTTGTATCTCTGGCCCTCTAGGCCTAATGTTCTAAGTTCAATTCTGATACCACTCTATAAAACACCCAACCCCATAATGTCGTATTAGGGATGTTGGGTGTAATTAGACCCAACCTTGAAGGTTTATTATGAATATGGGTTTATCAAAAATATTCTTACCTCCATCTCCTAAAACCATAATTCTAAAATTACCATATTCTTATGCTCATTGAAATATTTCCATTGAAATATATTTCATCTCATTCTGAGCTCCAAGCATAAATTTATTCCCATTTTAATTCCCCCATTACAACCACATGATCATCGATGCATGTCGATGTTTCTAACATGTTAAAACCTTTGGCCATATGATGGCCTCACATTGGGCCACATCCCTAACCTTAATGTCATATCGTACCCTTCCATATTGACATTTTTATGAACTATGCCCATCTAATTCTCTAAAGCTCCGATATTGCCGATATACTATAATGACTTGAGCTTTCGATATCCTAAGGGTTGACATGTAAATATGGTTGGTACAAGCATGAACCTTTTGATATTAAATTATGGCTAGTCATAAAAACAACCAATATGGCTAATATAGGCACAAAAATCTAGAGCCACCAATATGCTAATATATGATATGGAAATATCGAGTTATTAAAATTTTCACCATAATTGAAAATTTCTACAACAAGTGATAAGAAAACAGGATAATGTAAAATGTGGAATACCACCTCAAACCTCCAATGTCCAATCATGTCCAAACATGTGGAAAAGTATAATGTGTCCTCTCAAATGTGGGTGTGGAATTTTCTATGTGTCATGTGTCACTCATATTTGCATAGTTTACATACCCAAATGGGAAAAATATGGGTAACACACATTGCACACATGGAACTGCCACATCATCCTTTGTGATGTCATGCTAATGTCATCCTTCATAAATTTTTATACTCAAATAATATGATGTCTTGAGGTCCTTAACTGATAGAACCAGTTAACAAAATGTTTACCATCAAATGAAGGCCCATTTACCAGGGCTCCACCATATTGGTGATTTCTCCAAATATGATCCTTTTCATTCCTCCATGTGAAAAAAATCCTATAATCCCCCTTCCACATTGGCTCTTTATTGCGACCCTTATGTTGGCCATATGACAAGGGACTAGGGATGAGTAATCCACTAGTCTAAATTTATAAGGAGCTCGAGGTGTTTTCCTAGCTTCACATCCATTACATAGAAATATTTAATCACCTTTGAAAAACAACCCACTGCCTTTGACCGAGGAAATTCCATTTCTCACTCATGACCAATTCATGATTTATAAGCCCACAAGCTAGATTACCTCCAAGTCATATAGATCCATAAGACCCTTCCAACATAAATCTTTCATCACTTCTTTATATGCATATAAATTCATCACAACATCATACATGAGGCATTTGTTGACACCTAATTTCTAGGATTAGGAAAATATATGTAAATATTGTAAATAGAAAAATAAAAGGAATTGGAAGATGGAGATACATTGGGAGATGAAACCCAATAGTATCTCTCACCTTGTATATAAGCATCTTTTCTCTTAATGAAAAATACAATTTGATTCAGATTTACAAACTTGGCATGACATGGTATCAGAGCCAACTCCCAAATCAACCTTTTTTTTGTGTTGTAACTCCTTCCATTATCCTTCCTTTTTTTCATGCCATTATATTTTGTCCCTTTTCTAGAATTTGGAGCGTTGAGTGCTGTATGTGTTGGTTCATACTTTTGAAAATTGAGTGAAAATTTTTGCTAGTGGAAACCCTTGCAACACTGGTTGAAATCGTAACTCCCATTTGAAAAGTTTATGGTCATTCAAATTGGTGTGTAATAGTTCAAATTCCTAGATGAGTGTTGAATAATCATGGCCCTCTACGTTGATGATGGACATGGTCTATGTAAATGGTACACTATTCATTCTTTAGTGTAATGCTATGATTTCGTGTGCTATCAACCGCTGTCGAACCCATGATAAATTTGGAGGAGTGTTGTTTTCCATGTGATGGAGTCAACCTACTTTGAAAACCATGTATGTCATATGAATATATATGGTATGTGTTGGTCTTTTTTTCCAATGACTGTGCGTTGAATACTTATAAAGGGATGTTTATGTTTAATGGGGAAAGACTGTAAGTGATATATGGTATGCCTTGTGCATTGAATACTTTTAAAGGGATGCATATGTTCAAGTGTGAACAACCATAAGTGATATACCATAAGCCTTTTCAACATTTTATGCATAATGTATTCCATTATTGAGTCAATTTAAAAGGGCACACATGCACAGATATATATATATATATATATATATATATATATATATATATATATATATATATATATATATATATTTGATCCTAGTGGATATCAGTGGCCACCCACCTATTCCATTTGGACCTGTACCATCAATTCTTGTAGCTTTTCACTTTCAACACAGCTTACTATTTTTAACAGGTTTTCGGGTCCTGCACTCCCAGAGTTATTTCAAGGCCTTAGTAATCTAGGTGGATATTGGTGGCCACCCACCTATTCCACTTGAACCCCCACCATTAGTTCTTTCAGTTCTTAAGTTGTAGCACAACTTACTATTTTTAGTAGCTTTTCGGGTCCTGAACTTCCGGAGCCGTTTTGAGGCCCTAAACGAAGTTTTTTGGAACAATCGGGAGCAACATGGGTCCATGGATAGATGTTTCTTGCACAAAAATTTGTACTCCTATAATAGATCTTTATAACAAGCTATTGAGTGTGTCAAATAGAGATCGTATGCCAAAGTTACGTCCCCAGGAGGTTGAAACACCAATTTACCTAAATGGGTCCCATAGTTTTGGCGCTTCCGTCTCCTAGGGTTATGTTTTTGGACGTTTGGAGTTTTCCACTGTTTCTCAATAATAAATAGGCCCTTGAGCCTAATTGTAAGACAATTTAGAGTTCTGTAGCTACCACATCGCTTCTTAGAGATACGCTACCAACACCCTAGCTAGTTTATTTCCATTATGTGTGTAAGCATATTTCTGTTATTTGATATTAATGAAATGAAGCATTATTTCCATTGCATATCTATGTTTATGTCTATTTATGTATTTTATTTTTTTCCTGAATAAATCCAGATCAGTGGTATCAGAGCGGTCTGCTCTTTCTCTATTTTTCTTTGCATGTCCCCAACATGGTCAAGGTATAAGGATTTAGGGCTCAATCTAGTTGAATCCTTGCAAGATCAACCTCAAAAACCCTGACGACCTCCCATGGTGGAAGAAAAGAAATATGTGGGAGCAGGAGATCCTATCAACATATTTCTCGAGTAGGCCCTCGAGAAACAAAGGAACGCGATGATGGATAGTTTTTCTCAGATCCTTCAACGACTGCCCACCTACGGTGCATCTGCATCCAACAGCCACTCTGGAGGTGCCACTCCTTTCAAGGTATAGGTAAACTTTTAAATTCCTATATTTGAAGGCCAGATAGATGTAGACATCGTAGATAGATGGTTGAATTTGCTGGAAGGGTATTTCTCTGTCCATGATTTCTCTGATCGAGAAAAGATTATTTTTGCACTCCTCAAAGCCGCCCCCCATGTCAAAGACTGGTGGGAAACCTACTGTGAGCAAGAGGACGAAGGGGAACCCTCTCTGTTATTGGCCACACCCACTTGGAATTCATTTCAAGATGGCTTCAAGGAAAAATATTACCCTGTGGGGAGCTATGAAGACAAATACATCCAACGGACCATGCTGTGGCAGCAAAGGGATCAAGATGTGCATGAACTGACGAATTTGTTCCATACCCTATGTACAAAGTTGGGTATTAAAGATTCAGAGAGACATTTGGTACTCAAGTACAATGGTTGTCTACAAAATCACATTCAGGATGAAATGGAGTTCCTCAACATTACATCGTTAGGCATGACATATCGCTATGCCGCCAAGATCGAGCAGAAATTTAAGTAGAAGAAGAGAGACTTTGGATCTACGAATCCAAATCCAGGGAAAGGTTCCCCCGAACCGAAGAACAAGGGGCAAGGCCAAAGCGGTGCGACTCAGAACAACACCAAAAATCCAAAAAAGGACAAAATCAAGTGGTGTGAATTTCATAACATCCCCATTCATAGCACAAACAAGTGTCAGGCCAAACAGTCTTTGGTGGCCGAACTAAAGGCACTCGAATCAGATGCATTTTCTGATCATGAGTCAAAAAGAAAAAAAGGAAATGTCAAAGGGAAGAAAATCATTGATGCGGATCCCAGTGCCATTGTTGCCACCACCAAGATTCAGAGGGAGGATCCCAAGGATCCAGAGGAGGGGGAGTGCCTCTTCCATTCGCAGATGTGGGTGAAAGGTTCTCCACTCCAATTCCTTGTCGATAACGGAAGCCAAAAGAACCTCATTTCAATAGAGGTCATGAAGTGGCTCAGCCTACCAACCATAGCACACCCACAGTCGTATACCATCGGGTGGCTTCACCCAGGGGAGAGATCTCCACTTCCACTAGCAGTGCCGCCTTCCATATAGTATGAAGCCATTCCTGGATGAGGTATTGTGTGATTTTTCTCCTCTTGATGTAGCTGATGTATTATTGGGCCAGCCATACTTATGGAGGCAACATGCTGTGTATGAGTCTAGGCCTCGTGCTGTTATTATTACTTTGGAAAATAAATGGTACATGATACCGGAGGTAGTATTGACTTCTGTCATCTCTTTAACTACTGCAAAACAATGCAGTAAGATTATTTCCCAAACCAGGAAATTTATTTTCCTTACAACTTGCTCATAGGGAAAGAAGAATATTGTGGCCACAACCTCGACACAGGGCTCCCCTGCACGGCTACAGCAGATAGACAAAGTCATGGAGGAATACGAAGAAATTTTCTCCTCACTCACAGAGGTTCCTCTACACTATCAGGACAAGCACTACATTGATCTGACCCTCGATGCACCGCCAGTTGATGTTGTCATACCTCCTGAAAATACACATGAAAAATCCACACATGTACTGTCTGATGCTGATAAAGAAACCAACTTGACTAAACACATCCATCATGTCCGCCCATAGGTCCATGACATCTTCGACAAATCTAATACGTGTTTCAACATAATTTTCCTCATCTCATGAAGGATATCAACGCAATGGGGACCATTTATTACTAAGGAGGGAGGAATGATCTAGGTGGATATCGGTGGCCACCCACCTATTCTATTTGGACCCACACCATCAATTCTTGCAGCTTTTCACTTTCAGCAAACTTACTATTTTTAGCAGGTTTTCGGGTCCTGCACTCCCGGAGCTGTTTTGGGGCCTTAATGATCCAGGTGGATATTGGTGGCCACCAACCTATTCCATTTGAACCCCCACCATCAGTTCTTTCAGTTTTTAAGTTGCAGCACAACTTACTATTTTTAGCAGTTTTTTGGGTCCTGAACTTCCGGAGCCGTTTTGAGGCCCTAAATGATGTTTTTTGGAAAAATTTGGAGCAACATGGGACTAATGGACTGATTTTTCTCACACCAAAAGTTTTACTCCTCTGATAGACCTTTCTAATGAGCTATTGAGCGCGTCAAACGGAGATCGTATGCCAAATTTATGTCCCCGAGAAGTTGAAACACCAATTTACCCAAACGGGGCCCATAGTTTTGGCGATTAATCTCCTAGGGTTAGGTTTTTGGACATTTGGAGTTTTCAATTGTTCATCAATAATAAATAGGCCCTGGAGCCTCGTTTTAAGACAGTTCATAAGTATGTAGCTGCCACATCTCTTCTCAAAGATACACTACTAGCACCCGAGCTAGTTTATTTTCATTATGTGTGTAAGCATATTTGTGTTATTTGATATTAATGAAATGAAAAATTATTTCCACTGCATCTCTGTGTTTATGTCTATTTCTATATTTTATTGCGTTCTTACATAAATCCAGATCAAATTTATGAAGACCATGTTCCATTATTTGAGTCATTTTAAAAGGGGCATATACAATGTATGGTATATAATACGAAAATGGTTTGTGTCCCTCTTTTGACAACGATAAAGTGTATGAGTGGAGTAATGAGTATCACATGTCATAAATTGCATGAGTGAGTAGTAATATATTATATGGTGGTGACTATTAATATCCATAATGAAGAGTGAAGGTTTGTCATTTACATAATAAATCAACCTATTACTTAAAGAGAATACATAAACAAAGGTTGTAATTAATTTGGAAATTGAAAGGAGATGGTTTTTGAGAATGGATTCACTCATCTCCATTGTGGGAGTAGTTCTCTCTAGAAAAGAGAACTATCATGATTATTCTATAAGATAAAACAAAACTTGATTTTAATGACTTGTGGAAAAGGGTTTGTGAAGGAGAAGGAGACAATGCACCTGAAAGGCCCACTTCAAACAAGGAGCTTGTGATTTGGGAAAATCATAACAACAAGGCATATGCCTTCATAGTAGCGTTAGTAAATGAAGAGGAAATTCGACATATTTTCCCATTTTCAAATGATTTTGAAGCTTTAAAGAAGTTGAAGGAATTATATGACTCACACTATGAGCTTGAAGTTGTTCAATCTTGAGTTGAAAAATGATGACCCTCTTGCCTTAGCATCAAAATAAGACCCATTATGCATGACATAAAAGCCACCGATGTTGAAATAAATGTTCCTATCATAACCTATTTCAAGACACTATATCCCACTTATTCACATTATCTTGAGTCATTACAATCAAGTGGAAAACTTAAGGAGATTTATTTTGACTCCCTTGAAGACAACTCCTCAGTATTCTGAAGAAGTTGTTTTCCTTACAAGAAAAGAGAAGAAGCATGCACACGATTCTTCTAGAGGAAGTGGTGGTCAAAGAGGAAGATGAAAACAAAATTTTAGAGGAATAGGGGTATACTTTCCAAGGATAAAGGCTTGATCTTCATTTTTTACAGTGTAAAAATAATGGACATGATGCTTCCACATGTAAGTTTCCTTGGGAAAAAATCGAGTAGGAAAGAAACAAAGAAAAATGTAAAACACTTGGTAAAGGGAAAGGAAAAGCACCAGAGTCCACTCATTATGTTTGGCACATTTCAAAATTGGAGTAATTGAAGACTTATTTAATGCTTCATTTGCTTCATGGAAATATGCTTGGTTGCTTGATTTAGGAGAAACTTGCCACATGAATCTTAGAAAATATTTCTTTGAAGAATTCACTGACAATGTTGATGGAGCAATATATTTTGAATACAAGTCAAAAATCAAGCCATTGGGGCTTGGCACCATCAGGATCAAACTCCTTAGTTTTCTAGACTTTATTTTGCATGATGTTCTATACCTCCCAGAGATGAGGAGAAACTTGCTATGATTTGTCCACATATGCTAGCAAGGTCACTCCATTCATATATTTTATTGCAAGGTTGAGGTCAGAAAAGCATCAGATTACTCACTTGTCATGACTGGGACAAAATAAAAAAGGCTTCTAAAGTTGCAAGGAACCTCTCCTTATGCACACAAATTTTCATATAGTTATCACTATGATGAAGGTACACTTCCATCAAGTATTATATGGCATGCTATATTTTGGGACTTTAGCTATGAAAAACTTTGTTTGTTGAAGAAAAATGGTGTTACTGGTTTGCCTACTATTCATAGGAAACTTAAGAAAAGTGATGCTTGTATCTTAGGAAAGCACACCAAATAATATTTTCATGATTCTCATTCTAGAGAACATAGAAAAATTGATCTCATTCATTCTAATTTATGTGGCCTGATGCATGTTCCTTTTGAAAATGGTAATAAATATATGATTACATTTATTAATGACTGCTCCAAAATGTGTTGGGTTTATTTATTTAAGAACAAGTCTGAAGCTTTTGAAACATTCAAGAACTTTCATCCATGGATTGAAAATGATGCACAATCTCATATTGGCTCTATTCATATTGATAATGGAAAAGAATATACTTCAAATGAATTTTCAAATTGTTTTCGTCAACATGGGATCATACATCAAATAACCATGCCTTATGTTAGTGTCCCGTGATTTGGCATATTGGTAAACCAAATGACAGGGTAACATCAGAACAAAATTTGGAGTCCTAGGACCTAGCCTTCCTGGACTCAAAGAGGGCTCTCTCTATTATGTGAAGGATGTGAGATTGTTCGCTTTGGGTGATTGATTTTAGGCTAGTCATTAAGTGTAGGTTTGTTTGTTTGTTTTGGGTTGGGGTAAGATGATCAAGTAGGATAGGTGGAGTGAGAGGTTATCAAATCAATTGGGAAATGGATTCTATGAAGTTGTTGATATCTTGGTATCAAATCGGGGTACATCACAGGTCAAATCTAGTGTAGTTAATGGATCTTTTAAGTTTATGTGTGAGGTGAAATGGACAATAAGTTTGGGAACCGAGGTAGGGCAAAGGGCAGTTAAGAATCCTTTGTCAAGTACCTATGAACAGGGAGGTCTTTAATATTGATAAGAAAAATATACTAATCATGAGATAGGGCGCACCATTTACTCAATGACAATACTTTTAAACAAATAAACATTGACGATAAAAAATCCAATAGAACACGGAAGAAAGACAACTTATCTAACTTCAATGATTCAACTTTCAAGATTTGAAAACATATAAGAAACAAATAGCATCAATAAATGAAGAGGGAACGCCTAAAAATCATTCATTAAACTATAAATAAATTCGAGGCAAACTGATAAGCATATTCAAAGGGTAAGATCGAAACAAGACCTCTTTGACTTAACCTAACAATCAATACATCAAAGAGAGATTTCAAGACAGAGTTTAGATAGCCTTAAATAAGCAGGGCTTACCATGAATCATGTTTATAAAATAGCATACTAATCCAATAATGAAATAGAAAAGCTTAGGTGGGCCTAAGGAGCAATGAAGAATTCTTTAAGATAACCCAACAGAAGAAAACATGAAAACAATAGCTAACAGGAGGACTGAGGTGCCTCAAACAACATTTCTCATCCTATACTCTTCTAAGCTACTACAAAATAGAAAGATGGACATATGGAAAACAAGTAAAACATAAACATATGAGAGATACATCACCATTAACTAAACTCAGGGATCCTGTAAGCAAGCCTTCATCACCATCAATCAAGGCAATCCATCCACAAGCTCCACAACACTAAATTGTTCTTCAACTTTAAAAAACCATGTATTTCTCTTAAAAACATCAATTTCCCATGTTTAAAATAAATCATCATGCCTTATATAACAAACAATGAAGAGGAGAGCCCACTAGAGCATCTAGAAGCCTATTGGCCAATCAAAAATATCCTAAGTTGTCCTTGAGGCCTTGCAAGGCCCAAGGCACAAAATATATTTTCGGGCCTAAAATAGCAATTATATTAAATTTTAGGACTTGAAAATCATGAGAAAACTTTCCAAACACAAATTATACCCATTCATGTATAGGAGCGTAGCGCACTGTGTCAAACAGTGAAAAAATGCCAGGTGCATAGCGCATAAATAGGCCTTTTGCAGCAGTCGTTTGGAGGTCTTCCCAACACTAGATTTGGCTTCGTGATTGCTAGTTGGAAAGTCTGATGAGTCTAATTTCCAAAAATGTTTGACTTGTGCTGATTGGATGCCATTTACCTGCTCAAAAATCAAATATCCCAACATTGCTCTGTGCATAACACCTGGTTTGAAAAGGAGGCAGAAAGGTCAAAATTTTGATGTTTTTTGACCTTTTGAGGGGGTAAAAGTACTCTAAATGATTTGAAAATTGCTGAGTAAATTTTTGGTGATGTGAAAAATCCAAAAAGGTAAACTTTGAGAGCTGAGGACGCACCAATTTTGTGCGTAGCGCCTAGGGTGCTGCACTCCTAGGGGTCAAAATTTGGAAAAAACAAAAAGCTGTCAAATTTTCCTCAAAATTTGTGGAGAGACCCCTCAAGAGGTTTTAGACAGTTTTTGGGAAGCCTGGGCCAAAATACCAAGCCTATATTGGTCCTTTTCCTCATTTGGTGTCGGGCCCTCATTTTGGGAAGATTTTAGCTTCTTCCTTGCAAAGTGATTTCTTCGTTTATAGTGCTCAGTCACTCTCCTTTGCAAGCTCAAGTCTTTGTTTGCCTTCCCCAATTTGGCCTCTAGATGTATGTTGGCCCTTTCAAGCCATGATTCCCTATCATGCTCAATTTCCATGGCAAGGAGTTTAGTAATAGGAAATTGTTGTGCTTGGGCTGATTCTTCCTCTCTTTGCTTTGATAATGCTTTCCTAAGACCCATAGTCCTTGGCCTTCTTCTAGTTTGACCCTCTTCATCACAACTCTCCTCATAAGCGCCCATGTAATCCTTCAACTGCACTTGTGACCTTTGAGCCTCTTTCCAATATTTGAGCGCCCTTGCTTCATAGATGGCCAGTTGGTCACTCATCTGTTTGTTCTGCATCTACAAGAAGTGAATGAGATCCTTTGACCTTTCTAATTCAACTTCCAAGTCTTTGATCTGTGCATTCCAGTCTTGTAGAAGATATTTTACAATTATTGTCTCATTTTCCTCACCATTGTTTATTTGAATGAGCTAAAATTCTCTTTCTTCCTCATGATTGTCTTCTTCCTCTTTCACTTTTTTTTTACCTTTGTCTTTCATTTGAGTTGAGTAGGAGTGCATGACCCCTTTATCTTTGGAGGCAGCAAACACGTGCCTCTCTCCTCTTTGATAGGTAATGGTGAAAGGTGCAACAAGTTTCATTTGCAAACTTTGATCACTAGTGACATTTGGACTATTTTCCTCCTCATGGGTGATATCTGTGTGTGTATCTTCCTTATCTTCCTCTTGGCTACCCTTTTGATAAGCATCCACTATATTTTATGCCATTATCACTGTCAAGATCCTTAGGACTATCCTCCTCATTATCTTCATTACTTGGCCCATTGTTATCATTTTCTTGCCTACTAAAAACAACTTCAAACTTTTTTTCTTGAATGAATTTTCCTTTCTTGTCACTGACATTTTTTTTTCTTCATTTCTTTCATATGCCTCCTCCCCACTGTCTTCATATGTATTCTCAGTTTCATTTTCGTCATCAAAATACCCACTGTTTTGGCCCTTTTTCTCATCATGGGGCTTATTGATTTCAACTTTGTTTTCTTGCTCACTGTTTCCTTCCTTGGAAGCTGCCTCTTCTTGGTCATCATCACTTTTTTTTTATTCTTCTTTAAACTTTGTTTCTGTCCCATAATCTTCATCATTTTTACTACTTTCATCATCTTATTAAGCTCTGCATTTTTAACACTTTTTTCTACTTTATTCTCTTCACTTCCTTCCATGCTATCATCACCCTCTTGGTCTTCCTCAATAGTTTCTGCCTCTTCCTCACTGCTGTTTGTTTGTTCTTCGTGGTCACTTTCCTCATTATTTCCTTCAGTACTGTTGTCTTCTTCATTGTTGTCTGCATCTACCTCAGTTTCTACCTCATTGTCCTCTTCCTCATCATTGTCATATGTTTGCTCCTTATTGGAGTTGTTGTCAGCTTCTTCACTTGGTACATTAGGAGAAGAGATAGGAGGTGAATTTATTTGTGGAGAAGGCATATGCAGAGATGATGGAGAAGTGGAGGTAGGTGGTTGTGAAGTGGAAGGTAGATTCTGCTGAATGAAGGCTTGGGGGTTTGTAAACACATCATGTGAGATGAAGACTTCCCAAGGGATTACTTATTGCTCCAGCTAGTGTAAGACAATCATTTTGATCAAGGAGTGGTGGAAAAGGCTCGGCATTTCACAGTCATAGCTTCTTTTCTTGACAACTGAGGTCATCTTGTCAATGCTCTGGAAAAGGTAGTATTTCATCATTTTGACTTTGGTGAAGTGCATTATTAACCTTATATGATATGAGTAAATCCTGGAGTATCTACCCTCACCGGTGAAATACCTAATAATCTACCTCATTAGTAGGGCATACCTTTCTAGCAGGTGGGAGAAAGGGAAAACATCCTTGCAACCTTATTGACAACTAGGTTTTAGGTAGGGCTCATAATAGCTCAAATCCAACTTCTTTTGTTTAAACCATATCTCACCAATGTCTGGTACACCTGTTGCTTTTGAAATGGATTCAAATGAGAGTTCAAATTCCACTCCTTCTAGGTTAACTTGGTGATTTTGTAAGCCAAGGATGAACAATCTAGTCAAGTCTGAGTGGCTTTTGACTTGATTGACCTTTTCACAAAACTGATAACACCCAAAATCCTGAAAACATGAAAGGATAATCGGAGAGGAGGTAATTTGAATGGTGTCTAAGGGCTCAAACCTATTGGCCCTTCCCCCCTTGTGTTTAGGCTTGGTATGCCTTTGGCTCTCATCACTGCTGGTATGAATTTATCCCTCAAACATGGTGATCAGTTCTAGCACAGCAAGATTTTTAGATTTTGTTTGGGAACCTTTAGGTCAAAGGATGAAAATTAGTGAGGTGAGGGAAAATTTGCAAATGGGGGCCAAGATGAAGCTTTCAAGGAGTGTACTCAGTGTTTAGAGGTTTTTTTGTTGTCACCCAGACTCCTCTTGCATATATAAGAGTTTTTTCCTTTTCAAACCTTAACCCAAGAGATTTAAAACTGAATTTTTATGCAGCCTAGGGTTTGGTCTAAATAGGCCTTTAAATGTATCTTTTTCTTAGCAAAATGAAAGTTTGAAAGGCAAAAAAAAATGAACCACCAACCTTGTTTCTTTGATTTCAGGAGGTTTGTAGGTGAAAAGTCAAATTTTTTGGCCCCTTTCAGCAAATTGAGACACACTGTGCATGTGCGTAGCGCCTGTGCGTAATGTCGGGTGGCTGATAGGCAGCTCGGGCAGCTTGGGCGCTTTCCTGTGCCTGTGCGTAGCGCCTACCCATGTGCGTAGCATCGGGCCCTAGGTCTACATCGCAGTGTTAAATAACACTGCGGTCACCTCTACTATGCGTAGCACCGAAGGCCAGGTGCGTAGCGCCGACCTCAAAGCATAGCGCCTGCGAAAATTTACCAATTTTGCACAGAAACCCTCAAACTCTCTCCCAACGGCTTTCTCTTGCTTGAAGATGAAAAATGATGCGGGGAATACCCAAAAAGGTCTTTATAACCTTTTGAAAAATAAATTTGAAGCTAAACCCACTTTTATAATGTTTATTTCTTTTCGATTTTTTCTCACTGTGCCTTTGACTGTTTTTGGTCCTGTAGGTGGGAAATTTGATTAAAACATTGTTCTTTTTTCACTGTTGGAGGCCTCTTAAGGTTATTTTTAATTTGAAAAGCTTCCTGAAGACACCAAGCCTATGCCTCTTAGCCTATTTTTGGAAAAAGAACTGTTTTTGACTTTAACACCTATACGCATCAAACTCATTATTTTTTCCATTTCTCCCTTTGACTGATATTCTGCCATGTTTTTATCTTTAAGAAATGAGGAAAAGATGTGCCACCTTTATGGGAAAGTAAACCAGGGGTATATCTATTTCTTTGGCCACTTAGACAATGATATATGTCTAGTGAGGGAGGTGAGATCTTGAAACATTTTTGTGTTTTGTTGGCCACTCCTGATCTTGTAGGTGCCTACACAATCTTTGTCTTTTGATCACTGTTTCTTTTGAAGTTTGGACAGCTCCCCTTATCAATAATGACCCATGTTTGTCATAGTCACTTTCTTTGGCAGCTTCTACCTCTGTTTGTCCCTTTTGGCCACTGGAATATGTCTCTAGTTGTTCTTTAGATAAAAGAGGCCTTTGGGCTAACATTTCTTGCCTCTTCCTGCTGATACTCTTCATCATCTTTATGCCTTTGGTGTAGTGGAGTATTGATCTTCATGTCTGCCAAATCTTAGAAGGTAGTTTGGAAACCCTTGAAACCACCTGTTGTGATAAAGGAGGTTTTCTTTGTCACTATTTGGACCATCTTTGTCCATCTTCCCAAACTTCTGAGTTTTTTAGGGGCACTTTAGAAAAGCAAACAATGTTATCTTCTAAGTTCTCAAAGAAACACTTATCAAAATCATTACTTATGTCTAAAAAGCCTTCAATGATCATTTGAAGGGGTTGAGGTGTCCTTTTCCTTTGTAACCCTAGTACTACTTTATTGTTTGGTCAAAAAAATCATAAATCCTAATTTCCATCAAACCCATACCTTGTTGATTTCTTCCTGGTTGTGAGTGGTTTTCTTGTGATGGTCCCTCTCACTACTTTACGTCTTGCTAGGTTGATAGCTTTTTGACTCTTTTGCAAAAAAGTAAGGGACAAATGTCCCCCTACAAAATTTGTGCTTCAGGCCAAATACCTTTTGAATGATATCCTCTGTGAACTTAATCCTGTTGTATCTCACTACCTGATGTGGATGCCTTTATAAGTTTTTTAGGCCTCCTCCTTTGACTCTATTTTGTTGTTGACCATTTACAAAACATTCCTTCAGAAATTCTTGGACATGGTAAATTGCTCCTTTGCAGGCTTACTTCTTGATCAAGAGGATATCTTTGGAGGTCTTTGATGTTCTTTGGACAATGATAAGCTTCATCCTTGTGTCCTCTTAACTTCACCTTTGAATATCTATGGAAATAGTGAATTTAGAACCATGATAGTGCATAACCTAGGTGACCCTATTTGACTCATAATTTCCTTGGAATAGGTTTTTGACTGAAAAAAATTGAATCATGGTTTGGATGAGGGGACAGAGTTTTGACACTGGGTGAAAATGTGAAGCTGGGTTACACTTTTTGCCCTTTTTTGAGAAAAAAATTTCATTTTTTTCGGTTCTTCAACTTTCTGCAAACTATAACAATTTTTCTGTGTAGAATTTCATTTTGCGATAAAAATAGAAGTTGTGAGAAATTTTGTTAGCTTTCTATTAATTATTTTTTGAAATTTTTTTATGCAGATTTGATATGTCAACTTACCGTTTCTTTGAGTGTGTGTTTCTTAACAATCAAAGGATTCATAAGAATTCATGTTATGACGCAATGTTGTATTCATTGAAAATTTGTGTTTTTGAGAAAACAAAATGTGTTACAACAATCTAGACAGAGTCTACTTTGGTTTCGTCATATTTACAAAGCCAATGGATGCAAATCATAATTACTAGAACTTTTTGAACTGGTTCAATACGAAAAACTGCGTATTTTGGATATGTTTCGCGACGCAAGAAATTTATTAACATATAAGTTATAAACTAAAAATATAAAAGCTACCCATTAGAGACGACGGAACAATGTAATTCCCCATAATTTTTTCAATTTTTTTTACAATGCATTTTGGGAGATACAAAATTTTGATTTCACTGAATCACAATGACCCTCAGAAATTGTTTGCACCCATTTTATTAGAAAAATAATTAAAATTAGTAAACGTTTATGAAATTCCATAAAAGTTATATTTCCTGAAAGTAGATTCAATTCTGAAAATTCTTGTCTTGGTTCTGACAGTTAATTAACAACCTTTCATGGAGTTTAATCAGTCCAAAGTTGCAGAAACGTATTCAGAGCCTAGTTTTTGCGTAACTGGTGACGAACAATGTTTTGCACCGACGGCTCGTTAAGTCTAACAACTTAATAGTTCGGCTGAAATTTTAATCAAAAGTTCGGCCCAACTATTGTATAACTTTCCGTCGACTGGAAATTTTTGCGGAGCCCCCACTAAAACACATTTCGCAGCAATATAAATTGCCGCGAAATCATTCTCAATTTTTGCACATTTCACACATTTCATCTGATTTTATGAAGATCTTGGTTTGGGTTTAAAAAAATTTCTTCAAAGTTTGGATTTAAGAGCATTTCTTGGAAGAAAATTGATTTTACAAAGAATTTATTTGGGATTAAAGAATTTTTTTGGAAGACATTTCTTGGAGGCAGCCTGATTTTGCAAAAAAATGTTTTGAACTTAAAAAAATTTCTTGGACGTACATTCAAAAGAAATTTCTTGGAGGTATGTACGTGTTTTGAGTTGAAGTAAATATTTTGAGCTTCGTTTCATTTTTATAAGACATTTTTCTCTTGAATTTTTTAAAGTAAGTGTTTTGGATTGGAGTATGTATATTTTGCAAAAAATTTAAACTGAATTTTTTAAAATTAAATCTTTTGTGATATTTTTTGTAATCGAGTTATTGTCTAATTTTTTGAAGGAAATTTTTTGAACTTCATACCCTATTATCATGGGAAATCGAAGAACTTGTGCGAGAAAATATGATCGAAAAAGGGACCCTGAAGAACGTAGAGAAGAGACGAGACAATCTCGCAAAAGAAAGTTAGAGGCCCTCTCAAATATTGAAGAGGAAAATCAACCTCAAGCAGAAATTGAAGCAGGTATGTAAATGTAAATATTATGATCTATTGATATATTTAAAATTTTCCTAATGTAAAATGTGAAGCTTAATTTTTATTTGATGAACTAATTTGAAAATATTTTGTTTAATGTAAACAGACAGAGATATTCCTCAAAATATTGAAGAAGAAAATCAACCTCAAGCAGAAATTGAAGTAGGTATGTAAATGCACATATTATGATCTATTGATATATTTAAAATTTTCCTAATGTAAAATGTGAAGCTTAATTTTTATTTGATGAACTAGTTTGAAAAATATTTTGTTTAATGTAAATAGACAGAGATATTCTTCAAAATATTGAAGAAGAAAATCAACCTCAAGCAGAAATTGAAGCAGGTATGTAAATGTAAATATTATGATCTATTGATATATTTAAAATTTTCCTAATGTAAAATTTGAAGCTTAATTTTTATTTGATGAACTAGTTTGAAAAATATTTTGTTTAATGTAAACAGACAGAGATACTCCTCAAAATATTGAAGAAGAAAATCAACCTCAAGCAGAAATTGAAGCATGTATGTAAATGTAAATATTATGATCTATTGATATATTTAAAATTTTCCTAATGTAAAATGTGAAGCTTAATTTTTATTTGATGAACTAATTTGAAAAATATTTTGTTTAATGTAAACAGACAAAGATATTCCTCAAAACATTGATGATGAGATACAAAATTTTGAAAGAGATATTGAACCAATGATTGAAGATGGTGAAAATATTGAAAGAAATCCAAATAAAGAAATTGAATCACAAGGTATATATATATATATATATATATATATATATATATATATATATATATTAAACACATGCACATATCATTGAAATTATAGATATATTTATTAATTTAGTTATTTGTTGAATATGTACTATTTTTTTGAATATGTACAGATGAAATCACTATCGAAAATGAGATGTTAGAAAATGTTGACACTCACACATATGGAGATAAAAAACCTGACCATGTTATATGATATCGTGTTAACTGCATTTTTGAAAAGTATTTCTTAAATGAGCGGGTGACAGTTCAGGCTCAAATGTTGAAAGGTCTCCTATCATTAAGGAATTTAAAAGAAGCTACGACACTATTGGGTATTCGAAAATCAACCAAAGATAAAAAATTGAAGGAAGATGTCATAAAAAATATGAGTAGTTCTATAAAGTCAATTAAGAGATCTAGAGAGAAAGATGTTTCAATTTTACGTAGAGGAATACAAATGGCAATGGTTTCATCAAGTACTCAAGAGAATCATTTGGTAACATCTATGGCACAAGCACTGGGAACCTCGCGAAAAACTTTGCACAAACATCGGAAATTTCGGCTGCAAATATATGTAAATGATGAAATCGTTTGTTGGAGAGCTATTTGTAGGCAACCATACAAAGATAGACTTGGATAAAATGTTAAAAAAATAATATATGAATATTGGAAGAACAATTTGCGTGTTTCGCCAACTGCAAGACGTGATGCGAAGAAGAATAGCATGAAATCAGTACGAAGAACATGAAAAATATTTCTTGGAAACCACTCAGATAGAGTTATTCAACAAGTTCAAAGAAGAAAATAGTCAAATTCATGTTTCACTCATTGCTTTTGTTCAACAAAAACCATGGTATGTAAAACCTATCACCGTACGTGACACTTGTTGTTGTCGTTTTCATGTGGAATTTGAGTTATATTATGACACATTCCTTGATTTGGGTAGAAAATTATGGAAGGATTCACCTCCTCCTTCCACTATCCGTGATTTCATATCTCAAATTCTATGTGAAAGAGAAGGCGATGAACTATTTTACAAAAAGAAATGTGTTGGTGGTAAAAAATGCTATGATTGTGGAAATTTGACTAAATTTCAAAACAAATATCATATTGATATAAATGATCAATCATTGTCCAACATGAAAGTAAAATGGAAGAGATATGAATATATCGATACATCGATTCAAGGTGAAAATAGTGTTAAAAGAATTGAATTACTAGAAGATGAAATTTTTCTGATAGACTTTTTGAGAAAGTTTGAGGTAGAAATTTACAAATACACCAAGAATTCCAATAGAGCTCAATGGCAAGACTTGCAATTCAAAAAATCTCGTGAATTTTTTCCACCACGGACCATTTTGTCAGTGATTGATTTTGCAGAAAACTACACATTTGTTCCACAAAAATAAATTCAGAGTGAATACTATCATTCTGACCAAGTCTCCATGCTCGTCCATATTCTATATAGACATGTTGAAAAAAATGTCGATCATATAGAAAGCACGAGTGAAAATCGACATATCATTAAAGAATATCACTTTTATATCAGTGACGATCATACACATGATACATGTTTTGTACAACATTGTTTTGGAAAAATTTATGATTCATTGAAAAATCGTGGAATAACATTCAATGAACATTGGATATGGTGAGACGGATGCGCAGGTCAATTCAAATCTGCACGATCATTCTTTTGGTTGTGTTGTCTTCATAATAAAACCTGCATTAAACATTGTTGGAATTTCTTTGAGACTGGCCATGGAAAAGGAGAACATGACGGTGCAGGAGAATGCATAAAACGAGCACTTCAAAGATATCAAATGAACCACTTTGCAAGCCGACTTGTGAACGCTGAAGAAGTTGTTCAATGGTGCGTCGCTGCTCTAAGCCATGAGAGAAACCCATCAAGAGAAGTGCGAAGGTACATTCAATTTAATTTATATTGGAAATGTAATTTTAAACATTGTACATTTATCATGCAATGATTATCTTTGATTGTATTTTGATATCATATTTACAAATTCTTCTTCTAATTTTCCATATAAAGGTTTTTCTGGCATATTGGAATCGAAGACGTAGATAGATCAATTGGAAATGATGTTGAAACAATCAAAGGGACTCGAAAATTGCATTCAATTCAAACAAAATCGTCCAGAAATTTGTTTGCATTGGATAAAAGAAAATATTCTTGTTTTTGTGATGTTTGCATAGACAACACAAAATCCAATGACGTTTGTGAAAAAAAAATGTATGTGAATGATTGGAAACATACAGAGCTAAATACAAAGGGAAAAATGTCTGTTGCAATGTTTGAAGAAATGAAATCAGAGGAAACTACAATATCATCCGATGGTGATAGAGTTTCTGATCTTGTTAGAGAAGGTAACATTTGAATTACTTTCTAATGATTTAAAAATCTAGAAATATTTAAATATGTATAATTTTGTTAAGTTTATTTTATTGTGCAGGAGATGTTTTTGCTGTAATTGCACCTATTGACAACGATGAAAATGTGAATTATTATTTGATGCGTTGCACTGAACGAAAAATTAAATTATTACAAAACTATAATGATCACGGATTTCAATATGACAGAGGTTCTATTATACTGAAAGGTTATTTTTTCAGACAAACTCATCAAAGTGGAGACTTTGTTTACTTTGAAGACTATGAACCTGATTCCATAAGTTGTCAATATAGTCACTTGGTGTGTGCAGCACGCATAAAGTTGATAGAAGTTCAATCAAAGAAAAAATCAAAAATTAAGAGATGGAAAATGTCAAAATCTGATCATGAGCGGATTATTGAAGATGGAATTAAATCATCTGCAGTATAGTTTTGTACGAAAATTCCTTTCAGACAAGAGACTCGGAGCACTTCTCTGACTTTTGGTGGGATTTGACCCACATCTCTAATCCTGATTGAAAATCTAGTACAAAATTTGCTTGTCCAATGGTCGGATATGTTCAATGTGCATCGATGAAAAATGTTACTTGTCTTGGATAGATATGTTCTAGAATGCACAATTAATTGTTCCAAGTAGTTTTTCTATGTGCATTGATGAAAAACTAGTTGGATTTTCTAGTAAAAAGTTTCCACAATGTAAATAAATCGACAAGGCTACCTATTTGAGTGCATTAACGACATTGACCCAAATTCAACAAACATATATATGTACTAGACTTATATTTCCAATCAAAATTAAAGGGATAATTTTTACATATATCTACTTCTTTAAACTCTTTTTTCAATTAGAGCTCAATTGATACATGGTTAGTTGCATTGAAAAGCTATGTTCTTCCTATTGGAAATTTTTTCATTCAAACAAAACAAGATGGAGAGATCAAAATCAATCTTAAAATTCCAAATGTACTTCAACCATCCAAAAGGGATTTGTGCAACATTACTTGACATGCCATGCCAATTATAGTGAACAACTATCCAATAGAAACATTTAACATTATATACCACATGTGCCAAATGTAAATTGAAACCATCCAAAACTTTAAAATTTTAAAAACTTTTGATAATATATCGTGCAACATTAAAACATTAAACATCACATGTGAAATGTAGATTGAAACCATTCAAAACTTGAGTTTAAAAAACTTTTTGATTATATATAGATCGTTACTTCACATGCCATGCCAATTATAGTTCAACTAGATCCAATAGAAACATTTAACATTATATACCACATGTGCCAAATGTAGATTGAAACCATCCAAAACTTTAAGTTTTAAAAACCTTTTGATTATATATCGTGCAGCATTAAAACATTAAACATCTAAATTTCATTAAATATCACATGCAAAATGTAGATTGAAACCATCCAAAACTTGAGTTTTAAAAACTTCACATGTCATGCCAAGTATAATTCAACTATCCAATAAAAACATTTAACATTAAATATCACATGCCAAATGTAGATTGAAACCATCCAAAACTTTTAACTTTTAATTTAACAAAAAAATATAGATCACAACATTACTTCACATGCCAAATGTACTCCAAGCATCCAAAACTTAAATTTTAAAAACAAAACAAATTATAACACATGTCATTACATAACATGCCAAATGTAGTTCAAATGACAACATTAATTTATAGATGACAACATTACTTCACATTCACATGCCAAAAGTACTAAAACCATCCAAAAATTAAATAAAACAAATAATATTAACAATGTAATAAAATATGTTCAAAAATTGTAGATCTCACAAGTATCAAACTGTATCAAGTTTAACAAATTTTAAGACCATATAAATCTTGAAATCAAATCTACAAATCATGTCCATCAAATAGAGAGGGATCTAGCGTCTTTCCTATCAGGGTCTTAGTCTGCGCCCTATCATGTGAAGCATCATGGGAAACCTACATACACAATGCACATGTACTTGAACATTAAAATTTGATGTTTTAAAAATGAATGAGAATATATATATCTATAACTTCATGTAAAAAACAAAATATAACAAAAAAATCATGCAATACCTCATGAGGTTCCCTCTCCATTTGATGAACAAGTTCTCCCATAGGAACATCTGCAGCGGTAAACTGTGCAATATACATGTACAGTTTTATATATATATATATATATATATATATATTAAAAACTTTCAAATGAAAATGCACGTGTACATATATAAACTTATTTTCAATAATATTAAAAAAAGGAACTAAAGACAACTTGTTCAAATGTTGTGGATGTTCCTATCTCCGTCGCTAGAGTCCGCGGATTAAATAAATCTTCTATAGGAACCTAAATTCAAAAAATTTTAAATAACTCAAAATATAGATCTCTCTCTCTCTCTCTCTCTCTATATATATATATATATATATATATATATATATCTCAATTTTTAATGGAACTTTTTGAGGTAGAATATATATATATATAACTTTTAAACATAAATTTTAAACTTTTGAAAAAATTTCCATACTTGTGGCTCATCTCCCAAGGAAGTAGAAGGTACATCTCCCAAGGAAGAAGAAGGTACCACCATCCCAAAAACATCAGATGGAATCGGTACCTGTTAAAACATTTTATCAAATTATATATATACATACATGTACATCTATGGTAACAATTATTTATTTTAAAGTCACTTAAAAAACACTAACATTTGCCAACATATCTTGATGGTCAGACCCATCTGCATTGTTTGAACCAGAGGTCCTGAACGTGATATTAAAACTTTCGTCACGCATCATGTGTGAGAACTGCAAATGGTGTTTTAACATATAATCATACATTTTTGTTAGATTAATGTACACATACAAATAAATGTATACATGTACATACACATGTATTTATTACAAATTGTACACATGTATATGTAAAAATAATTTCAAACCCTAAGGTCACTAACACATACCGTTCTCTTGCCCTCTTCCTCATGAAAAATTAGGTCTTGCAAACCATTGCGACAATTTTTTGCATATGTTCGGAGATCTTCAACATTCATGTTGTTAATCTCCTCATCTGTACAATAAAAAAAATTGGCACGTGCATTTTCACGTGCTCTTTGTCGATTTAAACAAAGATCAACTCCACCCAATCCGCTATGAACACTGTCGATCATAACATCCCTTGCTTCCCGACTTATTTGAGAAGTCGCATCCATCTATGATCACAGAGTTTTGACTCGAAACGGTCGACTCACCAATGGTGGATCAGGGTGAGGCAACTCCACATCTCGCTTAGCGCCCTTACAGTCATATAATCAACCTTTCCCCGAGCCAAAAAATTCTGAAGGAAGGTCATTGTAGTTGGGTTTCATACCCAAAAAAAATTCTTCATAAAACATTTGTGCAAAATAAACAGGAACCTCATCGTTCCATGGAAGCCTTCCATAGGCCGCAAGATGCCTATCATACAAATAACGAGCTACGTCTGGGTGCTTGAAATACTGCACCTTCAACATTTTTCTTTTTGGCCCTTCCTTATAATTAAACATCGACTTGGCCACTTCTTTTGTAACTTTTTGTTTTATGTCCTCCCATTTATCGGGACCCATCACTGTTTCTTTTCTCTTTCTCATCATTTCTACAAATGAATCAGTCATTGGCCCAAGATTTCTGTACACATTTACCATTTCACCCAATGAATGTGTAACTATTTCAAGGCGTTGTCGACTCTCAGCAGGTAGAGACAAAGCCACGAGATCTCTTTGCAATTTAGCATGAAGTCTTTCACACCTTTGTAAGGTGCATTCCGCCATGTTGGTTTCCCATGGTATATCAGTAATCTCGGCTGGATAAGTTGTGCTGGGTTGACAGCCTTCTTCTTGAATGTAGCGGGCTGCCCTGCATCTATTTTGACCACTAGTTCGAACATTTTCGGCCTCTGCATCAATATATATATAATTTCGTATATTAGAAAAAACACATGTAAAAAAAGTTGTACAAATTTAATGAAAAAATATTGAAATTGATGGCAACCTTGACGTTGTTGGTTAGCATATTCTCCAACATGACCCTGCTGAGAACCAGACCCAAAATGACCCTTCTGAGAACCAGACCCAAAATGACCCTGTTGAGAACCAACAGTCGTTGATTGGCCTTCGGGGGAATAAATATCACCCCCTTCACTCAACCTGCTACCACTCATACCTCAACCGGTTGAACCATGGGCACGCTCCATGGATGGAGTAGAAACCCTTCTCCTCTTACCTCCTAAAAATTAAGATATGAAACTTATTAACAACTAATTTAACTCACAAAGTTAATAAAAAATCAATTCCATATGTACACACATGTATGGAGATTTAAGATTATATTTAAATACCGTGAACATCCCCCGATCCCTGAACCTCCATATGGGATTCGGCTGATCTTCGTCATTCATCCTCCATGATATATATCTATTGGTCGACATTTGCACAAAATAGATTTCAGAAAATCAATTTGTAATTTAGTGTACACAAATTATGTATAACACAACTTTCAAAGAAATAATTGATGTGTGAAACTAAATTTAATCGAAAAAGAAATTATAAAAATGATAAGTTCACCAAATTGTGCTTTACATGGTGGGAGAACACTTGGTATAAAATTTACCACTTATACACTTTAGTTTGTGGGAGAAATGACACATGTACATAATTTACCTTAAATTTGTTGTGTTTTATGGATATTAAAATGAAGAACTTCTATTTAGATCCATTCCAGAGATTGACTGTAGGGGCATTTACTAGATATGTCACCTTTCATAAAAGATGAGATCTAGAGGCTACCTGGCCCTTTACAGACTCTGCCTATAGAACTTGTAGAAGTAAACACTAGAGGCATTAACAATATCAAAGAACGTTTTCATGCTCAGATATGGGAATGTGTCTCTTTCCCTACGCAAAAAAATAGTTCAAGGTAGTTAATCTTCATAGACACGTCATCAAGAAGGTCAATGTGATCATTGCCAACTTACTTTTCATGAAATTAGGCTTGGAATCCTCTACAACCTGGTGGATGGAGTTGAATGGGAACTAGGTCAAGGCCTTTGCAAAATACATGCTAGTGAATAACACTTACTAGGTTATGCCAACAAATAAAGTGGGATAAATGTTTTCTCCTCGAGGTTATCCAATGGGGTGTGTAATACCAACTTCACCCATTTCCTAACAGGTTTCTCTCTTAGGTTACAAAGTGTCTTCCACCTTATTAGTTACATATTTTTCAATTTCTCGTGGATTCCTTGAATTTTTTCTCCTACCATCTCCCTCTCTCACTCCCCAAATTATTGTCATCAAACATGCCCCATTGAGGATCCGGAGCAATGTTTGCACCATACTTAGAACTGTCATTTCTGCTAATTGAAATTAGAGAGTCATGTATACTAGATTGCTTGCTTAAGTGGCTCTTACTTGGACAATATCCTGAGATGAGTTTGACATGATGGTCATATGAGGCTGGAAGCTACTTGGTGTAATTTTCCTTGAATCTTAAAAAAAACAGAGCAAAAATGTCATTTTCGATCATTTTTTATTAGCTTCTGCATACAGCAGATGTTATCACAATTGCAACACAATCATGTTCCATGAGCATGAATTATGAATGTTGCAAGCAAAATTGCAAGGAAATTTGCATTCATTTTAGGCAAAATAAGGCTATGACATTAAGGTCCATGCTAGAAAAAATTATGCAAATAAGGTTGCTAAGTCTTGATACTTACCAGGTGTTTCAAAGCCATAACGAAGGTTGACTTTGAGAGTGTCCTCCCAAAGCCCTGTCTTGAGATGAAATTTAATTCAATGTCTCTTAGAGTTGCAAGGTGGAATTGATAAAACTATTTGATTTCTTTACCATATATGGATATCTCCTTTCATCTATACCTTTCTCTACCATCTTATTTCCAAGTGAAATGGGAATTTTCACATTTTGAATGCCATTACCATGTAGTTTGGTAGTCTGCTAGCTAGACCTATCACAAGTGAGGTTGTCATACCAAACTATTTCTCTTGCTCAACTTAGTGACCATGACTCTCTTCTCACACTGCTTACCATAAGATCTTCAATTGTACATGTCACGCAAATTTGGGGGTTCTAGGTCTACTCCTATTAGGTAAAGTTGTATTTTATGGCATTGTGGTCCTTAAATTTGGAGGTGTTCCACCTGAAAAAAGTAGGCATTAAATATGGATGAAAATGATTTGTTTTAATTTTGATAGAATTTCCTCGTGGAATTATTGAATTTCTCGACGACATCATGCTAACTTTGCTCAGAGAAGAAGGTTTTGGAGGAGAAATTGAATTCTTTTGACTTATTTTTGGCATTGAAGTTTGAAATAGTAGTTTTGATGATTCCATTGATGACCTTGCTGAGGAATTTGATGCACACAATATTGACTTTGAAGATAGTTTAGAAGACGTTGAAGAAGTTGTAGATTTTGGTGTTGTCACTGAATGTTTCTTTGTTGTTGGACTTGATCAAGACACAATTTAACTTTACGAGCAGATTGAAGACCTTGAAGAGATTTTAGATTTTGTTGTTCACACTGAAGGTTTTTGTCTGGTGTTGTTTCCTAAACCATCATTTCCATAGAACATTTTTGGTGAATAGATTCTTGACCTTGATGAGAGGATATGATACCTTGAAGAGGCTACATCTTTTGGTGACGTCACTAATTGTTTCTCTATTATTATGTTTGTTAAACATCTCGCTTAGGGCGAGGCAACTCCACCTATATTTTACAGTTTATGGGACAGAAATCAATATGTAGAAATATTCACTTGGTTTTTATAATTGGATAGAGGAATGACTTAAAATGACCTTGTATGTCTTCTCATTTTAGAGCTCAAATTTTTAGGAAGGATTTAAGTATCCACCTTTCAAGAATCACTAGAAGAGGTTGATAAAGAATATAGGAAGACAAAAAACTAACCAGTGGTGTAATAAATGGATTTCTTGGGAGGTATATTGGCATATGGACTTTTGGTAGCTAGAACTTTTCCAAATAAGTGAATGTATTTGAAAACTGAACTTCTAGTTTATTTTGGTTTAGACAAGGTCTAGAATTTGAAAAGTGAATTCCCTCTTTCTTCCTCGTACATGTCCAATGATCGGAATCTAGATTGAGGGAAAAAAATTTCCAAAATAAAAATTTTGCATTTTATTTGTTGTACACATGAGTTTTTAAAAGCTAATTAACTCATAAATTTCTCACAAAATACGCTTAAATCTTGACACATAAACCCCTACCCAATCAGATAACTTTAGACAATCCTAAACACATTTTTATTTAACTAATGAGGGAGATAGCCCAACAAAACTAGTTTGTCCATATTCAAATCAAGTTGGTATCAAAGCGCAATTTAGCTCATTTTATTCAAGGTTAGTTAGAAGAATTAGCTATTGGTTTCTGTCTTCAATTTCCTCTCAAAATGAATGCGTATGTGCTTTTGAGAGACACACTAGAGGAATAAGGTCCAAATTTTTGATGAATATGTGCTATGAAATTAAAGGGTTAAAGGCAAACATGTACAAGGCATAGTTGAGTACAAGGCATAGTTAAGCCAAATGTTGTTGAGGAAGGGCCTAATTATTTGGGCCTTGGTTATGGAAAACATGATGAAGAATGCTCCAAAGCCAAGGAGGCACATGAAGTTGTTCCAAGAACGAATTTTATTTCGTGTTCATTACCTCAAGCTTGTGAAGTTTGTGTTCATGATGAATGGAAAATTTTGACACCCACTTTGCAAGAAGATGTTAATAATCATGCAGCTAATGAGAATGTAAAAGAAGAAGATGTTGAAAGCTCTAGAGTCATTGAATTCATTGCTAGTATTCAAAGGAGAGCCACTACCTCATGTCAAATTCACCTCCTCAAGAAGGTGACAACGGTGAATGTTCAAGGTATAAATTTGCCTCTAATCAAATTGCTTTTGATTATGATAAACATGGTAAATATTCACATAAGATTTGGAAAATAACTTGCATGTTCCTTTTGTGGTTTGAATAATCATAATGTTTATAGATGGTGGAAGAAGATATCCATGCACATGAAACTTTCTAAATAAATGAGGCAAAAAGTCAAAGGCCCATTGGACAAGGAAAATGATGTTGAAAATAAGTTACAATTTTTTATTACTCATTGCCATAAGAAAGGTCACCTTGTAGACAAGTGTCGGAATTTGTATCCAACAAGTCATCCACAACATTTGAAGAAGGTGGAAAGAGATAATGACAAGAATGGAAAAGAGGATTCCATAATCGATGAGGGTCAGGATGATTCACATGATGATGAAGTGCAGCTAAAAGAAGCACCAATGAAATGATTTGGTAACGGATGGTTAGATTTCTTATCCAATTAAGGCCTTGAATGTATTTTGATGTTTCATGAATTTCTTTGCAAATTCAAAGTATGGTGCATGTTGCATGAAGCAAGATGTTGAAGGTAGAGTTAAGTTGACACACTTAAATGGAACAAATATGGAAATTTGTACATGAGCTATTATTTGACTTGAGAGTCAGTTGTTTGAAGAGACATGTTTTGTTGACTTGTGTTTGGTTGATGGTTTTGTACACCAATATGTAAGAGTACATGGAGATATTCACATGATGTGAATTTTTTTTCTTTGAAGGATAAAAATGATATGTCAACGAGCTATGTTTCTTGCATGATGTGTTTTTTAGTTTGATGGTTTTGTTTGTGACAAGACGTCACAAGATTTTGGGAAGGTCCACTCTTGAGCGAGAGCCTCATGATTACAACATAATCATGAGAATCAAATGGGAGTGCATCCTTATTCTTGGATGAGTGGCATCAACCAAACATATTGTGTATTAAATGAGGAATTTTTCTCTCCTAATCATTTCTAAATCACCCATATCACCAAGAAAACATGTTTTAAAAGAACATACTTTGGTAGGGGAAAGACCTTAGGTCCTTTGATTGTGCACATGTGGTGTAAAAAATTGAAATTGACAATTTGCAAAAAAGTGAAATTATGAATGAAACCACGAAAACAAAAATCCCAAAAGTGGTAAATGATTTAAATAGACCTAATTAATTATTTACCAACATAAATTCTTCAGCTTTTAGCAACTAAATGATAAGTAAAAAAAAAAAAAAATTGTAATTATGGTTCGAAAGTTACATAATCTTAAGAATCCAAAAAACAAATTATTTTTCAAAACGTATTACTTTCAAAGTATCAACAAGGAATGTACAAGGGTGTTCAATGAATTAACACTATTTATTTAAATTCCATGATGTATATCTTACTCATAATCTTAACAACTTTTTAAATAATGATCTAGATTGGATAATTATATTATTTGTCATATATTTTGATGCTTATAGAGTGAAAAAAACTGAAAGAATCAACTTGTAGGGTCATTTTAATGGTGGGTGGAGAATTGGGGTCTAAAACCTTTTGGAGTTAATTTGAAGTATTAAATGACATTTCTAGGGGTCAAACGATTATCCCTTGTGCCGAAATCTTGACCATTATTCTACACTTAAAGACATATCCAATGGTGCAAGAAAAACATCAAATTAAGTTCATTCAAAATTTATGCCTTTAGTAATTTGACCTATCATGTTGACCACCATGGTACGAGAGAATGTCATTTTAGCCCCATTACTCATGCATAGCAAGCTAGCTACATGTGGAATTTTAACAAGACTCTAAAAGGTCTAAAATCACAAACCTCGTTAATGGTTGATGGAGTCAAATCTTACACCTAGTTGGCTATCACGCTATGTTAAATACTTGGCCACTAGGAGGAATAAGAGTTCCATTTTTTGTTATTGTATTTTGTTCTATAGTTGAAAATACAACTAGGAGTGTGAAGTTAGAGAGAGAAATGTATGAAGTTAAGTTTTTATAGCAACCTTACATGCCAAAAGTCTTAGCTAACTCTAGAGAGATTACCTCTTTCTTTGTACTTACATATTTTCCATACCAGAAAAGAGAGAGTAGAGCATGTTTAAATTTTAGTGTTGTTTTTCTCCCATAAGGATTTCCTAGGGAAAAAGGAGTCTAGAGCATCATTACTTTTTAGGGTTGCTTGCCTCCCATAAGGATTTCCTAGGAAAATAATTGTGTTGATTGTCTAGAGATATGTATTTGTGTGTTTCATTATGTTCTCTATTTCTTATGTTGTGTTTCATTATGTTTTATATTTCTTACATTTCTACGCTCCTATTTTTCTTTCCAATCAAGGTTTATAAAGTAACATGAGAAGCAACATGAGACTTGGAACAATCATTTTCATTATCTATATGGAAGGCAAAAAGGATTATATCCCCTTAAGCTTAAGCTTATGTAGTTTGTCAATTTTTATCATATATTTTTTGGTAAGGGTAAATGTTTTTTAATCTATAGTAAGTCATGAGTTCCCCAATTTTACCTTATATAAAGCATGATTCTATGATTACTACAATTTGTACTTGGTTTTTTATTGTGATGATTCCCTGTCTCAATCACTTGGCCATCTCTCGATGGGTAGTTAAATCTTTATAACAATACTTAAGTAATATTTATCTACTTGTATTATATGAAATGTAAAAAATTGTATACTATTTTTCATAAAATTGTGTTGAATTTATCATATATTTCGATGAAAGTTGATTATATGACACGTTTTATTTAAAAGGATCCAACAATTTTGTTAAGGTATGAATTTGCAATTTTGTGTGGCTCTCTATCAACCTTCACTTCCTCATTTCTAGAAAAAATATACTTGCTCATTCGTATACCCACTTTGTATTCAAATGCATGAGTTTTGAACTCTCGGTAACTATGTTTTTCCACGCAGGAAAATTATATGTCACATTTTATACTAACTCTAAATATTATTTTGAAGTTTGGATTACTGTTATTCTTTTATATAATTTAAAATTAGATATAATTTTAAATTGAAAGCTACTTAGATGAAATATAGATTAGATATGGCATTTGCAAATTATTATCTATTTATTGAACTAAAGGACATAATTATTACACATGTTTAATTTACATTCAAATGCTTCTTTGATTTATCTCCTATAGCTTAATGTAATGCTAGATATATAATTTAACTTGAAGGCCCATGACATAAATATGACTTCTATGTGACATTTGGATTGAATCATCTATTTGTTGTGTTATATGAACATAATTGGTACACGCATATCTAATTTTCATTACTAATATGTCATGCTTCTTTATTTTATCTTATATAGACATGACCGGAGCATCCCTTTTTAATCTATCCCTTTTGACTTCGGATATGTGGGCAATACTCATCCACATATTTTTCTATCATAAAGCAGTGAGTAAAATTGTATTCCATTTGTGTCAATGTTAAGGTTAAGCACATGGATTAAAGTTCTATACAAGATACATTGCCACGGTGTACATTTATATCTAAAGAGTCCAAAAGCTCATTCAAGACCATATGTTTTGTTGATGTAGGTTGATTGGTTATATTGCATTTCTTTTGCAGATGTTGCTGTGGGCCTTACCATCTATTCGTTCTAGTAATTGCTGAAACTAATCTTTCACCTTTTTATTTTAAATAGAAATAACTTTTCAAAGATATTTTAATACGTAAAATTAAGGAAAACCCTTTTTTGCCTATGTGAATATGATAATGTCTAACATGTGCTTTTTATTTCTGCAGTAATGACAGAGAACACTATTGTGGTTGAAAATGGTCTAAATGAAACCATACCATACACACAACTCAATGAAAAGAGAGAGCCTAATATAGCAGGCATAAAAATACTTTGCTACAAAATGATAAAACATGTGAGTGAAAAATTTAAAACATAAATCAAGATATCAAACACAATGATATTATGATGGAGAGAATATTTCTGCAGCCAAAATGAACATGCAAACCAAAAACTATAATAAAAAGATTACAACATATCATTGCAAAATTTAAAAACATAAATAACCTAACACACAAGGATATCTCAAAACACATAAATGCATATGTAGAACAAAACCTGTAATAGAATATTTTGCTACATACAACACTGCACATTTTTAAAACATAAACTAACTTAGCAGACAATAATATTAAATTAGATTTAATTGTTTGTGCAGTTGAATTGATGTGCATAGAAAAACTGGGAATAGAAATCTCTGATACATACAACACACAAATGCAAAATCTTAAAAGATAAATAAATCTTGCAAACAGAAGGGTATTTAACTAGATAGAAATGTCCATATAGATTCAGTAAGAAACCCAGACCTAGTCAAAGAAAACATGAACCAATGGTTTATTTCAGCTCTACATCAACGTTGAAAAATCGAGCTATTATGATGTGTTACAAGTTAGCCTACATGCCAAAGTGTTGGTCGGCCTAAAAGGAAGTAATTCTATCTATATTTATATACCTTGTCTGTGGCTCTTTTGATAAGGAATAACTCAGCAATCTCTGAAAATAGTTTACAAATTCTTGTAAGATTCAGTACGAATTTGTTGATGGGCTTTCAGTGTGAAGTTTAAAGAGTTTGAAAATAGTGTGGATCTATTGTTCGGTCATCTTTGAAGCAAATTGCAGATAGTATAGTATGAAGCAGATTGCGTATAGTGTGAAGCAGATTGCGGATAGTCTAAGGAAGATTACAAATTCCTGAAACAAATATGTGGATATATGTGGCAGGAGGCAGCACCAACTAATGTTGTTGATAAGATTGTTAAAATAGAGATGGAGAACGAACCCAAGGGTTTATCTGACCCTGCTGTGTCAAAGGTTAATGTTGTGGATAAGACTGTTAAAATAGAGACGAAGAACAAACCCAAGGGTTTATCTGACCCTGTTGTGTCAAAGTTTGATCAAATTAAGAAGAAAAAAAAAGGCAGCAAGGAAGAAAACAATGAAGTTGACAGTGGCAAAGATAAGTTTGTCGGCTTGATTTTTATGTGTAATTCTCAAACAAAGCAGGAGTGTTTCCGATACAAAGTGTTTTGGTTGCCACCAACCAAAAAGGAGCTTGTAGAAAAGGTGAAGCCTGGAATGAAGCTCTTCTTGTATGATTTTAACCTTAGACAGATGTATGGTATCTACAAGGCAGCATCTGCTGGAGGAATGAATGTGGAACCAGATGTTTTCCGGAGTTGTAAAAGGCCACTCCCGGCACAGGTAATCTTTTTATACAATGTTTGATCATATATTCATTCTTACTTTGGGCCTATGCAATTTCGGTTTCGCATCTTTTCTGCATCAGTTTCCTATTTTCTATTGAGATTAGCTTTTCTAAATTAAGTATGCAGATTGCGGATTGTCTAAGGAAGATTACAAAATGCCTGAAAGAAGATGCAGATATATGTGATTTCAGCTAAGGTATAAATTTCGGAATATAGAAAGATGAATTTATAACATACCTAAAGTATCGGTTAAAAACCACAGAACTAAAGTATCAGTTAAAAACCACAGAAGTAAGGTCGAACATAAGAGAACTAAAGTATCGGTTAAAAACCATAGAACTAAGGTCAAACATACCCGATGAAAGGAGCAACAGAACTAAAGTATCGGTTAAAAACCACAGAACTAAGGTCGAACATACCCATATGAAAGGAGCAACAGTGCCGATGAAAGGAGCACCAGCGCAGATGGGAGGAGCAACAGCGTCGACGAAAGGAACAATAGCGCGGATGGGAGCAGCAGCGACAGTGACACAAGTTTGCGCGAATAATGAAACCAGTAAACAAACCAACTTCGCGGGCGATTTATTTATAGAAAATAGTTCGGCCGAACTATTTTAAAATTAAAAGTTTGGTCGAACTCACAATTCGGCTGAAATTTTGTTGGAAGTTCGGCAGAACTTTTGTTGCCGGTTTTCCCATCTCCGGCAAAAATTATGTTTTCCCACGCCGTCAGTGTGCCATCAATCAAAGCGGAATCACGAACTATTACAGAGTTCGACTGAACTTTGGAAAATGTTCGGCCGAACTATTGCCGAAAAAAAATTTCAGCCCCCGATTCTCACAAAAGTGTAACCCAGCTTCACGTTTCCACCCTGGTATAAGGATTTTTCCAGGAATTTTCAAATAACTCATGTTCACCTTGGTGCTTTTTCTTTGACTTTTGATTCCCATACTTGTTTCTATCACAGCTTTTTCTTAGGTAGAAAAGGTATTATTTATCATTTTTAAAACAAATGATGATGTCATCAATGTATACCATAGTGAAGAAATTGAAAACTGGAAACATAATTCTTCGGAAGGTGTCTCCAGTGTCCTTTAGCCTAGGAAGCATTTTTTTAAACCTGTAATTGCTCCCTGTAAACTTGAAAAAATCTTCAAGCTGTTCGATTTGAAGTGGTATCATCTGATGGTAACCTGAAACACTATCATGTAATGACACATGGTTAGAAATCCCTACTCTTTGTGAAGTATGATCTATTTTGGGAAAAAGGTATTTTTCTTGTAGGGAGGTTTGATCTAGGTGCCTAAAATCCATAACCATCCTATACCCTGTTGTTTTCTTTTTAAGTAACATTAATTTCTCAAGGTCCTTGTGGTACTTTTTAAAAGGGGAGCTTCTTAGAATGGTGTCTGTGTCACAATGTTTTGAATTGACCTCCCTATATATACTAGCATTCTGAAAAATTTTGTACAGTCTTGCGTTTCTTTGTCTTGTGTGTAGTGATAAAATTTTAGAAAACTTAACCATTTCAGGCTTCTTAAGTTTACCCATGCTATCTTTCTCTATATTAGCTTTATTAAAGACTTCTTTGGGATCTACAACAATATTTGTGGAAATTGAAAACCCTTTTGAAAAGGAGAAAATCTTGGATGATGAAGTATCTAGGTAAGGTAAAAACATAAGACTAGCTTGCTCTAGATTCCCAAAGATTTTTGTTTTGTGAGGGTATTTCATTTCTTCTGGATTGGCAAAAGGAAGAAGTTGTGTTTTTGTGGTTTGTCTTTCTTTTGAGCAACCCGTTTCCTGTTCTAAATTGATTTTTGTTTCTGACATTTCATTTTCAATTTGTAGGAAATCAATTTCAGTTTTATTATCTTATGGTGTTTTAGGGTCGTGATAGTTTTGACTGTTGAACTCATCATAGAGGGACTGATCCAATTGTTGTAAAGTGCCTAGATCTTCACATTCACTTGCTCATCAAGGTCACTTTCATTATACAAGATGAATGAGTCCAAGTCTGAATGAATGGAATAGATAGGGGTGTTGTTGGGTCTATCTAGGCTACTTACCATATACTTCATGTGAGATTCCTGGTAGAGTCTCCTTGTTTGGTTGAAAATTGGGATGGTAGCATAAGACATGTCAAGTTAGAGGTTTCCCAGAAGTTTAGCTCCCCAATATCGAGATAAAATCATGCCATATTTAGGGGGAATGTTAGCCACGACTATATCCATGACCAGGGTCTTAGCAGGGATTTGTGTCAGATTGACACATAAATCCTTGATCAGGCCCAAGCACTTGACCCTGCTCGAATCTAAGGAATATAGATCTTTGTAGGGCCTGGTTATTTCTAGGCCTAATCTCTCCATTACTACCTTTGGCATGAGGTTGTGAGAGGCACCAGAGTCTAGCATGGCATTATGTAGGATTTTGTCATGTATGTTTAGGATGACATAGAATGGGGGAATGGCTCCTTCTTGGTATTTTCCATCTATTTTGGGTCCAAACAACAGATCTGGCTTATCATCTGTCAGATTCAAAGTATTGGTATCATTTCCTATGTTTAGAACTTTCAAAACTTGGGATCTGTACATATCTTGAGCTACCAGTTCAGTGAGATGGATGATTATTTTGATTTTAGCAATCTCTCCTTCAAAATTGAAATGTATTTGATTTTTGGACATATTTACAACAGTTTTATCAGCCATAAATTTTTCCACATTTTTAATTTGTTGATTCTAATTCAGGGCTTTGGTCAATAGAGTTTTCTCAGGGCCACTAGTAGAATTACTAAGACAGCTTGTGTCAACACTTGGTTGGCTAGTTTGGTCTGTGTTATGATCAGTTTTCTTAGCCATGGTATTGTTATTGTCTGTTTTTCTTTTAAGAATGTTTTTGGGAGTTTTCTTAACAGCAGTGTCTGAGTTGTTTTTCCTAGAGTTGTCTTGGTTTTTCTTACTCCTAAGATCATATTTTCTATGAACTTCCATTATGGCGTTTTCTAATCCCAACTCGTGGTCTTTGGAATCTTCATAGCTAGTTTCATCTTGGTTTGAGGAGAAAAAAACTTTTTCTTCTTCTGTGAGAAAAACATCACCCTCGCTATCAGAGCCTATTAAGTTTAGGTGATTTTCATCTGGTTGTTCAATATCTCTTTCCCCTTCATCAATATAGTTATCTTGGAAGGGTGGCCTGATTTGTTAATCATTTTCCCTTGGTATGTTTTGGGGCGGGTCTCTTCTAAAGTTCTAATTCTGGTTTATGTTTTGGGGATTTGGTTCGTTGTCCCTAGGGCGTTATCTTTCATTTATGCTTATTCTCTCCATCATTCTTCCCATGGTCCTAAGGAGGTTGTCAATCTTGGAGTCAGATGAGGAGGTGGAGGGCATGGTGTCATATTTGTAGGTTACCCTCTTTTCTGATCATAGCCTCACTCGTTTTTCAATCAAGTTGGCCTCTATACTTATAGCTCCCTTTTGCATGTCTTCTAAGGTTAGGGGCTCTCTTTCTCTCATCTGATAGGCCATGTCGGGGTTAAAACCTTCTGAAAATTTATCTAAGGGTAAGCCTGATGGGGGTTTCATGTTTGGAGGTAGTGCGTTATAAACACTATTGAACCTTGGGCAATAGTCTTGGACACTTTCCCCCGTGTTTCTTTTAAGATTGCTATATTCCGAGAGGATATGAAGAGGGTTTTTATTGATTTCCCATTTGTTTATGAAATTTTGGTAAAGGGAAGGGAGATCGTGTATGATGTTAGGAATTAGGCTCTTGAACCATTTCTTAGCTTCTCCTCCTAGGCTTTGGGAAAACATCCTCATCTTAATGGTTTCCTCTTCTAATTCCATGTAGTCGAAAGCATCATTCATTTTTTCTACATGTTGTTGGGCAGTGGTGGATTAAGCCCCGGTGAAGTGTGGGATTTTGGATTGGTAATCATTTGGCAAAGGTACTAATGGTTTTGGTAACATGAGGGGTGCATACGATGCTGCCATGATAGGCTCCAATGGTGCGTTTACAAGAGGAGGATTTGTGATATGAGATGGAGTTGTTTGCACAGTGGCGGTGTGAATGGGTGTGGCGGAAGTACTCGGACCAGTAACTTGATTCTGAGTAGACTTGAGATAAAAAGAGCCAAAGTGATGGAGAAGTTGTAAATCAGGTGGTGTGGAAGGAGAAGCTTCTCCACTAAGACTCTACTGCAAGTTTATGGGCTCAAGGTCAGTATGGTCGATCTTACTTTGTGACTTGGTCCTGAAAAGGGTTTTTGTATGGCGTAAGTCAAACTAGGCATCTTGAAATGCTGTAAGATTTTTAGGTACAGAGCTTGCTTTATGAATGGTCCTATTAGTAGCTAAGTTTCTAGTTTCAGAAGTTTGCCACAAAATATTTTCTAGTTCATCAACTATAGTAGGTGGGTTCGGGTCCGAATGAGATCTAGTATTGATTCTTCGCGAAGCCAGATTTCAAACTCAAAATTCAGAGAGGCTATAAGATGTTCTTAATTTTTTTTAAAATTTTTACCTCTTTTATGTTTGTTAAACTTACACAGTGTGTGACTAGGATTCTAGACTTCATAGGGTCGTTTCGGCACAATCCTTTAGGATCCTAAGGGCACTAGTAAAGTTAAAAGGCCTACTAGAGGCTAGTGGAGTTGTCAGGTGGATATTTTTAGTTGTTTTTGAAGATAAGTGTCTATGGTCCACCACCAATATTGACAAAAGCCAATATAGAAATATTTTGGGGTTTTCTGAGTTTCTATATGCAACCCTTAAGGTGTGAAAGAGTGTCCTATAGCTGGGTCATCATTTTGCTGGGATGGTGAAAAAGCTAGATTTCTACTCTTAGGCTATCAGTTAAGTTCTTTATAATTTGATGAAGGTTTCTGAAGTCCTAAGGGATACTTAGTTTGTCACTGACATCAGAGGTTGCATCATGATCACCATTGTGTTATTGATAGTGATGAAGTAGCTATAAATCATAGGATATTGTTTGATGAAGGGATTGTGGAGTCCTAATGGGTATTTAGATTGTTATGAACTCAGAAGGTCCCACTGTGATCGCCATTATATTAGTGTCTCGTGATTTGGAAGATTGGTAAACCAACTGATAGGGTAACATCATACCAGTCTTTGGAGTCCTAGGACCTAGCCTTCTTGGACTCGGAGAGGGCTCTCTCTATTATGTGAAGGATGTGAGCTTGTTCGCTTTGGATGATTGATTTTATGCTAGTTGTTAAGTGTAGGTTTGTTTGTTTGTTTTGGGTTGGGGTAAGATGATCAAGTAGGATAGGTGGAGTGAGAGGTTATCAAATCAATTGGGCAATGGAGTCTATGAAGTTATTGGTATCTTGGTAGCGAATCGGGGTACATCATAGGGAAAATATAGTGTAGTTAATGGATCTTTTAAGTTTATGTGTGAGGTGAAATGGACAATAAGTTAAGTAACCAAGGTAGGGCAAAGGGCAGTTAAGAATCCTTTTTCAAATACCTATGAACAGGGAGGTCTTTAATATTGATAAGAAAAAGATATTAATCATGAGATAGGGCACACCATTTACTCAGTGACAATACTTTTAAACAAATAAACAATGAAGATAAACAATCCAGTAGAACACGGAAGCAAGACAACTTATCTAACTTCAATGATTCAACTTTCAAGATTTGAAAACATATAAGAAACAAATAGCATCATTAAATGAAGAGGTAACGCCTAAACATCATTCATTAAACTATAAAGAACTTCGAGGCAAACTGATAAGCATATTCAAAGGGAAATATCGAAACAATACCTCTTTGACTTAACCTAACAATCAATACATCAAAGAGAGATTTCAAGATAGAGTTTAGATAGCCTTAAACAAGAAGGGATTACCATGAATCATGTTTATAAACTAGCATACTAATCCAATAATGAAATATACAAGATTAGGTGGGCCTGAGGAGAAATGAATAATTCTTTAAGCTAACCCAGTAGAAGAAAACATGAAAACAATAGCTAACAGGAGGACTGAGGTGCCTCAAACAACATTTCTCATCCTATACTCTTTTGAGCTACTGAAAAATAGAAGGATGGACATATGCAAAACAAGAAAAACATGAACATATCAGAGATACATCACCATTAACTAAACTCAAGGATCTTGTAAGCAAGCCTTCATCACCATCAATCAAGGCAATCCATCCACAAGCTCCATAACACTAAATTGTTCTTCAAATTTCAAAAACCATGTATTTCTCTTAAAAACATCAAGTTCCCATGTTTAAAATGAATCACCATGCCTTATATAACAAACAAGGAAGAGGGGAGCCCACTAGAGCATCTAGAAGCCTATTGGCCAATCAGAAATATCCTAAGATGTCCTTGAGGCCTTGCAAGGCCCAAGGCACCAAAATATCTAAAAAAATATATTTTTCCGACCTAAAATAGCAATTATATTGAATTTTATGCCCTGACAAGCATGAGAAAGCTTGAAAAACACACATTCTTCCTATTCATCTACAGGAGCGTAGTGCACTGTGTCAAACAGTGAAAACATTCCAGGTGCATAGCGCAGAAATAGTTTGTTTTGCAGCAGTCCTTTGGAGGTCTTCCCGACACCGGATTTGTCTTTGTGATGGCTCGTTGGAAATCCTAATGAGTATAATTTCCAAAAAAATTTGAGTTGTTCTGATTGGATGCCATTTACCTGCTCAAAATTCAAATCTCCCAACACTGCTCTGTGCGTAACACCTGGTCTGAAAAGGAGGCAGAAAGGTCAAATTTTTAATGTTGTTTGACCTTTTGAGGGGGTAAAAATGCTCCAAATGATCTGAAAATTAGTGAATAGACTGTTGATGATGTGAAAAGTCCAAAAATGTAAGCTTTGAGAGCTTAGGATGCACTAATGTTGTGCGTAACGCCTAGGGTGTTGTGCTCCTAGGGCTCAAAATTTGGAAAAAACAAAAAGTTGTCCAATTTGCCTCAAAATTTGTGGAGAGACCCCTCAAGAGGTTTTGGACACTTGTTGGGAAGCGTGGGCCAAAATACCAAGCCTAGCTTGGTATTTTTCCTCATTTGGTTCCGAGCCTTCATTTCGGGCAGTTTTTAGCTTCTTCCTTGCAAAGTGATTTCTTAGTTTATAGTGCTCAGTCATTCTCCTTTGCAAGCTCAAGTCTTTGTTGTACTTCTCCAGTTTGGCCTCTAGATGTATTTTGGCCCTTTCAAGCCATGATTCCCTATCATGCTCAATTTCCATGGCAAGGATTTCGGTGAGAGGAAATTTTTTTGCATGGGTTGATTCTTCCTCTCTTTGCTTTTCCAATGCTTTCCTAAGAACCATAGTCCTTGGCCTTCTTATAGTTTGACCCTCTTCATCACTACTCTCCTCATAAGCGCCCATGTATTCCTTCAACTGCACTTGTGACCTTTGAGCCTCTTTCCAATATTTGAGCGCCCTTGCTTCATAGATGGCCAGCTAGTCACTCATTTGTTTGTTCTGCATCTGCAAGAAGTGAATGAGATCCTTTGACCTTTCTAATTCAACTTCCAAGTCTTTGATCTGTGCATTTCGGTCTTGTAGAAGAGATTTTACTATTATTGTCTCATTTTCCTCATCACTGTTTATTTGAATGAGCTCAGATTCTCTTTCTTCCTCATGATTGTCTTCTTCCTCTTTCACTTCTTTTTTACCTTTGTCTTTCATTACATTTGAGGAGGAGTGCATGGCCCCTTGCTCTTTGGAGGCAGCAAACACATGCCTCTCTCCTCTTTGATAGGTAATGGTGAAAGGTGCAACAAGTTTCATTTGCAAACTTTGATCACTATTGACCTTTGGATTGTTTTCCTCCTCATGGATGATCTTTGTGTGTGCATCTTCCTTATCTTGCTCTTGGCTGCCCTTTTGATAAGCATCCTCACTATCTCTTATGCCATTATCACTGTCAAGATCCTTAGGACTGTCCTCCTCATTATCTTCATTACTTGGCCCATTGTTATCATTTTCTTGCCTACTGAAAACAACTTCAAACTTTGTCTCTTGACTACTTTTTCCATTCTTGTCACTTTCATTTTTGTTTTCTTCATTGCTTTAATATGCCTCCACCCCACTACCTTCATATGTATTCTCAATTTCATCTTCTTCATCATAAGACCCATTGTTTTGGCCCTTTTTCTCATCATCGGGCTTACTGATTTCAACTTTGTTTTCTTGCTCACTGTTTCCTTCTTGGGAAGCTACCTCTTCTTTTTCATCATCACTATGTTGTTATTATTCTTTAAACTTTGTTTTTGTCCCATAATCTTAAGCATTTTTACCACTTTCATCATCTTTATTAAGCTCTGCATTTGTAACACTGTTTTCTGGTTTATTCTCTTCACTTCCTTCCATGTTATCATCACCCTCTTGGTCTTCTCTCAATAGTTTATGCCTCTTCCTCACTACTGTTTGTTTGTTCTCCATGGTCACTGCCCTCATTATTTCCTTCATTACTATTTTCTGCTTCGTTGTTCTCTTCATCTACCTCAGTTTCTACCTCACTGTCCTCTTCCTCAACATTTTCATATGTTTGCTCCTTATTGGAGCTATTGTCAGTTTCTTCACTTGGTACATTAGGAGAAGAGATAGGAGGTGAGTTTGTTTGTGGAGAAGGCATATGCAAAGATTATGGAGTAGTGGAGGTAGGTGGTTGTGAAGTGGAAAGTAGATTATACTGAATGAATGCTTGGGGGTTTGTAAACACATCATGTGAGATGAAGACTTCCCAAGGGATTCCTTGCTGCTCCAGCTGGTATAAGAAAATCATTTTGATCAAGGAGTGGTGGAAAAGGCTCGACATTTGGCAGTCATAGCTTCTTTTCTTGACAACTGAGGCCATCTTTTCAATGCTCCGAAAAAGGTAGTATTCATCATTTTGACTTTGGTGAAGTGCATTAGTAACCTTATATGATATGAGTAAATCCTAGAGTATCTCCCCTCACAGATGAAATACCTGATAATCTGCCTCATCGGTAGGGCATACCTCTTTAGCAAGTGGGAGAAAGGGAAAAGAGCCTTGCAGCCTTGTTGACAGCTAGGTTTTAGGTAGGGCTCATAATAGCTCAAATCCAACTTCTTTTGTTTAAACCATATCTCACCAATGTCTGGCATACCTGTTGCTTTTGAAATAGATTCAGATGAGAGTTCAAATTCCACTCCTGCTAGGTTAACTTGGTGATTTTGTAAGCCAAGGATGAACAATCTAGTCAAGTCTGAGTGGCTTTTGACTTGCTTGACCTTTTCACAAAACTGATAACACCCAACATCCTGAAAACATGAAAGGATCATGGGAGAGGAGGTAATTTGAATGGTGTCTAAGGGCTCAAACCTATTGGCCCTTCCACCCTTGTGTTTAGGCTTGGTAGGCCTTTGGCTCTCATCACTGCTGGTATGAATTTCTCCCTTAGACATGGTGACCGGTTCTAGCACAACAATATTTTTAGATTTTGTTTGGTAACCTTTAGGTCAAAGGATGAAAAGTAGTGAGGTGAGGGAAAATTTTGCAAATGGGGGCCAAGATGAAGCTTTCAAGGAGTGTAATTAGTGTTTATAGGTTTTTTTGCTATCACTCAGCCTCCTCTTGCATATATAATAGTGTTTTCCTTTGCAAACCCTAACCCAATAGATTTAAAACTGACTTTTTATGCAGCCTAAGGTTTGGTCTAAATAGGCCTTTACATGTCTATTTTGCTTAGGAAAATGAAAGTTTGGAAGGAAAAAAAAAATGAACCACCAACCTTGTTACTTTGATTGCGGGAGGTTTGGAGGTAAAAAGTCGAATTTTTTGGCCCCTTTCAATAAATCAAGACACACTCTGCCTGTGCGTAGCGCCTGTGCATAATGTCGGGTAGCTCATAGGCAGCTCGGGTAGCTTAGGCACTTTCTTGTGCCTATGCATAGTGCCTTCCCAGCTGTGTAGCGCCGGGACCTAGGTGCGCAGCATAGTTTTAAATAACACTGCGGCCACCTCTCCTATGCATAGCGCCTACGCAAATTTACTAATTTTGCACAAAAACCCTCAAACTCTCTCCCAATGGCTTTCTCTTGCTTGAAGATGAAAAATGATGCGGGGGAATACCCAAAAAGGTCTTTATAGCCTTTTGAAAAATAAATTTGAAGCCAAGCCCACTTTTATAATGTTCATTTCTTTTCACTTTTTTATCACCGTGCCTTTGACTACTTTTGGTCCTGTAGGTGGGCAATTTGATTAAAACATTGTTATTTTTTCACTATTGGAGGCCTCTTAAGGTTATTTTTAATTTGAAAACCTTCTTGAAGACACCAAGCCTATGCCTCTCAGCCTATTTTTGGAAAAAGGATTATTTTTTACTTTAACACCTATACACAGCAAAATCATTATTTTTGCCATTTATTCCTTTGACTGATATTTTTCCATGTTTTTATCTTTAAGAAATGAGGAAAAGACATGTTGGTGGGAGAAATACCCTAGCAGTAAGTATAAAAAGCAGCTTGGGTTTTTTTTTTTTTAGATGTGCCACCTTTATGGGAAAATAAACCAGGGGTATATCTATTTCTTTGGCCACTTAGACAATGATATATGTCTAGTGAGGGAGGTGATATCTTGAAACATTTTTGTGTTTTGCTGGCCACTTCTGATCTTGCAGGTGCCTACCAGTCTTTGTCTTTTAATCACTGTTTCTTTTGAAGTTTGGACAACTCCCCTTATCAATAATTATCCATTTTTGTCATAGTCGCTTTCTTTGGCAACTTCTACCCCTGTTTGTCCCTTTTGGCCACTGGAATATGTCTCTAGTTGTTCTTTAGAGAAAAGAGGCCTTTGAACTGACATTTCTTGCCTCCTCCTGCTGATACTCTTCATCATATTTATGCCTTTGGTGTAGTGGAGTATTGATATTCATGTCTTCCAAACCTTAGAAGGTAGTTTGGAAACCCTTGAAACCATCTGCTATGATGAAGGAGGTTTTCTTGGTCACTATTTGGACCATCTTTGTCCATCTTCCCAAAATTCTAAGTTTTTTAGGGGAAATTTTGAAAAACAAACAATGTTATCTTCTAAGTTCTCAAAGAAACACTTATCAAAATCATTACTTATGTCTAAAAAGCCTTCAATGATCATTTGAAGGGGTTGAGGTGTCCTTTTCCTTTGTAACCCTAGTACTGCTTTATTGTTTGGTCAAAACAGTCATAAATCCTGATTTCCATCAAACCTATACCTTGTTGCTTTATTCTTGGTTGTGAGTGGTTTTCTTGTGATGGTGCCTGTCATTACTTTGCTTGTTGCTAGGTTGATAGCTTTTTTACTCTTTTGCAGAAAAGTAAGTGAGGGACAGCTGCCCCCCTACAAAATTTGTGCTTCAGGCCAAATACCTTTTGAATGATCTCCTATTTGAACTTAAGCCTATTGTATCTCACTACCTGCTATGGATGCCTTTATAAGTTTTTTTGGCATCCTTTTTTGACTATGTTCTGTTGTTGACCATTTACAAAGCATTCCTACCGAAATGCTTGGACATGGTAAATGGCTCCTTTGCAGCCTTACTGCTTGATCAAGAGGATATATTTGGAGGTATTTGATGTTCTTTGGACAATGATAAGCTTCATCCTCATGTTCTCGTGACTTCACCTTTGAATATCTGTGGAAATAGTGAATTTATAACCATGATAGTGCATAACCTAGGTGACCCTATTTGACTCATTGTTATGTCCTTGGAATAGGTTTTTGACTGAAAAAGCTTGAATCATGGTTTGGATGAGGGGATAGGGTTTTGAAACTCTATTATGCACTATCAGCCTAGACAACTATAAAACCTTGTTTACTTTAGAGGGCTTTAGAAAGGGAGTTTTGAAATCACCATTGCTTGAGGCACTTGGTGAGTAGGGGAAAAATTTTGGTTTACTTGGCAAAACAAGGTGTGAAATTAGAGGGCTTAGGCAAGCAGAGACAGAGTGTTATAGGAAAAGGTGGAAAACATAGTGAGAGTGAGGGACATTAGTCCAGTATTTGGTCTTGTCTGGGTGATAGATTGGCCATGCTTCGAGAGAGAAGCAAGATAGTGAAAATTTTCTTTTTGAGGAGATTTCTAGAACTCACATGATTCTTGAATTTTGTTTCTAGAAATCCAGGACAAAGCATTTTAGTCATCCAAACAAGAAAAAATTACTGATGACTAACACCTTATAATCCCAAAAAAAATGGAGTAGCTGAAAGAATCAATAGGACAATCTTAAATATGGTACGTTAAATTATGTTTTTCAAGAATTTTGAGCTGATGATTTGGGATGATGCAATTCTATGTGATGTGTATATAAAGAACAAGTTTCCATCTCATGTTATTAAAAATATGACTCCCTATGAAATGGGGTATGGCCACATTCCTTCTGTGAGGCATCTCGGTTTTTGGTTCCATCTATTATGCCTTGATACCTAAGGAACAGAGAAAAGAACTCAGTGAAAGGAGTCATAAATGTATCTTCTTTGGAAACTCAAATACCTCCAAAGCATACCATATTTATATTGAAATAAATAATAAGTTTATAATATCTAGAGATGTGATCTTTCTTTAATCTTCCAAGACTGACAATTTTGTTGAGAGACAACTTGATCACTTAGATATATTTAGACATGAAAATTATTTTCGAGAGTTTGATAATGAGATTCCACATCTTGAAGGGGGGATCATTATACTGGATCAATCTATTGAATCTCCTTCTGAAGCACTCTCTCCCCCACATGAAGCTACAACCATTGATCAAGATGACACTTTGAGTGATTTGATTAACATAATTGGGAGGCTAAATATTGATTCAAATCCATCTCAGTAAACTTAGCAGCATGGTCCATCTCATAAAGGTCCTCCAAAATTGCTGACAAATACAATTGAAAAGATAGGAACAAGAAGCTCAGTTAGACAAACTGGAGGTGATGTAAATGATCTTGATTCACTTGTTGATATGGATGTTTCTTATGATTGTGAACTAAATTTTTCTACATATTTTGAGTCAAATTCCTTCAAATAAGCTGCTTCTCATGATAGATGGAAAGAAGTGATGCAGAAATAATATGATTCTTTGATAAATAATGGCACATGAAAGCTGGTTGATCCTCCATTTGGAACCAAACCAATAGGTTGCAAGTAGGTCTTCAAGAACAAGTATAAAACAAATGGATCACTTGAAAAGCATAAATAAAGGCTTGTGGAAAACGTTTTTACACAAAAGTAAGGGGTTTATTATGAGGAGACATTCCCCCCCACAAGAAAATGGGCTACCATCCAGACACTCTTTGCCTTGGCAGCTCAGAATAGTTGGAAAGGCCATCAAATGGATGTAAAAACTTCTTTCTTGGATGGAGATCTGGAAGATAATGTTTTTATGTCCCAACCAGAAGGATTTTTTATGAAGGGTCAAGAATATAAATTATGCAAGCTTGTAAATCCCTTGTATGGAATCAAGCAAGCAGTGAGAGAATGGTATGAGAAATTGACTGAGCATTTTCTAAAACTCAATCTCAAACACTATGATCTTGATGATGAAGCTTTGTTTGTCAAGAAAGTTGGAAAATTATTTTTATATCTTGTGGTGTATGTAGATGATCTTCTGATGATAAGGAATAATGAGAACTACATTGCATCCATAAAGAAAGAACTGAGGAAAGGTTTTGAAATGACAGATTTGGGCTATGTTCACTACTATCTCAGTATTGAAGTAAACCAACATCTGAAGTTTATTGCCTCTCTTAGAAGAAATGCATTGGAGATATTTTGAACAGTTTTTTCATGGTTGAGTGAAATTATTAGACTACTCCAATAGAACATAACTTAAATCTCACATCCATTGAAGGAAAATAATTTGAGGATGCAATGAAGTATACACAACTCATAGGAAGTCTCAACTACCTGACTACTACCAAACGAAACATTTCATTTTTTGTTTGAATTCTATCCAGGTTTATACAAAAGCCTTATGAGGGTCATTGTTCTGCTAGAAAAAGAGTTTGAAAGTACTTGAAGGGAACTCAAAACTTTGGACTCAAGTATACTGAAGTGGGTGACTTCAGCTTGATTGTATAATCTGATTTAGATTTTGATGGACATAAAGAAACTGGAGTATCTACTTCAGGTTATGTTATGAGTCTTTGATCAAAAGATATCTCCTAGAGGTCACGTAAATGATCATTTCTATCAGATTCCACAACTAAGGCAAAATATGTGGCAACAACTGAAGCAACAAAGGAAATTGCGTAGCTCAGGAAAATTCTGCAATATTTGTAGGAGAAACAAGTGCATTCAAATTCTCTTTTGATTGATAAAACTTATTTATTAAAGTTGTCCAAGAACCAAAACTTCCATGATCAAAGGAAGCACATCAATAAATAATACCATCTAATTTGACATCATGTTGATGCAAAAACAATGCACCTACGACATTGTTCCAAAAATGAGGAGATTGCGGACATATTCACCAAAGTGCTTGGAAGTGAAATTATTGAAGGATTCAAAATGATGCTTGGACTGACCAACATCCCTTCATATTAAGTGGGTGAATGTTGACACCTAATCTCTGGGATTAGAAAAATCTATGTAGATATTGTAAATAGAAAAATAAAATAAATTGGAAGATGAAGAGACATTGTGAGATGATACCCAATAGTCTCCCTCTCCTTATATATATATATCGATCATTTCTCTTAATGAAAAACACAATTTGACTTAGAATCATAAACATGACCTGGAAATATTAAAAATGTATAACTATTAGTTCCCATGATTAAAGATTTAATTCATGAACAAAAAATACACCATAATCATTGATAATATAAGTAAATTCTTCCATGCACATACAACATTCATGCACTTAAAATGATACATATCAAAATTCAAGTTATTCATTCTAAATACTTCTCTCACTATCATTCATACTTATTTAACATTTTAGTATATTTAATGCTAATATTACATACATACATAGTAAATTCTAGCATGACATTCAAACATAAAATTGAACATCATCATCATTTAATTAACAAGGAATGCAAATAAACTTATCTGTTCCTCTTAATATTTATAAAAATTGAAGAAGGGATCACCACTCCCCACCAAACCACAAAAATAACTGCAGTACAAATTTATTTCATATTTCCACCCCTAAGTCAGATCTGATGTTTGGAGGATGTTTCACTAATTGTATTATACAAAAGGGCCCATTTATGGTATAGAGAATGGATACCACTATCCTTCACTAGTTAGGAGATAGGGATGCCACTTCTCAAGCACTAAGACTGGGTTGAATACAAAATATATTGCCACTAAGGGATTGAAAAGAACAAAGGGAGACCCCTTCACAACTTCTTGTGCTTCCCTAAAAAATCCTCCCTCTTTCCAGTGCTTAACGTGTGCAAACAAAATAAATTAGTTGAGTTCTTCTTGATCTACTAGACTCTAATGGAGGGCTCTCTCACTAGTTTCCTCGACTTATCACAATTAAAACCTAGACTCTATAGTCTAGTTTCAAAAGACAGGTTTACAATTCCACAATGGTTCCTGGTTTACACACATTTTGGGTATATTTCTATTTTATCTTGGTCTCAAATCGCTACATTCATCTAGCTCTTCTCTCATCGACAATCTCAAAACTGACCATCTCTTCCTCCCCATAACTATTGCTTCAAAGAATATATTAAATTTCCCAATATCCCCTATAGGATTCCTAAGCAAGCTACAATTTTGAGACATTGGGATCTACTTAAACATGTCCATCTTCTTCAAACTTTAGCATTTTATAATTAAATTAAATATTTACATTATACAATCTTGGAAATATATCCATGATGTCTCTCTAGTGTTAGAAATCCTTTAATTACATTATAAAACTTGGGAATTAAAGAAAGGAATACTATAAAAGGATAAAATGGAACTTATATGGGATTCAAATTATAAGAGAAGTCAAATTTATAAACCACTCACAAATTATTTATGCCACTCATATTCTTTAACACCTCGATTGTAGTTGCTAAGAGATTCAAAGAATTTTGATCCTATTTCTCAACGCATTTGGAAGTAAGATAAACAATGGTAAGAGTCAAAATTTTAGTGGAAATGTTCTTATTTATTATTAAGGTTACCTTTTATATTTCTTGAATTCCTCAATAATTTAGATTTGAGTTCTTAAATTCCTTTGGATGCCTATATCATTGGCAACATCCAAATATTTGGATTCAACTCACATTTTTCAAAAAACTAATTGAAAGATGTATTCATGGGGATCACATTGGATAAATCTATCTAGATGATTTAAGTTGGTGAAAAATATCCTCTCATCATGGTTCAACTATTAAAGCATAACATTGCTAACTCCATTTGACATTTATACAACAAATTTACTAATAAGAATAATCTTATAGAACAATTTATGAATGAATGAGATAAGTGATGAAGTTGTAAAATCTACTAATATTTCAGCATTGGTAATAATATTAGAGGATTTAGACATTAATGTTTTAGTCTTGCTAATAATCTTAAAGGATTTAGACCTCTTTCACTATAGATTTTTTCCTTGCAATGATTTGTTTAAGGTTTAATCCAATTGTTTTTAAAGATTGAATCAATAGAATATTTTGGTAATGTTGAATCTGGTCTAAAGGGGTTTACACTTATAGTTTTACATTACATTGAATGATTTCTAAGATATAATATATGAAGCATAATTGATCTAATATATAATTCGACACAATTTTATTCCCTTGGAATTCTTCTTCACCCATGCCCAATTCCATCACAATAAAACTTGCATGACGGGGACTACCGTAGTGTATACAATACTTGTCTAGTTTTCCATTAACATTGTTGGCATGATGAAATTTGGCAATATGACCTACTAGGATTTTAGGATATTGGGGAATACCATCAAGACATAATTTAACATGTTCCAAGTATGCACAAGTTCTAAATCATGGGACTTTATCATGATGCAGCGAATTGTGTCCAATTAATCCTATGGGGTCTTGTAACTCATGCGATGAAATTTATTAATGTATTAACAAATATGATCCTCATGTGAAATTGGTCCCCACAATTTTCCTTGTCACTGGAAAAATAATATTCTTTTGCTATATGAGTCTTCTCTCTTCTATTATTACTCAAAATATATCTTCTTCCATGACACAAGAAATTAAAACTCTCTCTATTGCACAAAATGTGCTTTCTCTACAACATAGAGAAATCAGGCTCTTCTCTTCGTCACTCCAAAAAGTTGACTTGTCAATGATATATCATTACCAAAAATATATTTTCCAGGATAATAGTTTGTATACAACCCAATTTTGTGCTTCTTTGGTGTAACATGGTTACATGTCACTCATTAATCAACTTGTCTAGTGATATAGAGACATGTATCACTCCACATGTAACATTTATGGCAATACCAAATACATGTCACACAAGTAACCACATTGTTGGTGATATAGATTCAAAATTGTTGATTGGAATAAAAAATCTCTCATAAATGAGTTCTAAGGTGAAAAATTTTCAAAGTCTTTAATATTTTCACTAAGAACAACTGTCAAACATATCTTTCAATTTTTCTTATAGCTATTCCTATTGGGATTTGGATTAACCATAAATGGGTGCATTGTAAAGGCACTCCTTGTGAAAAGGTCATTGATTGAAATCCTTGGTGAGTTAGCTGACCAATATATATATATATATATAGGCTCAGAGATATCTTCTATTTATAGCAAAATTGTGAAGATTTATCTATCATAATATTTTTCTTTTTTCCTTACCATATGCCAAGGATAAAAAAAATTCAACTATAATCTTGGCCTATAGCAAAGCTCGACTCTTGAATATATTTTTTAAGATAAATATACTCAATCACATTATTTTTTTGGGAAAAAAATCGTTGTAATTCTGGTAGTTTCAACACCTAGTATCATGGCCTCTTCATGAGTAAGGGTTGAATGGAATAACTTCAGACCAACCCTCTTCCTTAATAATATCACCACTCAATTAATGTAAATATTGTGCAAGGAAACTTCCTTCCATTCAATGATATGGAAACTAAAGCTACTCCACTTGAAAGATAACATATTCCTAAGGCCAAAAATTAATCCTATCACAAGAGACTATAAATATAGTTATAGAGATAATGGTCTTGCTCGTGTACCCAAATTTATATAAAATTTCATAGTTAAGGAGATAAGACATTTGATAGGAGGCTTCCCAATCCTAAATTCATTATAAATATTTATACTACTTAGGGTCACAAATTTTGGCCAAAAATAACTTCCATAGTTCACAAATTTTGGCCCAAATGAATAACATCCATAGTTGTGCCATTCTACTCTCCATGAACCACTTTGGCTAGAAAAAGAGGTCTAAGATTAATCCCCCTTTATCCTCTTAGGTGACAACCTAGGTCATCATTTTGTATCTTATAAATGAATATATTTTGGTAGTTTTCCTTAGAAATTTCCAAAGATATACCTATAGTCTCTTAAGTGGGCCTTGGATGACAATACACTCAATATTCCATGGCCAACATGTCATATTGGCTGATGGAATGTTAACTACAATTGAAGGATGCATATGTGTAAATATAAATATATATACTTGTATTCATTCTCAATCCTATAACATGATAGATGGAATGCTTCTTTACTAGGCAGGGTCACAAATGTTGGCCCAAAATAAGAACTTACATACTTTTTCCACTTTACTCTCCATGAACCAATTTGGCTAGAAAAATAGGTCTACACATAATCCCCCTTTATACTCTTAGGTAACAACTTAGATTGCTACGTTTTTGTACTCATATAAATGAATATACATAGGCACATGTCCTATAGCATGTCCAAAGATATACTTGCAAGCTCTCAAGCAAGCATTAGATGAGGATACACTCAATCTTCCATGGACAACATGGCATACTTTCTCATGGATTATTGACCACAATTGAAGGATGATATGCATAATTAGAAATATATTGCTTATATTCATAATAAATCCTATAGAATAAGTGATGGAATGATTATTTACCATTCTAATTAGGAAATATTATTGTATTCATTCAAGTTTACCAAAATATGGTGTATGGATGTCAAATTCAAATTTCCAAGGTATACTTCACCCAAGCTAAATTCATTATGAAATTTTCCTCATATACGTGAGGTATAACCTTTATTGAGTTAGCCCATGAGGTGGCTAGATGATTATGTCTAAATTCTACTTTCTAAAATAGGAAAAAACCTTCACGATTTAAGTAATATAAGATATGAGTACTCCATAAGGTAGAGGATACATCTCTCACTATTTTGTTCTAGCAATTCTAAAGTACAATGCTATAGCCCTTTAACCTAGATTTATACCTAGCCAAAGGGTAGTGTTTGGGTAAGTTTGTTGGAAGTATTTGGTGAACTTGAGGAGTGATATGACACTCCCATAATGCTCAATGTTCCAAGAAGTAACCATATTGAAGTGATAATAAGTGCATTGGTGAGCATTTGAAACTTTATCTTCAAATGTTTAGTGAAGACCAAGGATTTTTTAGTATTCTTAAAAAAAATTCAATATTTCACCTATGAAACTTATCATAAAGGAAATGTGTCCAATTTTCCAGTACAAGATCCATTAGCGGAATTTTGAGGTCTAAAATGGGCCTTCAAAGGAAATTATAAAATAATAGTGGAAATAATAAAATAAGGTTAGATTACATCATCAAATTTTAGAGGGAAAATAGAAAAACAACTTTTTCAAATTGTATTTTCAACTTATATCACTATGGGTTGACTCAAATTTCAAATGGGAACTCTTATTAGATGCATAAATTTATTCCTCATCCAAGGATTACCCATGTTTCATACTTTAGATGGGCCCTGCTACACAAAAAATGAGAAATACATGAAAAAGCGTGATTGCAGTCACGTTTTTCATGTATTTCTCATTTTTTTGTGTAGTAGGGTCCATCAAAAGTATGCAACATGGGAACTCATTGGATGAGGAATTAAATTTTTCATCCAACAAGTACTCCCACTCGAAATTTGAGTAAAAGCTTAGGAAGATAAGTTGAAAATAAAAGTTGAAAAAATATTTTATAATTTTAATATATTTTAATATTTTTACTTTTTTACCCCAAAAATGGTGAATCATCCACCATGGTTGACATCATCATCTCAAATCCTATTGGTTATTATAAAATTTATTTTGGTTGTACATTTTTCTTAGGAGGCCCATTTTATACCTCAAAAGTTCTCTAATGAAGAACCTTTCCCATTAACCCAAAACTAAAATAATTATTAAGTAAATGTATATCATACGTAACAACAATTTACATAATAAATATCAAGCAAATTATAGCTAATAAAAATAATTTTAAATAGATAAAGAGAATTATCTAAAAGTCAATTGCCTGTAATTGAAGAAGGGTGGGCTCTTTTCCACCCAACCATAGGATCAATTATGTCTATATCTTTCTATAGCTAGCCACCTATAACAAGGATATGATCCCTAACATATAACTTCCATTAATTCTATAAATCCCTTCCCATGTACTTATATTTTCACAAGAGAATCCCTTCACTACCTATGTAGTCTGTCAGTGCCCTCCCCTCTTAGTGCCTATTTCCTTGCTCAACCAACATCAAAATTTACAACCATATTTCTCTAGTTAAATTTTAAATTTATCTATCCAATTTTAGCACTTAGATTCAAAATTTAATAGGTTCATTTACATAGTAATTTACCCATTCCACATCTGGTATCTTTGGGAATGACTTTTGACAACCAAGTTAAGTTATACATGCCAATGAAAATTTAGCAGCAAACCCACTCACATTTTTCACTCTTTCTACTTGAGTGATCCCTATTATCATGAAAATATTCCTCTAATACTCCTTTGGATTCTATATACTCATCACACATGGAAGAATGATCCCCCCGACTCCCACATGCATCCTCTCCCCTTATCCAATAAGAATTGCAATATGTCTTGCTTGTGGCAAAGTATTTCATGAGTAAATATTGAAAATAAAGGTGGATAGTATTTGTACTGATAGATGACACTTTAAACTATCCTATACATCTCACCATACCTCCATAATGGTGGAAGGTTGGTTGGAAAACTACCCAACTCCATAAATAATTCATATTTTGGGAAAAGCATAAAAAAGAAGAAGAGGCAAATTAAAATTTGAATTTGAATTTGGAAATATGCCATAATATGGATTTTTTTAGAGGGATATTTTCTTTTCAAACACAATGGTTCCCCGCAACCCCCTCACCTTTTTATTCTCATGGTATTATGGCCAATACCAATGCTCTACCGTTCAATCAAATTTTCAATGAATTTTTATTAACAAAAAAACACATTTACATCACCTTTAGTTTTCTTGTTTTAGTATTAAAATTGAAAAACATCTATGTTGTGAATCATGGTGACATTTACACATTATTATAATTACAAATAAGTGGAAAATAGGGTGTTACATTCCCATCCCTCTTAAAGGAACATATTCCTTGTTGTTTTACCATTCACAATATCGTTTTTATATAGTATACAAAAATGAGTATGCCACTTTCATGGCATCTTATAATTCCCATGTGGCCTCATCTACTCGAAAGTCATTCTATTTCCCCTTGACCTATGTGATGTCTTAGTTTTGGAGTAGTGTCTCCTTCTTGTCTAGTATTCATTAAGGCTTGGGCTGAAATACTCCTTTGGGCTCTACTTGGATCAAAATCTAATAAATGATGTGATTGGAATCATGAACATATTTCTTAAGAAATGATATATGGAAGGTAAATTAAGCTTGCATGCCACCGGTACAACTCTCTTTAGTATCTCAAATGGTCCACAATAGGGAGGTGCCAAATTTGCACAAGTTCAAATTCTTAGAGAAATTTGTTTGGATTTAACCTTGAAATAAAAAATGGGTGCTTCACTCAATGAACCTCTGACATATCACATGTGTTTTTGGAGTACTAAACAATACCCTTAATTTGACTACATATTGGAAAATACCTCTAAAAATCGTATTATTTAACCCCTACCAATATGAACCTAATAAACCTTCCTAATTGAAAAAACCCCTACTTTCACTAGATATTGTAGGTATTAATTTTTTCATTCACATTTTTTATACCCCTTTATATTTTTTCATTAACTTTGAGCTCCATTTTTTATACCTACCAATATAAAAATCATTTACCCCCTATTATATTCTCAATATATTATGTCATTTTCCCCTCAATATATATCCCCCAATATTACCACATATGGTATGGTATTACTCCCTCAATGAAGCCCCCGTGAATACAAATGATCCCCACTTTTAATTCCCTATGAGTTCCATAATCCATTCCTATCTACGTGACTGATATGTTGATTGTTAGGTCCCTATATTACTAGTGTAGTCCCTTCTTGTTGTTAGTGTAGCCCCCTTATTGTTATTGTTGTAGCCCTGTAGCCCCCATACTGTTATTATTGTGCCCCATAAAAGCCACTATTGTTATTTTTGTGACCTTACATTATTATTGTTAGGTCGACTAGGATTATATTGTGACCCCATAGACTCCTATATATAGAAAGGAGGTTTTTTCATTTGTATCATCCAATAATTTTTCATTTATTTAATGTAAAGGAGGTTTACCCCTCAAAGTGACTGATTTCTAAGGCGTTGATCTCTATTTTATTCTATTTTGGGAGTTTATTTCATAACATTTGATATCAGAGATTTGGATTCTAGGGTTTCGATTATTCAAACAGGTCATTGTGGCATTTGAGCTATAAAAAATTTTCTATGAAGGTTCAGAAGCTAAAAAAAAAAACCCATTTGCGAAGAAATCCTGAGGAACTTCGTGTAAAAATTTTAGATCTTGGTTCGTAATATTTTCGGAGATATGATCTGTGGAAGTTAGGGTTTTTGCAGGCTCCCGAATTTCATCACAAAGAGGTGACCTTGGGAAAATCATCATAACTCTCTCTCTGAGCATAAGATTGGATTTATGTAAAAAGTGGTCAAAAATAAATGGATTGTATTTTACATTGTATCAATTTCAGAGCCGAAGGAGGAAATAGTGACACGTGGAACACCATACAAGTTCTATCTACTGAACCAGTCCATAATTAGGTCATTGTGTGAGAATATTGGACATAACTTTGAATTGAAGAATCAAAATCAGGTCAGACCTGTGTCATTGGAAAAAATATTCAGAGGGATACTAAAGGACTGAAGATAAAATCTCAAGGATCTGAAATTATAGATATACATCAGTTTCAATATCGAGCTCCTCAAAAGAAAGAAAAAGGTGTGTATTTTTTTTCAAATTGCATAAGTCTTGGTTGAAAAATCTATTTGAAGTGATTCCAAGGGCATATTGAAGCATATATATTAGTATTAGGTTCTAAAATGCCCCCTAAAAATAATTCAACACCCATTAATCCCTCAGAAGGCTCTACGATGCCTCATGAAGAGGAATAAGTGCAACATGATATATCAAAATTACAAGAGCAAGTGCAACAACTTTTTCTCTCGCAAAGAGCAAAAAAAAATTAAATGAAAGTTTTCAAGAAAGGCATGGAAGATAATATGGATGATTTGAAGAAAGGCATGGAAGCTAAGATGGATGCTTTAAAGAATTGCATGAAAGACATGGAAGAAAAAATGGAATAAATGAAGAATGATCTAAAAGCAGACATGGAAGGTTGGACAAACTTGATATAAGAAATTATTCCTATTGGTGAAAATATTGTAAAGGAAAATCATTATGAGAACAAAATAAATGTTATTCGTGATTTCATAAACTCTAATGTTGGAATGAAGACCCGCCATATTCCAAATATCAATATGAGGAAGTTTGACAACAATGATATCGTAACATGGATACTACAGATGGAGCAATATTTTGATCTCAATAATGTGAAAAGGACACAAAAGGTATGCATTACAACCTTATATTTAGAATAAAATACATTTTTTTGGTATCGATGGCTTTGCTCCTGTAAAAAAATCATCACTTGGTAAATTTTTATGGAGGAAATGATAAGGAATTATGAGGATACAAAGAGGAACACCTTCTTTAGCCAATTGATAAATCTCAAACAAAAGGGTTCAGCGGTGGAGCACATTGAGAACTTCCAAAAATTGAATATAAGGGTAACTGGTATTCTAGAAGAACACATGATTGTTGTCTTCATAGGTACTTTAAAGGAAAACATCCAACATGAGGCTCACCTTTGGGAACCTGATTCATTGGAGAAGGCATTCAGGTTTGAAAGAAAAATTGAATGTAAAATTATGGTGACATGGAAGCCTACCACTCACATATATAAAGATGGAAGTGTTGCTACTCCTAGACTTGAACAACCTAAAAGTTTGACACCATAAAAATTGGAAGAAAAGACAGCAAAAGGGCTTTGCTATAGTTGTGATAGAAAATGCACTAAAGGTCATAAGTGTGCTGAGAAGAAATTATTTTACATAGATTGTTAAGTGGAGAAATAAAACGAAAAAAAAACTTCAAAAGAAGAGGATATACACTAAGAACAAACCCTAGAGAAAGAAGAAATGAGTCTGACCATACCCTCTAATGCATTGGCAGGAATTACCACTCCTCAAGCTCTCAAGATAGAAGGACATATCAAGAAGAAAAAGGTAATAGTGTTGATTGATTCGGGTAGTACCCATACTTTTATTCATTGTAAGGTAGCCAAGGAATTGAAGTGCTTCCTATACCCAACACCAAAGTGTCAAGTGATGGTTGCAAATGGAGGAACTATAAATTGTTCTGGAAAATGACAAAATATAAAGCTAACCATGGGGGAATATGTATTGAATACTCCAATGCTTTCTATTCCAATGGGAGGTGTTGATATTGTACTAGGAGTACAATGGTTACAATATTTGGGGACGATAGCTTTTAATTTTAAAGAACTTTTCTTGGAATTTTTTTCGAAAGGAAAGGAAGTTGAATTACGGGGTATCCCAGGGAAGCCAGGAAATATAATAAGCTCTAATGTCATGACAAATATTTTGAAGAAAGAACAACGAGGCGTAATTGCACAACTATGATCACTAGAATTTCCAACATCAAAATCATCTATTTCTTCATATCTCCAAAAAGTCTTGGAAAATCATTCCAAGGTGTTTGAAACTCCCAAAGGAGTCCAACCTATTCGTCATCATGATCATGCTATTCATTTGATTCCAGGAAGTGTTCCTCCAAACATCAGGCCTTACAAATATCCTTATGTCCAAAAGAGTGAAATTGAATGTATGATTGCAGAAAGGCTAGAGGCTGGTATAATTCAACCTAGCCAAATTTCTTTCTCTGCTCCAGTAGTATTGGTGCACAATAAGGATGGATCATAGAGCATGTGTCCATATTATAGGGAGCTCAATAAGGTCACTATTAAAGATAAATTTCCCATTCCTGTGATTAATGAATTATTAGATGAATTACATGAAGAAATTTATTTTACCAAGTTGGATCTTTGTTCAGGATATCATCAAATTAGAATGAATACTGAAAATATTAAAAAAAAAAAACATTTCGAACTCATGAGGGTCATTATGAATTTTTGGTCATGCCTTTTGGCCTTACCAATGCACCTTCTACATTTCAAGGGTTGATGAATTCCATTTTCAAACCCTTCGTTAGAAAACTTTTGTTAGTATTTTTTGATGATATACTAATCTACAACAGGTCTTGGAAGGATCATGTTCAACATGTTGACAGGGTGCTCAAACTATTGGAAGAGAAACAATTATATGCAAAATCCTCCAACTGTTTCTTTGGAGTACAAGAGATGGAATATTTGGGTCATATTTTATCTGAGGAGGGTGTTAAGGTAGACCCTAAAAAAATTAAATCCATTAAAGAAAGGAAATTCCCCACAACCATAAATCAGTTGTGATGATTTCTCGAGTTAACATGGTATTATTGCAAGTTTGTTAATAATTATGGGAGAATAGCAACACCTATAACAACATTATTAAAGAAAGATGCATTTTCATGGACTCCTGAAGCAACTAAGGCCTTTGAACATCTTAAAGAGGCAATGTGCCTAGCATGGGTCTTAGCTACTCCAGACTTCACAAAAACCTTTATTGTGGAATGTGATGCCTCGGGAAATGGAATTGGTGTTGTTTTAATGCAATAAGGAAGACCCATTTCTTTTGAAAGTCGTCCAATTAAAGGAAATTATTTACAGAAATCTATTTATGAGAAGGTAATGTTGGCAATACTACATGCACTAAATAAATGGCAACCTTACCTAATGGGAAGACAGTTCAAGGTAAAAATGATCATGATAGTCTTAAATACTTTCTGGAACAAAGACTATCTTCAGAAGAGCAGAAAAAATGGGTCACAAAGATGTTGGGTTATGACTTTGAAATCATTTACAAAAAAGGGAAGTTAAATGTTGTTGTAGATGCACTCTCAAGAAAGGATGAAGAAGTGGAGTCATTGCTTTGTGTCATTTCTATTATCCAACCATTGGATAACTGAAGCAAGGGATGAATGGAAGAATGACAAAGAAGGGTGGACACTCATTTAAAATTTGCAGCAATATCCTACTACATCTGATACATTTAGTTGGAAAAATGACTCCTTATGGTACAAAGATCGCTTATATCTTTGTAAGAATTCCCAACTAAAACAAAAGATTCTTTTGGAATTTCACAACTCTCCCTTAGGAGGAAACTATTGGGTACCAGTGTCCCACAATGTCCCTACTCCTGAAGTGCTTTACCAGCATACTACAACATGTTTCAATTCCTTTTGTTATTGCTACTAATGCTTGAAAACAATTTAAACCACCCAATCGGGAATTTCCATGCTTCCTATACCAAGTACATAACTTCCATTAGATTCAAAAATAAATTGAAATAACTCCAAATCATACCTCATTGGTGGCTCGTCAATAAGGTACACTTGTAATCCTGTTCACTTCCTATCACACAAGTAAAACTAGTTTTTTGATCAAATCATCATGTATAAATACATCACATCAAGTTAGCTCAAAACACAACCATCATAGATCAAAATCATAAATCACATGTACCCATCATAAACCATAATCATACATCACATGTAATCATCATAGGCCAGAATCATAAATCACATGCATAATAAAACTAAAATCAAATACTGATACTTATCCGTCGTCGATCCTTACTTTTCCCTTTGTTCTTTTGTACCCATATTGAATCAGTTGCCACCCCCAGCAAACACCCAATGCCTTTTATTTTATTCAATCACGTACACATACACATAGTGTACATCACAACACGTACACCCACATACAACATACAACACTATAAAATACACGCACCCACACTGGCATACGACACATACACCCACACCTAATGTATAATACAACACAATACATACGCCTACACAGGTGTGCAAAACATACACCTACACCCAATGTACAATACAACACAATACCTATACATATACAATGTACAACACAATGAATACACATGTCATGATACCATGACTACACCATGTGCATACATAGTACCGCATTCCTGCAACACATCTTGCACGACATACACATAATACCACATGTATACCAGTTCCATATGCACAACATGTACACAATACCACCTGTACACAACACTACCTGCACAATGTGTGCACAACATCACATCTACACGACACCACTTGCACAACGTGTACACAATGCCAAATGTACACTAAGCCACCTGTACATTGTGTACACAATACCACATGTACACCATGCCACATGCACGACATGTACACAACACCACATGCACGACATGTACACAATACCACTTGCACACAACACCATATGTACAACATGTATAGAACACCACATGCACATAGCACCACAAGTACAATCCTGCACATAACACCAAATGTACATAGCACCATATGTAAATCACACACACAACACCATATGTACATAGCGCAACATATTCTACATGTACATAGCACCATACGTACACAACACAGCATATCCAACATACACATAGTATGATATGTACACAACACTGTGTATCCAACATGCGCACAATACAATATGTACACAACACCACAAATCCAAAATTTACATAGCACCATCTATACCTAGCACTGCATATGAAATATACAAACAACATATATATACAACAAGCATACAACATCATATGTACACAAAACTACATATGTTACATGTACACATAACCATAGGTATAATCACTGAATATGCAACATGCACAACATATACACAACAATAACAATGTACATCCATAGAACAAACATTTATCCCATAAGCAACCTTGCTTCTAATGTATTTTCGCTATCCATGCTTATCCTAGCATGTTGCGGATCACACTACTTTCACTTCGTTGATGTACCCCTCAGCATTACCTGTCCATAACATAAACATAGGCATAGTACACGCATATAATATCAATTCATGCCCACATGATAGTGACCTCATATATATGTCAGGGTTACTCTTCCCACTTGGATCTTCCTAAGACCAAGAACTTATTCATGCCATTCACCTGCATAAACAATCATTCCTCCACAAAAATGATCCCTAAAAACCTTGTCATACAGTGACATAGATACATAGATACATACATATATACATATAAACATTAGCATTAAACAATCATGATCCATGATGACCCTTTCATACACAACATACCTACATACATACATGTATACATATATAAACATCAACATAATCATGATCACAACACAATTACCGTATATCATACGGTCTAGGTTAAGACAACTCCCTTTATGCATGCACGACATGCACAACTTTGAGAACAACAGTTCCCAAAATATCCAAGGCATCTAACACATTAGTTCCATTCACTTTACCTTTACTGTTGCCTTTTTCATGTCTATATTGCCACCATCCATTTACCATAATGGACCCAACCAACCCAACCGACTATGATACTCTTACCTTCCGCAGCCCTTTACTTATGCACCAAGTTTCATCCAATTCTTAAATTACCTGTTAGGTACCACATAGCTCTCTCCAAGCTCCATTAACTTTTACCTGTCCCAAAATAATTCCCAATACTCTGAAATAGAAGGAAAGAACGAGAAACAAGAATACAACCATGAAATCCAATAACAATACAACACCACAAACAAAGTGGCCAGGCTTTGCATCATACATAAACAAAACTGAAAATCGACCACAAACAAATCATAAAAGACCAAAAGCACAAGACTAGAAACATACACCTGCATGACTCAATCCCCCATGGTACCCAATGCTTGGAAAGGAAATCTCAACTCGAGCCTCCTTCAATATTTCATGGAAATATCTTGTCATGCAATCCCCTGCATCATACTTCTATAAACACATAACTGTCAATGCATAATTAAATATAAATTATACCAATTATCTTACCTTGTTGTGCCAAGCATGTTCCCCTGTAACCGAATACATACACTTCTCAAGGAACTCCAATTCCTTGATAAAACTATCCATATATGGAAACCAGTTGTTATACCTGTCAAATACATGTTCACGAATATAGCATATATCCACATAATGTCAGAAAATATTAGGTTTAAGAAGACTTCTTGTATGCAAGGCGCTCATTCATTTGGAATTAGGGTTTCAAAACATAGCCAAAGGAATTATTTCCCAATTCCTTTCTTTTACCTTTTTACCTTGTTTCAATCAAGTCTTACTATATACTGTCACATCACGCAACTATTATTTATGTAAACATATCAATTCTTTCCTTGTCACGCTAATACCAAGCATGTTTCCTGCAACTATTTACACATGTCAATCACATGTTCCAAATACTAATACATCATATATATTAACTAAAATCAACCTCTACCAATACCAACAACCATGTCATAACCAACAATCAACTCACAGTCATCAATCATAGTACATGATGCTACAAATATCACCTACTTACACTCAAGTACATATCAATTATCTTAACGCATACGTGTTATTACAATTGTTATTAAAACAATATCATTACTTCATGAAATCTTATAGACACAACCTCATATCATGTAATTAATCAAACATTCAATAGTAAATAGACGACATAATAGACACCAAAACTCAAACACCAAATAAATGACATAATCAAACATTCAAGTACAAAGTAGATGCCCCAAATCATAAATAAGGTCACAATATCCATAATAGTATCTATCTAACATGTTCACACACTAATCTCATAAACAATTTTCATTCATGCGTACAATCACATATGCACAATAAGTCTGGACATAATACAACACACTATCATAATTAGGTCGACTCATGCCTAAATTTCATAACCCTAACCATCAAGTCACTAGTATGTAACAACAAAAATTTATATACCATTCTAACCAACAACATGTAACCTAATCATCATGCTAACTATCATACAACAACAACAAGTTAACCCATAACATGATCATCAACAACATATAAGTTATCTAACATAAAACAACAATAAAAATACATATCACCACATGTTGCTCTCATTCATGACTATCCAACACATGTACATATAACCGAACTAAACAAATAGCATCTATAATGTATGTAACCATAGCATAAATATATGAAAGAAATATTCATAACCATAATGCATATAACAATCCTTAACCTACATACCTACATGCCCAACATCCAAACCTGTATGACGACATGCTCTTGCCTCGATGTCCAATGTTGTAGCTTCACTTTGATGGTATGCATCTATTGCTCTATATTAGGCAAAACATTAGCATCATAACATACCAATATCATCATGATGACCTAATTGCATACAATGACCTTATGCACAAAAACCCTTACCAAACCAATGCAAATGTGACCATATGCCCCTACTTGACATGTTTAAGCAGTAATGAATAACCAATGCATGTCCCACATATATCATCACCTAAGAAAGAATGCACAGACAACACACAAGAATGACCAATATGTGACCTAGAATAAGCAAGCAATGCATGTACAACATGTAGCAACATGTAAGCAATCATGAAAAAGCAATACATAAGCAAGAACCACACATAACCAATCATACACTCATGAAAACATGTTGAGAAAATCACCATCAACACTTCCATGGCGACAGCACCATGGACAACACACCATGAATGCAATAAGCACATATATACCACAATCATACTACACACTCATGAAAACAACATAAACGCATGATAAACAAATGACCCATCCAGTCTTAGAGTTGAACCAAGCTTTGATACCACTCTGTAACACCCTCTTCCCACATCTACCCAAGTAACCAACCAACCAGGTCAAACATGCGACAAGAGGCTACTAATACGAGATTAAAAATCCTAGATGATCTTAAGGAAGTGGAACTGCTGGAAACCTGACAAAAAAACCTTACACAAGATCAAAAAAATCCCCAATAGGTATCCCAACCCTTTAGGCCTCTTACCCCTGGTTTAGAAGAAAAATTTTACCACATTAAGCCTTAGCTGCAGGCACAACACAACAAGGTAGCGACTAGGAGGCTATAGCTACAGGTACAACACAACAAGCATGTGGTCAAGGCCTCGATTATTCAGTTCTATGCATGTAACTCTGGGATTTGAAACACCTTTTTAGGCCCAGAGCCCAGGTCACTGCCGAGAACTTCATGAAAACATAGGGGGTGATAAATAAAATTGGAGCAATGATATGAAAACAATCTCATCAACAAGAACTCATCTGGACACCTCCTAGCCATGATAGAATTTTTCCAAACATGCCACAAACATTTGATCTATACGTGTAAACAACATATTTAAGCATAGGGGTCTCATACTTATCTGAGAATTGCTAAGAAGAATTTATCCCTTACATCATTAACTGCAATATAATCTATTTGACCATAGATACAATGTGCACTCATTTACAAGTAAAAACATCGATTGAGCTATACATCATCACTAGTCAAATATATTCTTATAACCAACATATTAAAAACATAAATATCATGGATACAACAACAATAAAATCCACTTATAAACCAATAAATTTACATACCAAATACCAAAGGAATGAGCTCTTTATTATTGAATGTAAAAACCAATTGGAGATGGGACATCCACGTTCCACTCGACCATAGATTGGTTGAGCCAAATCTCTCTTCAGCAAATCACACTCGTGCCATATTCCAAGCATGAATGTGGGACTCAAAACTAAAATCCAACCAAGGAATCCTGAGGCTAAACCACCTCACCCTCATCAATAGAAATCAGAATTTACCGTGATCCATCCCAGATCACTAGGCATAATAGGATTTACTGTGATCTACACCTGATCACTAGGCCAACACAAGCATGGATATGACCGGATTCTCTCCGCCTAAATCGTAAGGAATTTCCCTGTCTCCTAGTATCTCAAGACTTACTGCAACCCACATTCTAAATCAGGGATCACTGGGCCCTAAATCGAGACATACTATCGAGGCTTTACCATATATCCCAAACACAGTATTCCTAGGCCCGATGGAGAACAAACCACCTCTAGGATTTACCGTATATCCCACCATTCACCGGTCAAGGATTCCCAGGCCTACTGAGGCAACACACTATCTGGATTTACCACAACCCACAATCTAGTTTAGGGGTTACTAGGCCATGTGTTATATCAATTCAAAGAACCACCCCACTCAGCTTCGAATCCATTCAGTAATCCAGCTAAACCAAAACATCATAACTCCACAACACAATGGCTATCTGGAATTGGAAAGGCTAGGATGAGAACATTGTCACTTGGAAAAAACCCATGCCAAGATATAAAATAACCACATGCAATACCATGCATGCCAGATCTAGCAAGGAAAATACACATGCAAATTGATACCTAACAAGAATCCCACTGTAGCTGCTTGATTCCTGCTGTTAGAAAATTATATATTATAGAGCAATGCAACACATAAAATATGCGGAAAACAAAAGCACACAAAACACATAAAACCAAAGAGACACAAATATACGTGGTTCATCCAGCTTGGGCTACATCCACCTCGAAAAACCAGTCCTTCATTTCTGTTGTCTAGAAAAATGAAGAGACACAACCTACAACAGATCCATTGTAATATCCTCGGTTCTCTCTCATAGTCTCCTATTTGTTTCTCGCTCTGAGAATACACATCCAATACAATACCCTCATACAAGTGAGGGGTTGCCTTCTAGGGAAAAAAACCCTAAACTAAACATAAATTCTACCGCCAAATCATCCACCTAATGAACGGCCTAGATTGACTAAAAATTACTATACTTTTACAAGGAAATTTTACATCTGTTTTTAGCTTCGGGGGCAGTGCCCCCAAAACCCTCCACCAAGGGGGCTCCATAAAGTCGCAGCCGCCCCCCCTAGACCTCCCAGGAAACATTTAATTATAGGCGGTGTTTCCGCCCCATTAAGGTACAGCGGTCCAACACTGTGATACAAAATAAACAAGATAATTAGGCTCCATACCCAACAATCTCCCACTTGGAGACTGATTGTAGCAACTCCACCACTACTTCATTTGTTGGAAAATGACTCCTCTTTGGACCTAATTGTTTATCATCTTCATCGTCATCCTTGAAGACCAATTGAAATTGAGCATAATCTCAGTTTCTCCTTGGTTACAACTTTTGTTAGCATATTTGCAGGATTCTGGCTATTGTGTATATTTTTCAGCTTCAACTGTCCATCTTCCAATACTGACCGTATGAAATGGTACTTGAGCTGTATGTGTTTAGTCCTGGAATGAAATTTTGAGTTCTTTGCAAGATGAATGGCACTTTGGCTATCACTGTATAACGTGCCCATATCATGCTTCTTACCCAATTCATCCATAAACCTTTGTAACCAAATCATTTCTTTACTAGCCTCTGTAGCAGCAACATACTCTGTTTTTGTTGTTGAAAGTGCACCAACACTTTGGATTTTTGAAACCCAACTTACAGCTATTCCACCTATAGTAAATACATATCCTGTAGTGCTCCTCCTGTTATCTCTGTCTCCAGCCATATCTGCATCAACATATCCCTGTAGAGAAATGTTTGAACCACAAAAGCATAATGCTTGATTTGTGGTACCTCTCAAATATCTGAGAATCCATTTCACTGCCATCCAATGTTCTTTTCCTAGATTGTTCATCGACCTGCTTACAATTCCCACTACATGTGCAATATCAGTCCTTGTGTAGACCATTGCATACATTAAGTTTCCAACCACTGATGCATATGGAACTTTAGACATATAGTCCATTTCTGCTTGGGTCTTGGGGCACATCTCCTTACTAAATTTGAAATGGCTAGAAAAAAGTGTACTAACTGGTTTTGCATTCTGCATATTAAGTATTTTCAACACCTTTTGTATGTACTCATTCTGAGACAGTGTTAATTTGCAATTTTTCCTGTCTCTTGTTATTCTCATACCAAGGATTTTTTTGCAGCTCTCAAATCCTTCATTGCAAATGAATTTGCCAATTTTCTTTTGAGCACATTTATTTCCTGCATGTTAGACCCTGCAACAAGCATGTAATCTACATACAATAACAATATAATATAGCTGCCATCATTTTTCTTTTTCAGATAAACACAATGATCAGAGTGACATCTAGTATAACCTTGTTCAGACATAAACCTGTCAAATTTTATATACCGCTGCCTTGGAGCCTGTTTTAAGCCATACAAGCTCTTCTTTAACTTGCACACTAATTTTTCTTTCGCTTTGACCTCATATCCTTCGGGTTGCTCCATATATATCTCTTCCTCCAAATCTCCATGGAGAAATGTTGTCTTTACATATAACTGTTCAAGATGTAAATCTTCCGTTGCTACAAGACTTAAAATATTTTTGATTGAAGTCATCTTAACAACAGGAGAAAATATTTCATCAAAATCAATACTGTTCTTTTGTGAAAACCCCTTCACCACAAATCTAGCTTTGTACCTTTTTTTTCCTTCCATCTTCTTCCTTCAGCCTGTAAACCCATTTATTATGCAATGTAGTTTTACCTGCAAGCAACCTGACTAAGTCCCAAGTCTAGTTATGCATTAAGGAGTCCATCTCTTCTTTCATGGCTAGCTCCCACTTCTTCCTGGTTTCAATCTGCATTGCTTCTTCATGACATTCGGGTTCACCAGAATCAGTCAACAATAAATAATATAATGAAGGAGAGTATCGTTCAGGGGGTCTACTTATCTTGGTAGATCTTCTGACACCACTTTCAGGTGTTTGAGGTGCCTGTTACTGTTGTGGTGGTTGTTGTTGTTGTGGATGTTGATTATTATTATTTTTCAGGAACCTTTACCTTTTCTGTGATCTCATCAAGAACTGTGTATTCTTTATTTTATTTTTCCTATTTCTTTTCCTGCAACTCATTCTTATACAAGACCTTTTCATTGAATATTACATCTCTGCTCCTAATGATTTTGTGTTTTCATAATCATATAAGCGATAACCAAAATCATTAACACCATATCCAATAAAGGTACATTTCTTTGATTTTTCCTTAAGCTTTGTTTTGTTTTCTTTATTAATATGGACAAAGGCCTCACCACCAAAAGGATTTAAAAATGAGTAGTTTACCTTTTTACCTGTCCATGCTTCCTCTGGAATACCACCATCCAACGAACTTGAAGGCCCTCTGTTTATTAGATAAATAGCAGTATCTACAACATCTGCCCAAAAAACAATGTTACCGATGAAATAGGTAACCACATTGTTACCTACTTTTTTTTGGTACCATAAAAAGCACCCGATTTTGAAAAGTGGTGATGCAGAATCACCTCTTTTTTTTTTAAGCACATTTTTGACACTCTAATATTTTTATTTATGAAGTATGAATATTTGTTTTAAAATGTTAGTGATTTTCATGCTAATTTTGAAATGTATTGATGCAGCATCAACTTTTTTTTTTAGAGCAGTGATTTTCATGCTAATTTTGAAACGTATTGATGTAGCATCAACCTTTTTTTTTAGAGGTGATTTTCATGTTGGTAATAAAACACAAAACTTAGAAAAAAAATGTGTATAAAAACAATATAAAAAACCAATAAAAATGTAAAAAAAAACAAAATTAACTCGTAAAAATAAAAAATTTAAACAAAAATAAATAAATAAAACAAAAAAAACAAAAATATTCGAAAATTATATCAAAAGAAATGAAAAAATTTGAAAGAAAAACACATAATTTAAAGAAAAAAAAACAAAAATTAATTAAAAAAAAAACATCAAAAACATTTTTTTCTAAGTTATTAAAAAAATCCATATAATTAAAAAAACAATTTAAATAGAAAATTTAAAAATAATTTAAATTACAAAATTAAAATTTAGATTAAAAAAATAAAATACAAAAAAGAAAAAATTAAATTAAAATAATAATAATAATAATAAGAAAACAAAAATACAAATTTTAAAATTAACAAAAAAAAACAAATTTAAAAAAAAAAAACAAAATTTAAAATTGAAAAAGAAAATTAAAATAAAAGAATTATAATAAAAAAAAACTATCATTAAAAAACAAAAAAAATGAAAAAAACCACGTGCAAATAATTAAAAAACAAATATCCATAAATTTGTTGTTTTTTTTAAATGAAACAATTTATAAATTTTAAAAATGAAAAACCAAATAAACTAAAAGATTTAAGAAAATTAAATTAAATTAAATTAAAATTTAATAAATTTAATGAATAAATTTTAAATTTTAGAAAATAATTAATCCAAAATATTAAATTAAAAAAAAAAAAAAATTAAAAAAAAAAAAAAATTTAAACTTTTTGAATTTAAAAAAAAAAAAATCAAATTAAAAAAAATATTAAAAAAAAAAAAAAAACAAAATAAAAGAATTTTTTGATCATGGTGGCGCCGCGAGTTGGCCTCCCGCCCAGTTGGCAGCAGAGGCCGACCGCTGGGCAGGTTGGAGGCTGCAGCCCCCCGCTCGCCCAGCAGCCAGCCTCCGCCGCCACCTGAGCGGGAGGACGATTCCTAGAATCAGTCTGCCGCGGTGGGAGGCCGATTCCGGTAATCGCCCTCCCGCGGCGAGAGGCCGATTCTGGGAATTGCCCTCAGGCCGATTCCAAGAATCGCGCTCCTGCCGTGAGAGGCCGATTTCGGGAATCGCCCTGAGGCCGATTCCCGGAATTGGCCTCAGGGCGATTCGCGAAATCGGCCTCCCACTGCAGGAGGGTGATTCCCGCAATCGGCCTCTTGCCGCGGGAGGGTGATTCTCGGAATCATCCTCCCGCCTAGCGGTCGGCCTTCGCCGTCACCTGGGCGGGAGGCTGGTTGGCGGCGCCACCACAATAAAAAAATTCTTTTTTATTTTTTATTTTTTTAATTTTTAATATTTTTATTTTTTTTAAATTTGATTAAATTTTTTTTTTTTAATTCAAAAAATTTAAAATGATTTTTTTTTAATTTGATTTTTATATTTGAAATTTAATTTTTTTAATTTTTTTTTTAAATTTTTTCATATTTTTTTATTATTATAAAATTTTATGTTTAGTTTTTTCATTTAATTTTTTAAAATTTAGTAAATTTTGTATTTTTATTTATTTATTTATTTGAATTTAATATTTTTTTTTAATTTTTAATTTTTTTATTATTATTATTTATTTACATAAAATTTTTATTTTTTTTTATTTCAATTAAAATTGTGCATTTAAAATTAGATTTTTTTTAAGTTAAACTTAATATTTTAAAATTAATTTGTTTTTTATTTTATTTTTTATTTAATATATTTTATTTAATTTATTTTTTTCAATTTTTCAATTTTAATTGATTTTTAATGTTTTTTAACTTTTTATTTTAACAATGTTTTTTTTTCTTTATATTTAAAATATAGTTTTTATTTCGAAATTTATTTGTTTGTTAATTTATTTATTAAGATTTAATATTTTTTTTCTAATTTAATTTGTTATTTTAATATTAACATTTTTTTTTTAATTTAATAAAATCTAATATATATTTTTTTAATTTAAGTTCATATATATATTTTATTTTTTTATAATTTAAATTTAGTATATTTTTTACAATCTAATTTTTTTTTTTAATATATATTTCTTTAAATTTAATATTTTTATTGCATTTTTTTTCTTTTTTTTTCTTTTTAATTAATTTTTCATTTTTTTACTTTTAATTTCAATAATTTTTTTTTTTTTTTTTCAAGTTTGAAATTTATTAAAATTTAATGCATTTCTTTAAATTTAATTTTTTATTTTAAAATTTAATTTTTCTTTCTTTTTTAATTTAATAAACATTTTCTTTTTCTTTTTTAAATTTAATTTCTATATTTTATTTTTTATAATTTCTTTCTTTTTTTAACTTGTTTTTCTTTTTAATTTAATATTTTTATTTTGTTTTTATTTTTATTTTTTTATTTCTATATATTTTGAAATTTTAATCTTTAATTTTTTTACTTTTTATTTTTTTCTTAAATTTTAGGTTTTTTTTAATGTTTGAATTAAAATATTTATTTTGTTTTTATTTTTATTTTTTTATTCCTATATATTTTTAAATTTTAAGTTTTAAAATGTTTTTATTTTTTAAATTTATTTTTTTTCTTAAATTTTAGGTTTTTTTTAATGTTTGAATTTTAAAAATTAAAAAATGTTATTTGTATTTTTAAAAATGTCAAAAATATGACATTTTTTTTTTTTGGTTATTCCAGCGTCAACTGGTTTTGTTTTGAGGGTGTTTTTTCAATCCTTTTTTCAAGAAACAATTTTGTTTTTAGCATAATTTTATAAAATGTTGAAATTTGATCTTCAAAAAAAACCAAGTGCATTCTGGAATACACTTTTTTTGTTTTTGGGGTGTTTTTTCATGTTTTTTGAGTCTTTTTGGGCTAGAGTCCTTGATTTGAGGTCAGGTTACCTATTTCATCGGTAACCGTGTTAAAATTGTAAAGGCAATCCTGCATGCAATCTCATGCACCTTGCATGCTCCATGATTGTTATGTTCATCCTTTCTGACACACCATTTTCTTGTGGTGTTTTTGGAACTGTCTTCTCTCTGCATATTCCATTTTATGAACAGTACCTATCAAACTCTTTGCTGCATATTCACCTCCATTGTCTGATCTGAGACACTTCAACTTCTTGCTTGTCTCAATCTCAACCAAAGCTTTCCATTTATTGAAAGTATCAAATACATCAGATTTATTCTGAATACAATAAATCCAAGTTTTTCTAGTTGCATCATCAATAAAAGTAACATAATAACGAGAGCCACCGATAGATGATACCTGAGTAGGTCCCCATACATCTGTATGCACAAGCTCTAATTTTTCTCTCTTCTTTTCTTTCCCAACTCTGAGAAATCTGACTCTCTTCTGTTTTCCATAAATACAATTCTCATAGAAATTCAAATCAACATTATTCAAACCCGGCAACAAATTTCTTGAGTGAAGAATCTTCATCTCCTTCTCACTCATGTGTCCAAGCCTATGATGCCATAATGCTGCATCTTCTCCTTTGGAAGTTAAAGCATAAACAGAGTTAAAAATACCATTGCATAAATACAATGTACCAACCTTTTCGCCTTTTGCTATTACCAGGGCTCCTTTGGTGACTTTCCAAGTTTTATCTGTGAAAGTTGTCACACAACCTTCACCGCCTAACTTCCCTGTTGAAATCGGATCTTTCTTCAGATCTGGAACATGCCTTACCTCCTTTAATAGCCATTGCTTTCCATTCTGTTGTTTTAAAAGAACTTTACCCATTCCAACAATTTTACAAGGTTTATCATCACCCAAACGAACTTGTCCAAAATCTCCTTGAACATAGTCATGAAAATATTTCTTATCAGGTGTGGCATGGAATGAGGCACCTAAATCTACCACCCAAGAATCAGTAACATTTTCGAAAGAAAGAATGAAAGCATCTTGTAACACATCACCTGTCACATTTGCTTCATGATTGTTTTCTTGTTGTGCGTCTCCTTCTTTTCCCTTCCGAGATCTACAGTCTTTCTTCAGGTGTCCTTTCTTTCCACATTTCCAGCACACTATCCCCGATCTAGACTTGGATCTGCCTTTCCTTGATTTACTACGATATCCCGAGCTCTTTCCTCTTTCCATTTTTCTTCCCCTAGACTCTACACTCAAAGCATTACCCGATGTCTCACTGGAGCTTTTCCATCGCATTTCCTCACTAAGGATAGCACCGACAACATCATCAAACTTTAAAGTAATAGATCTAGAGACAGAGTTAATAATGGCCATAACTAAACCATTCCAACTTTCTGGCAATGAGCACAGAAATAAAAGAGCCCTAACTTCATCATCAAAGTTTACCCCTACGGAACTTAACTGACTGGTAACTGTATTAAAATCATTTAAATGGTCTGCAACAGATCCACCTTCCGACATCTTCATATTAAATAAATGTTTCATAAGAAGTACCTTGTTTGAGGCCGAGGGTTTTTCGTATAATTTCATCAATTCCTTAATCAAACCCTTTGGTATTATTTCCTTCAAAATATTGAAGGCTACCAACACCACGAAGCACAATCGTACTGTTCCGAGTGCCTTTCTATCGAGAATCTCCCATTCCTCATTTTTCATAGCCGACGGCTTCTTTGTTTTTCCTCTCAATGGTAGGTACATATCTTTCTGATATAGATAATCTTCCATCTGCATCTTCCACAGCGGGAAGTTTTGGCCGTTAAATTTCTCAACCCTAAACTTACCATCTTCCGCCATTGCTCCCACTTGAACCAGGAACCCTTCTTTCCTACGAGTTTATTGGCCAAATAGACCTTCGGCTCTGATACCAGTTGTTAGAAAATTATATATTACAGAGCAATGCAACACATAAAATATTTAGAAAACACAAGCACACATAACACCAGAGAGACATAGATATACGTGGTTCACCCAGTTTGGGCTACGTCCACCCCGAAAAACCAGTCCTTCCTTTCTATTATCCAGCAAAATGAAGAGACACAACCTACAACAGATCCATTGTAATATCCTCTGTTCTCTTTCACAGTCTCCCTATCTGTTTCTCGCTCTGAGAATACACATCCAATACACAGCCGCAATACAATACCCTCATACAAGCGAGGGGTTGCCTTCTAAGGAAAAAACCCTAAAATAAACATAACTTCTATCATCATATCATTTGCCTAATGAATGACCCAAATTGACTAGAAATTACTATACTTTTACAAGGCAATTTTACATCTGTTTTTAGCTTCGGGGGTGCTGCCCCCAAAACCCCCCACCAGGGGGGGGCTCCATAAAGTCGCAGCTTCCCCCCCTAGACCCCCTAGGCAGCGTTTAATTACGGGTGGCGTTTCCGCCCCATTAAGGTACAGGGGTCCAACGCTGTGATGCAAAATAAACAAGATAATCAGGCTCCACACCCAACACCTGCTCCTCCTTTTCCCTGCTTTCTTGAGTTTCTTGTTCCAATGTCGAAATACTCCAAGAAACTATAGGTGTCCAAGAGAGAGATGGAGAGAGAGAATAATGAGAGAGCTCCAAAAAATGCACTGACCAAAGGTTTGAACTAAAAAGATGTCAAGTGATCCTCAAAATCCTTTTTATCAATGATGCCTATTTTTTCTTCATTTTCCATTATTTTCCTTCGTTTTCCTCCTCACATGCAATATGTGACCTTTCACCTTCCCTTTCTCCTATTTTCCATTATTTTCATAAATAAAATTCCAATTAATGCCTCATGCCTTTCCAAAGCCTTTTCCATTGCCTTTGCCAATTTCCTTAGCCATAATAAACCAAATGAATACACACTAGGATGTTTTTTTGAACATTCAACTTGGAATAAGTGTCCCATCGACCGTGGTTATTATTTTTAACTTTATTACATGGAAATGTTCACCAGGGTTGTTATAGTTACCATTCCTACAAAGCCATATTCCCCATAAACTGTATAGTGGGATGGTCTTGTATATAGGATTGTGATTAGTCTAGCTGCCAAGACAATTGAAAATGGAGGACCTATCCACCATGGAAATGATCCCGAGAGCGTTACAGACCTCTTCCCAAATAAATATAACAACAGGGATAGTCAAAAGTAGATGCATGGTCTCCTTGAGTGCAAATATGCATAGTGGACAAAGTCTGGGGCCAAAAAATCCTCTTTTTTCCAGATTCTCCCACGTGAGAATTCTGTTGTCTGTGGCTAGCCAAGCAAAACAGTTCATTTTCGCAGGAACATTCCACTTCCACATTTTGACCAACCAGTGATTTTGAGGTATGAGCCTTAGAAGGTTATAGCTCAAATCCAAAGGGATAGAGTATGTACATCTTTATAGACTTTAATAGTCAAATCATTGCATAGATGTATATCCCTTGTCCCAGAAATAAAGAATAAGTGCTTTTCCTTAGGAGGTTATAGTTCAAATCCAAAGGGATAGAGTATGCACATGCATATACACTTAAGCTATCAAATAATTACATAGATGTAGATCCCTTGTCCCACAAACAAGAGGGTCTTGTGCATCAATTTAATTATGTACTAGGTAACCTCATCAACACCTCCAAAAATGAACTACTTCAAAATAAGTCAAATATTATTATATTAAAGAAAAATAATAATTATGCAACAAATTTGTATATAATGTTTTTTAAAGGTCATAAAATATCTTTAAGAATAAATTTTTAAAAATTTTCAATAATTGTAATAAGTATTTTGGCCGCTCCAGTTGACCCCCAAAGCCCTCTTTGCCCCCCTTGCCATTCTGTTGCTGCCTCAGTCTCTCTGCGTGTTTCACAGCTGGGAACCCACCCTGCTACTCCCTGCTAGGCTACGCGCTCCCCGTGGTGTTCCTCCTGGCTACGCGCACCCCTCTGGATTTCCTCGCCTTTACAGATTCCCCCCGATGCGTGCACTTAGAGGCAGGCTCCCTCGCTGCGCACCCCTCTCCTGTGAGCTCCCCTGCTGCACAGCTCACAATCGCACACATTCGTCGCTTCTCTATTAAGCGCTCCCCTGAAGAGCAAGCCACCGTCCATGGACCACCCCCCACCTCTTTGTCGCTTCACCTCCCCATGGCCCCACGCCAATGCCAAAATACCGTCAGGGGTAGCCAGAGAGGCGTGTTCTCAGGACGCTATCACCAAGGCCAAGACAATGATTTGGAATCCATCAAGGGCTCCTCTTCTAGCAATCATGACAGGGAGGCACCTCAGTACTATGAGAGTACCCCAGAGGAGACCGCCCGAGCTTTCGAGAATCATAGGGGCAGAAGGGGTCATAAGAAATCCACCATCGCATAACCATTGCAACCTACTCCTCGCAAAATCGGGCCTCACTCAGAATAGGAGGCCTCGGGGGAGGACACTGATGTGTGGATCGTGGACTCGAAGGGTGTCTAGACGTGTGTTCCTGATGCTGAGTACTCGGTTGCACCCATACTCTGCGCAGCATGGAAAATTTTAGGGGCTAATATTCGCAGGTGGGCTAATTTTCCATGGTTTTTCCAAAAAAAAGATTCGTCAATTTCCATTTTTTTATAAAAATGATTCGCCCAAATTTTACAATATAAAATTATTTTACGTTAAAAATCACCAAAATTACTTAGACAATATATATAATATCATTATAAATTTGAGTAATTTTACGAATACATCAATAAACATTTTATAGTTTGCATATTAGGGACTAGTGAGATTTGCCAATTTTTTAAACTTCAAGATAAATTTCCATCCTTAAAATTATCCCTGTTGCGCTGCTGCTACAAAGTCATCGCGCGTGCCTTCTGCTGATGAGGAGGTCGTGGCGCAGGAGTACAGATGTCATATCGAGGAGGAGGACTATGTATTCGAGGATGATGAAGGAACACCATGACTGCACGACTGTTCGGCTCTTGTTTATTTTCTGTTATTTCAGTACATATTATAGATATTTTGCTTTTTCAGATGTCACGACACACCTTGTAATTTTTTACTGTATGATGCTATCTAAGGGCTGATTTCCTCCCAAGAGATAACCCCAAACCTACGCTGCTCTGAAAGCATCAAAGGCTGGGATTGGATAAGTACTGCTTAACATCTCCGCCCGTCGCATATGTAAAGTTTCTCTTTGAATTAATATAGTTTAGCCTAACTTACAAAAAAATAAGTATTTTGGAAATAAATTATATTAGATTTTTTCAATTAAATGTAATTTGGATGGTTGGGAGAAACGTTGCTATTCTCTCTACCCAAATGTAATATATACTCACAATAACTATATCCTTATATTTGAAAACTTTTTTGTGTGAAAATCTCTCTAAAACAAAAACATGTATATTTATCATATGGAATATAAATATATCTCTTCCAAAAAAACTAAAATTTTATTAAATTTTATAAATATTTCAAAATTTCAAATCATAAAATTTCAAACTTTAATATAAAATATTTTTAAAATACTTATTTAAAAAAGCAATTTTATTACATTGAATACATGAAAAATACATTATAATAATAGTAATTTAAATGAAAACATTATAATAATAGTAACTTAAATGACCAATAATTGGAAAAATCTAAATAAATTTAATAAATTTATTTATTTTTTTAAATAATTATTAATAATTATATTTTAAAATAGTATATAATAATATGAACATATATTAAAAACTATTTTATATTTTTTAAAAATTTTAAAGGAAAAGTATATCCGTTTTAATTATAAATTAAATTTTAAGTGAGAAAATAATAACATTTTTCCAATCACTCTAACTGTTGACATGTTAGAATCATTTTTAATATTACACATCTCCATACTTTACTTGTTTCACCTCACCCTCACGTTGGGAGCTTAATGGGGGTGAGTGTGCTTCCATAAGGAATATTGATAACATAGTGTGCTTTGTCATATAAATATTTTTCCATGCAACTTTTCTTCCAACGTAAAGAATACCAACTTTTTAATCTTTTCCTAATGCGCTTTTATCTTTAGAATTTGTACGAGATAGTGGATGGAAAATGGGAAAGGATATGATAGTGGATCGGAGGTGAGTTCATGGTCTCCAAGGATATAACATAATCATTACTTCGTATTCATCTCCTTATTTTGGTTTCACTTTTCATCCTTCGCTAGTATTCATATCATTATTTTGGTTTATTTGTATTGGTCACTGGGATTAGCACCCTATATCTACATCTTTGAGTCAAGGCTTCGAAACCTGGCCCAAAACTTTTATGCAGCTAAAGGAATAATAAAAGAATATAAAGCCAAAAAAGAAAGGTAACTAAAAATGCAAAATATAAACATAACTTATATATCATGTGGGAAAAATCCTTGCATGAGATCTAACCCCCTTATTATCCATCACCTAGTTACTCAAGCGTTTAATGCTTCAATTACAATAAAATAACCCTTGAGAGTCCCAACCTTGATGAGTGAGAAACCACTACATCTTCAATGGGTATTGGAAAATTAAAAATTAATTTTGGTCTCCTAAGATATGCACCAAACAAAGATAAATCATTAAAGTAAAAGGCATGCCAAAGGGGTGGGAAAAAAAGCCAAGGAAAGGGGTAAATAATGCCTCCATGATTACTTCCTCCTTACATTACTATACTCAATATGTTGGACCTCCATTAGTAGGTATCATGGTTGTGGTAGCTTCCTTGAATTCTTTCCCACATCGTGGGCACCTTACATACACCTATGGATTGATGGCTATACCTAGGACATGCCACCTCCCTTAGGGGATAGCAACATGTAATAGGGTTTTTGACATAATCATTCTTCACATAAGTGAGGTAAATTGTTTACATATCTTAATCTAGTTAGACATTTTAAGGTAAGCTTTTTGTGTGGTGTTTATGTTCCCTATAATTAGATATGGTCCATTATGATGTTTAATGATTTTTTGTCTCTAATTATGTTGATCTCACTTGATCTTGAGAGGTTTGTTTGAGTGGTATCACACATGAGGAAAATATCCCTTGAGGGATGGCTTGACTCCTTTCAAACACATTCCATATTATGCTTTTCCCTATTTTGATAGAATATGCGACTGTGTAACCCCAATGTTGACCCTCCAGAGATGAGCATTAAACCTTCGGTATATTCCACGTGATTTGAAACCTCTTGATATACCTCCACATGTTGAAACATTAACCTAGGAAGCTCAGGAACTGACTTTATTAATGATGTGCCTAGATGGACCTAGGATGCAGTTAGGCTAGCCTTGACCATCTTTGATGGATGTTGCCTTGTTCTAGACCCTAGATGAGGCTAAAAGTAATTGAGATGACTTGGGAGGGCTAACATATCATCCCATAATTCCAATTCTTGTCCTAGATTATTTGATGTCATCCCAACATGCCCTAGGAGGGTGATATAATCATTTTAATGGATGATTTCATAGTGGAGGAGGTTCCTACTATTTATGTACTCATACACTATGATGATTTATTGAACACTCATGGAATATTTCCTTAGTTTCTAGATGGATGTTGACCATTTTTTAAGCATGAAATCATGGTGGAGAGTCTTAATTTGCACCTGAATCAGATATTTTGGCATTTATATTACTTTTTAGTGCTATCTCAAGTTTGGATTTTGACCTTTGACCTAGTTGAATACTCAAGTAAATTTTTTTTATGGATTTTACTTGTAAATTAATGAAAAGTGACATGGTTACCCTCATATAAATAGAGGGGATTCACATTCATTTAATCATAATCATCATTCATCACACTTATATTCTTTAAGTAGTGTGCACAATCTAATTGTCTTCTTCTACTTGTATGCAAAGTGATTTTTATGGGGAAAATTTTCTTTTGTAGGTATTATTTTGCATGGGGAGACTTCTTTGGGATTGATTGAAGTGATTCTTGTAGAGTGGTATAATTTTTATGTTAATTTTCTTCAAATTTTCATGTTATATTATGTGAATTAGGGTTTATATGCATCCCACATTAAAAATTACAATATATTTCCTTGGAGTCTTAATTTTTTATGGTATGTAAACATCGTTGGCAAGAATCCCTGAAGAGAACTTTGATATATGCATATGTTGAACTTAAAATCTCCCATATAGGGAATTTATTAGGGTTTCTAAGTAGAGATTATTGTTATTTCACCCTCTTCATAAAGTCTCTCTTCATATATGTTTCTATAAATGATTCGATTACGTAATTATATCAAGGCACTAGTCAAGTGAGCGTTGATCAAAACCCTAATTTTCATCTTATTATCTCTTTTCTTGGTAATTGGGGTTAGGTTTAGGTTAAATTTTCATTTTCAACAATTTGATATTTATATGTTATTTCCCTAATAAATGAATTTCATTTAATAAAATTGAAAAAGGAAAAATATAATATTATTTACATGTTAAAACATTAGACTATGGTTGATATCATCTTGTTTATTATTGTTTTATGCATGTTTCAGCCATAAAAACCACATCATCTTCCATATGTCTCATGTACCCCTTTCATATCCTTGCTTCTTTGTTTACCCACACTTGATAGGATATCTTCTAGAGCTATTATATGCCATCACATGAACTAAATTTGCATATCTTATAAACTATATCTTATAAGAAATCTCTTATAAAATATACGGGTCTTACGTAGGTAGACTTGTATTTTGGGAAATCCTTATCTTAGCCTTTCTAGGATTTTCTAGTACCTTTCCATCAAATATTTAGACCTTATATCACCATTGAGCCCTCTTTATTTGAATACCTTTATAGCGAACTTTATAAGGAATCCTCCTCAGTGGGATTAATTTCACCACTAAACAATTTGAGAGAAGCCACTAAGATGACAATGGTGGCTGATATGTTGTTGCCATAAGTGGTAGTTTTCCTTGTGGGGATTTGAATTAGGCATGTTATGTTTTGCAATAAAAAATTTGGCACAATTTATAGGAAGGAGTTGAGTCCACTTCTCGATAACACAAATTCCATGCTTCAAGGTATTTTTGGTTAGAACATGCCAAATCCAATGTTATAATTTCTCATATAGTGAATTAAAAATCAAATTCCCATACAAGAGCTTCTAGTAGTTGGTCCAAAGGAGCCATAATTCATTTTAAAAACAAGACTAATCGAAAAACCATTATTTTCTCTTTCTCTCATATAGCAATATTACTTTTTGATAACCCTTCTACCTTAGTTGTAATGGCCAAGCCATGGCTTGATAGTGATTACAAACCCCTTGGCATGAGTGCCATTCAAGGATACCATCATGATTTTCTTGATAAGTATGAAGAATGGTTGCACTTGTTCAATGGGACTAATGAAATGACTACTAAGAAACACACTAATGAGTTTTACTAGTGTTTTTGTGGAAGAGAAATCTAAGAGGACAATGTAGTCACGAAGTTATTTTTCCTTTCCTTAAAACAAAATACTAGAGATTAGTGCCAAGATTTACCTACAAGAGGAATCAAATATTGGGACCAATTCCATGAGGCATTCAATAAGAGATGGGAAATAGTTAAGGAAGGCATGCAACTTCTACCTATGTTCCAAGAGGATAAGAAAATTAAGAATGAAAAATTTAAGTATTTCACTTAGAGGTTTTGGTAAGTTACTCAAGGAAGTGCCTTTTCTCTATAAGCTTATTGATAAGACCATCCCTACATTGTACATTTATACTTTTCTTGGACATACCTCTTATGCCTTGAAAAACAAGGATCCATCAAACCTTGAGTAAGCCAAATATTATCCTATTACTATTGAACACAATATAAACACATCCAATATTGACTTGTTGTCCTATCCTAAAGCTAAATTGGAGGCTAAAGCTAAGCCGTCTACACTAGTTGACTCCATATTGCAAGTCTTTTCCAATTTTTAGATAAAATCACTAATTAGTTGATCGAGAGGAAAATGGAAATTATGAATAAATTGACCATATTAGAGAAAGAAAGAGGTCTCATCCAAAATATCCTCCCAATCCTCAATTAAATAATGATAGGGCCCTAGAAGGATCCAAAACCCAAGTGATGAAAATAGTGCATATCAACAGTTTGTGCTTAACACACTTTCCCCTACTAATATGATAAATCAATATTTTTTTCCTTGGTGTCAAATGTGTAATGATTTCCATACTTAACAATATTTCACTCATGGATTAGGTTTAATAGGAGGATAGCCCCGAAATTTTTAATTTTATAAATGACTATGATCCCTTCACTACATTTTCCCAATTGAGAAACATGAATAACTAATAGAAAAGTATGTTAAATAACATAATGAGAATATTAATGTTGTTGAATATATGGATAGTTTTAAAGGGTTGCATTACTCTAGAAGAAGCAATGAGCTTGGAAACCTGGAGAACAGAAGTATCTATGCTCCCTAGAAGAATATGACCAATGTAAATTTTTCCCTCTAGTAAGAACATTACTAAAAGTACTCCATATAATTCCAATAATGGGGTATCATTAGATGTATATTTGGGAAGTGGGTTGAATAAAGTGAATGTGTTGGTCATTATCTTGAGGCTTGTAAAACTTAAGCCTCAAAGAGGTCAAGTTAGAAAGATCCTCAACCTTGATATAGAACCTAAGGATCCTCTTCTGATATTGCAAAATATGCATTATGATAGGAAGAATGGAGGATAAAAACCCTTCCTATTGTCATTCATGATTAATGATTTGATTTTACATAAATGTATACTTGCCTTTGAAGCCTTTGTAAATGCCATTCCTTCAATATTTATGAATCAATTATAGTATAAAATCGACTTATATAAGTGTGTGTGGTGTTGACTTGAATTCCATTCATTTCCATGTTTTGGTTAAAGATGTTAAAGTTACTTTAGATACTAACATATATATAACTATGTTTATGGGTATTTTAGTCATAGATGTTCCTAATTCCCAGAGCATGCTCTTGACAATAAAATGGTCAACCACCATTGGTGGAGATCTGTATATGGATTTATCCTTTGTTATTATACCCATAATGGATGAAAAAACATTTACCTTTTATAAATAACCACATGTGGTTGAGCATGGTGAAGACATCATGGAGCAAAGGAAATTTTCACTCATTATTGATAGAGGATTGGAAAGCCATGCTAATCCATGGATATCAATAATTGATGATCCTTTCCCTTTCCCCATTTCACCTAAAGAGTATAGAAAGGTATAAAAGGACCTTAACACTTGTTGGAGGGGATAGTCGACTCATACGACTAGCTAAGTCGAGTCAAGATATTGAAGAATGTATTGTAACTCGGGAAACTCTCTAGTTGATTTGATTGACCGAGTCACTCTGGCAAAGTAGATTGAGATATTTAATTGTTGTAACTGTCTATTCGGGATATATATATATATATACACTAGTTAAGATTGGTTGTTGGGAATATATAATACAAGTGTTGATTTGTTATCTCACCACTACTTTATGTCTCTTTACACTTTCATGTAGTGCATATTATTATGTTGTTTACTTGTTGTTCCTTCCTACTGGTAACTAATGCATATTTTTCTCTAGATTACAACATTGGTTTTTTCATTGTTAGTGTTGGACCAAAGTATAAACAATATGCATGCATAAATGATAACCTTGGAAGAGATACATGAGTGGTGGAAGACAAATATCAATAACTACCCGAAGAATTACACAAGGAGAAATATGTTATCGATTGTAGATGCCAGAGTGAAATTCTTTACAAAACCACATGAAAAAATTATTGAAGAAGTTCTAGCTAAAATAAATAAATACCCTGACCACATTCCTAATGGAACAAAAAAAACCTAATGACTGATTATCTCTAAAGTTGATAAACAGAGGAAGAATAAACATGCATGAGTGGGTTGAGAAAATACTAGGTGATTTTTTCGAGGATCAAGTGATTTAAGAACACACTTCTATTGAAATAATTAAAGAACAGTTTTTTGATGACTTCCATGACATGAATTTATTTTTCACTATACCTGGTTTATTACATAAATTTATCCTTGATATAAGATTTGGACATACGGTTAAATACCAACCACCCCAAAAATTTCCAATAAACTCTGACTAAAGTAAGTTGTAGGCCAACTAGGAGAAGTTTCACAACGATCAAGGAAAAAACATAAAAGAGGCATGGGATTACTTCTTAAGTAAACAAAATTTTTCATTCGATCCATCCTTTATGACTGGGATTAATTTTTCTCGGTGATGGGGGGGGTAATGGTTTGTGAGAGATAAATAGAGAAAAAGAGAAAATAAAAGAGAGAAGTAAAAATTAAATAGGAATTCAAAATTAGAGGAATAAAGTTGGTTGTGATGACACGAGAATATATTCTTCAGGAGGAAACCTAATGTAGGACCCAAGTCATTTCACATCAATACAAACAATCGACTTATTTTCAATAGATTGAAAGGGAAATGAGACAAAAGAAACGACAAGAAATAAGGGATGAAAAATTTAACCATAGATTAAGAACTAAAGAAGTTCAGGAGTGTGGAAGTGATGATGCAACATACTCCTCTGTAGGTATCAAGAGACACCCACAGTTGAGAAACGTAGCACCACCTACTTCGACAACAAGTGATAGTATAAAATTAAGCCTAGGTAGGCATGCATACAATATGAAAGTTGATGAATTTTGGAAAACAATTCCACTTTTTCCGATTGCAAACATATCAAGTCCTTTTATCAGAGAATTCCTCCAACAAATACTCCATATTAATTTAGATACATACACATTTTGGTATAGAAGAGATGAGTAGGGAAACTTCAGAGATCAACTTGAAATCGAAATTGATGTAGTCAACCAAAGTTGGATAGACAATCAATAGAATGGAGATATACTTCTCCATATTAAAATTATCATGAATGTACTCCCCTACCATAGTTGTTATCTATTGAAGAATAAAGAGATACAAGTCAAGATGAAAAACCTACACGACCTTGTACAAACTAGTTCATTGAATATATATATATATATATATATATATATATGTATGTATGTATGTATGTATGTATGTATGTATGTATGTATATGTATATGTATATGTATATGTTTGTGTGTGTGTGTGTGTGTGTGTGTGTGTGTTTGTATATATGGGGTGTCAAACTGACGAAATTGACAAATTTCATAGCAATCAAAGACGACAAAGAAGAAAGTATCCCATGCATAACTTAACCATCAGTTCTAGAGTTCGACAAGTCATATCAATCGATAAACACTAAGAAATTAGAAAAAGGTCCACCTCCTCAAGAAAAAATGGGGTTAAATCATATCCCCCTTTATGAAGACGACAAGGATCCCAAAATAATTGGTTCATATATGAAAAATTCAGGCAATCAACGACATCATAGATGAAGATAAACAAATGGTTCCATTTATAGTAGCTCTCTCAGAGAGAACCCTTACATGGTTCATCCATTTCATAGAAAACCAACCTAAAAATAAAAGTGATATTAAGAGAAATTTATTTTCCCTCTTTAAAGCTCAAGATGTTAAACATCTTGCAGATTAAAAAAAAAAAAAAATTAAACAAAAAAAATATGAAAAAATTAGGGAGTATGATAAAAGGTTTAAGGATTTGTTAAGTGAAATCCCTTATAATATTAATGAAGCCTTGCTCATTCATTGGTAGATTACTAGGTTATTACAGAATATCAGAGGGCCTCTGAGAATGCATAAAGTACAATCATGCAAAGAAGCCTTGAAAATGGATCAGCAAATTGAGATAGATGATAAAGGGCAGTTAAATTCCTTAATGACTAACAAGATATTAGAAGAAAAAAATGAACAATTAATGCATTTGTTGCTAACGTCATCCTTGCAAAAAAAAAACCTCTAGTGCACTAACTATAGGAATGAAGGACAAAATAAAGATAACTGTAAATTCATTGACTACTTTGATCAAGATTTTTGCGAGTCTAGACAGACACATACTGTGACATTTGCTAGGTTTTTCGAGTCATAGCACCAGAGAATGTAAATATAACCTTACGAATGTAAATCCAAAATGGTGTAGAATTTACCAGGATAATACTCACTCTACACAAGAATGTCAATTGAATGCTAAGAACAAACCCAACTATCATGTTGTCTACCATAATAAGGCTTAAGATCAATTTAATGACCCATTTATGCAAGGGGGAAGATGAAACGATAGAGGAGGATATGGTGGAAGATGAGGAGGCTATAATGGATGAGGTTGAGGCCAAGTTCATGGTTGAGGAAGGATATATTGCTTCATGTGTTGGATTCATGCTTTAAAGGATAATCTAATTTAATATTCTTTAATATATGTGTTTTAGGTGATCACTATTTGAAATAATTCCCCAAAATACTAGAAAAAATATTGAATAAAAAAGTTGTGAATCTTCTTCAAACTATCCTAAAGAAAGAGGTTTTGAACTCAAAAACCCTCCATGTTTTTACCAAATTGGGGGTTGGTCAAGAGAATATTTTGGGAAATCAACAAGTTCTTTGACCTTCTAAGGACACTTCCAAATATCCAGATATGAAACAACATAGTTATAGAATGGAGAATGCAGTAAAGTTATTCAACAATGAATTTGGTCAGTAGAAACTGACGAAGGACAATATAATCAAAGAATTTATGGAACAATTTAAAGAAAAATAATAAATTGGTCATTTGATTGATCTTCTTAATATATTAAAATATTATAATGAGAAGAGGAACGAATCTAGAAACTTGTGCAAACTATATCAAGGAAAACTCTTTGACGAATACAATCTTGAAGTAGACCTTGAGATAAACAGAATCATGATAAAACAAGTCAGGTTAGACTTCAAATCATAGGTCAACATCCTTCCATGAGAAACATGTATAACATTAGGAAGGCCAACTCTATAAAGAATGAATAACTACCTTAATATTATATATTATAGATTCATCGAACCCTTTGGAAGGGTAAAATAGGTAAAAAAATAACTACCTTAATCTTATAGATTAGAGATTCATCGAACCCTTTAGAAGGGTAAAACAGGTAAAAACATCAATTATGGGGATTTCAACATTCATCAATTTTGAGGTAATCGAACTAGTTGAAGGGATACTGAAATATATAGCTCTAGTGGAAGACCATGGTGTAAAATAATGAAGGCAATAATCTCCCTAGAAAATTATAGAATCAAGCTAAAGGGAAATGAGAAAAACATTACAATACCACTTGAACCCCGTGAAGTAAAGCCCTAGGTTGAAACCTAGGAAGATGACATAGAAACAAGAAGGTACCAAATAATACATGAGGAAAGAGATAATGTGGGGTCCAATGTTTTTGGAGAAACTTTATTAGGCTCCCCTCTCTCCATAGGACAATATTCATATATTGAGCTATATGAATGGAAAATTGACAATTGCGAATCCAAGGCAAAGGAGTGTTGGTCGATCAAAGTTGTGTTGACAAAGACTATTTGACCTTGATTTACTATAAAAATAATTCCTATCATTCATGAAAGGATTAAAGGAAACTCCTACACTACTTCCGTTGGACTTAAGAAAGTACTCTAGTTATCCACTTAGATTTAAAGAACGAGCTTCCTATGTAAACCATGTTGAGCAAGTAACTAAAAAAACTTGGGAATAGGGAAGAATGCAAAGCTTAGAACATTCCTTATCTGGACAAGAAACGTGATGGTGGGACACCCATCCTTCTAGAATTTAAACTTGGAAAACAACAACAAAAAAAACCTATTTTGTGGAAAGTTTTATAGGATGGAAGTTATCAGTGTTGGAAAACATCCCAATTTTTAAGCCAGGAAAATACCCTGTACAACACATCCAAAATTGTGAGTCATAATGGAAAATAATCAGGTACATGGATGAGAGAGTATGGGCACATATGTTTCGTGATACTCTTGATGATTTTCTTAATAAAGTGTACAATCGTGAAGAATCACTAGGTCATTCACTCCAATGGAGCAAGCTAAAAGGTAATTTCGTTAAAAATTTTGAATTCTAACCAAAGGAGAAATAACTGATCAAGATAACTCAACAAATTAAAGAATTCTTGAAAGCAAAGTCTCTTACTCATCATAAACTGATTTAAATGGTTTAAAGGATAAAATGATTTGAGATTATGTGACGTGTGTGTTTTAGGTGATCATTATTTGGAAGATTCCCCAAAATACTAGAACAAATATTGAATAAAAGAGTTGTAAATATTCTTCAAACTATCTCGAAGAAAGAGGTTTTGAACTAAAAACATCTATATGTTGTTACCAAATTGGGGGTTGGTCAAGGAAATATTTTAGGAATTCAGCAAGTTCTTCAACCTTCCAAGGACACTTCCAAATATTCAGATATGAAACAACATAGCGACACAATGGAGAAGGAAATCAAGTTCTTCAACAATGAAGTTGGTCAGCAGAAACCGATGAAGGACAATATACTCAAAGAATTTATGGTACTATTGAAATAAAAATAGTTAGTTGTTCATTTGATTGAACTTCTCAATATATTAAAATATTATAATTAGGAGAGGAACCAATTTAGAAACTTGTGCCAACTATATCAGGGAAAACTCTTTGACGAATACAATTGTCAAGTAGACCTTGAGATAGATAGGTACATGTTAAAACAAGTCATGCTAGATTTCAAATAATAGGTCAACATCCTTCCAAGAGAAATACAGATAAACTTAGGAAGGCTAGCTCTCCAAATAATGACCAGCTACCTTAAACTTACAAATCCGAGACTCGTCGAACCCATTCGAATGGTAAAACAAGTAAAAAAATCAATTATGGGGATTTCATCATTCATCAATTTTGAGGTAATCGGCCTAGTTGAAGGGATACTAAAATATCTAGCTCTAGGTGGAATACCATGGGGTAAAATAATGAAGGCAATGATATCCCTCGAAAATGATAGAATCAAGCTAAAGGGAAATAAGAAAAACATTACAATACCACTTGAATCCTGTGAAGGAAATCCTTGGGTTGAACCCTAGGAAGATGACATAGAAACAAAAAGGTTGTACAAAACACTGCACGAGGAAAGATATAATTTGTGCTCCAATGTGTTTGGAGAAACTTTATTAGGCTCCCCTCTCCCCATAAGACAAAATTCATATGTCGGGCTATATGAATGGAAAATTGAAAATTGTGAATCCAAGGCAAAGGAGTGTTGGCCGACCAAAGTTGTGTTGAAAATGAATATTTTACTTTGCTTTACTATAAAGATAATGCTTATCTTTCATGAAAAGAAATTAAAGGAAACTCCTAAACTGCTTCCATTGGACTTAAGAAAGGACTCTGGTGCTCCACTTAGATTTAAATAATGAGCTTCCCATGTAAACCATGTTAAAAAATTAACTAAAACAACTTCAGAATAAGGAAGAATACAAAGCTTAGTATATTCATTAATCAGACAAGCATCGTGATGGTGGGAAACCCATGCTTCTAGAATTAAAACTTGGACAACAACAAAAAAACCCTATTTTTTGGAAAGGTTTAAAGGAAGGAATAGTGCAAGAAAACATCCCAATTTTTAAGCCTGTAAAAGACCTTGTACAACACATCAAAAATTGTGAGTCAGAATGGAAAATAATCAAGTACATGGATGAGACAATATGGCCACATATGTTTATCTATACTCTTAATGATTTTCTTAACAAAGGCTACAATCATGAAGAATCACTAGGTCATTCACTCCAATGGAGTGATCTAAAAGGTAATTTAATTAAATATTTGGAATTATAACAAAAGGAGAAATAACTGGTCAAGATAGCTCAACAAATTAAAGAATTTTTGAAAACAAAGTCTCATACTCATCATAAATAAAAAATAGGAACAATAGTAGATCCCTTTCAAATTCTATATGTAATTATATATCATTCTCATCAAATCAAAATTCAACGATTCATTTGGAAATGGAGAATATCCATACTACTGACCAAAGATTCTAGTGGAAATGAACCATATTAACAACCTTAAAAAATTTAAAACAATATTTAACATCAATAAGGAGGAAAGTGAGAAACCTAACTAAGTGGATTTTCCACTTGTTTATCAGGAAATAAAATTCGAGGACTGAATACTCAATGAGTCAAAGGATCTCAACTAGATGGATGCATAAAGAAATATTAGATAATTCGATATTTCAAATGATGATGACCGAAAATAACTTGACTTGTCAACTATTGGTTGGATAGACAAACAACGTAATTTATCATCTTACTTAAATAATATCAAGACTTATTCATCCATGACTATAAATATCTCAAATGATTTGTCAAATAAATGGGGGAGATGAAATACAACCTCATCCCATGAGCAAAGCCAATAAAGAAAATACCATACTATTTTAGTTGCTACAACACCCTCCAAAAGGTTGGCCCACAACTAATTTTGGAGCCTTCCTTTCTCTTTTTTATCCTGGTCGCAAACTTTGAAACTCACTTCATGTGTTTTCTTAAAGTGTTTTGTTCCCTTTTGCAAGTTAGGCTAAATGTCGTATTTTCGCATGTTGGATATCAGAGCAAGTACATAAGCATGTTTTGTTGGTTCCAAGAGGCCAGATTTATGTAAATGATTTTTTCTAACCATGTAGACATCTGTCGCACTCATTTCTAGAAAATTTAACACTGTCACACAAGTGTCTTCATGATGGTCGCAAAGTGTATATTTAGTGTTTCACTTGTCATAACTTGTCAAAGACATAGGGAAATGCATTGTTAATGTTTTATGGATGATCTATGTTGTTGATTCGTCAAGAAATCCTAAGTGTGTGATCACATTCAAAGTCTTATGACTGTTCACACTAGTCTCGTCGATCCCACACTTGCCCATTTTTGGAAAAAAATGCCCGACCAAGCAACCTAAATTCACCCGACCTCCCTAAATTGCACATTTTGCAATCTCAGTCCTAAATTTGTGAACTTTCCCCTTGGAACTACACTAAGCACCATTATTTCCTCCCAGGAATGCTGCACTGCGTAATTTCTATTCTCAAGCCCCGACCTTGACCTCTAGAATTGCACAATATTTTCTCCTAGCCTGTCCCTAACTACGCACTGCGCAATAAAAAACCTCAAGATCATTCCATGAGCCCCTGAAATGTGTAGTCACAAAGTATCCCAACCTCTCGTGTCTCCTGAAACTATGCATTATTTCCTCTCAGTGCCCATCCCCTGAGCCTATCTCTTTAGCTCCTAGGACTGCGCAATGTTTTTCCTCAGTCTTGCCTAAACTGCACACTACACAGTCTCAAGGCTCAAGCCTCACCACTGGTTGCTTTAATTGTGAATATATGCACTCATTGAGCCCTTTCTCTTGGCTTTTCACCTGGTTCCGACTCAGTTAATGGATCAAAATGCACTATCTTAGACTAGGGGGTTATCAGACTAATGTCATCTCTTCATGAGTGAATTGCAGATACAGGTACTCTATCAATCCATGGAAAGATGATGAAGATGGAGATGAAGAAGGGAAGCATGTTGAAAGACACATTTGTATCTAAACACAAAAGTCTATCAATCAAGAAAAGTGAAGGGACAATAGTTTGCAACCACCATTCAAGACTTGAGATCATTGAAGATTTCTTGTCACCAAGCCATGCAGAGGTGAAAAGAAGAGCATTCTCAAGAAGATATTCAACACTCAATAGTACATTGGCATGACATTGCCACATCATCAAGTAGTCAATGTCAACAATTTCATGTCATGTCATGTCATGTCATGAGTGATCACATGCCACAGCTTGTGGCTAATGAGGTAACCTATGTTTGAGAAATGTATTGTAAAGCGAAAGTCCAAAGGAAATGTGTGGAATATGAAGAGTCATGTAAAGTGGAAAAGTCATAGGAAGTAAAAAATTCATGAGGGTATATGAAGAGTCACAATGAAGGTCAAGCATCACCTCATCATTGTCATATATACTCCCTCATTGTAAGAGAAAAGGACTTTTCACCTTGGATCCTCCCACAAAGAATTAGAGAGATAAGATAGTTCTTTGGGGAGCAACGAATGGATCCAACGCTCCACTACTAGAGATAGTGATGTTCATTGTATACATTTGTCTTGGAAATTTTACTTAATAACAGAATCCTTCAAGGCCAACACGCTCTTCATACATGGATTATGAATTTTTGTAAGACTATTCTGCGGATTTTTGTACTTAATATTTTCTTTCACATGTGCTAAGATAATTGAACTATTTTTGTTTTTTTAGTACCTGTCTTGTTGAGAATGTGTTGTAATGGTTTTTATTGTTGTCCCATCCTTGTGGAATACTCTGCAGGATACTAGAAAAACCATTCTCATATGTTGGTTGTAATGACCGTCACATCCCTTGTGGACTATTTCGTCGGATGTTAGACATATCCCTCTGGTTCATGTGTGTATCTTCTTGGGTGGTACTATTACCTCTCTCTTAGAGGTTCATTTTTCTCCCCTCTTCGCAATAGAATAAATTTGACACATATACAATTGGACACTCACCGACATGCCTTCTTGCTTTTTGAAGGCGCCATTGCATCCCTCTCTCTTTCTGGAAGTTAGAGCCAACGAAAATATTTAAGGATTTGGAAACCAGGACTTTATACCAGATGGGACTCCTACACCAATCGGTGTGTGGTCTTATTGGGACTTCATATTGGGGATATCCCCTGAATTTCGGTAAGTCTAGCACCACCAAATTTTGTGGTGCTAGAAGGAGGGCAACCAATTTTTTATAGATGATAACCTCACTGACTCAAATTATACCTTATTTGGTGAAGGAAGTAATATTCCCAACACTTCCACTTTGAATTTTCCTAAAGTTGGTAGTCCTTCTAATTTCAAGACTAATCAGCCTTACGAACTCACATACAAACAAATTCAGGTAGTCCACCCCATCACTCACAAGTTTGTGAAAGCTATCAGGTTGATAACTTGAGTACACACACTTCCATATTTTCCAAAGAAGAACCCAATTACTCCTAATGGGGTAGTAGTTTCAACAGTTGAATATTTGGTTCTCATCACCCTTGAAGAGTTAGAAGACTCTAAGTAAGACACAAAAAATCTGGAACAACCTCCAACTTTCAACAGTAGTGACAGTGATAACATGGTACTCTCAGACAATACTTTCAACAGATTAGGCGGTGAAGTGGAAGAAGAAGATCCATAAGATTCTGAGAAAGAGGAAGAGGATGGTGATGAATACATGAAAAACCATGATCTGGATTTGATTTCTCAGGGCTCGCTTGCACTACCGGGTGTTTTACACAAGTTGCCAAGGCATTTGGAAAAGCTTCTAACAAAGTATGACCCTGACAAAACAGCAAAGGCAGAGGACCACTTGGACAATGTTAGGGCCCTATATTACTAGTTTAATCCCTTATTGTTGTTAGTGTAGACCCCTTATTGTTATTTTTGTACCCATGTAGTCCCCATATTGTTATTATTGTTCCCTTACGTTATTATTGTTAGGTCGGCTAGGATTATATTGTGACCCCATGGACTCCTATATATAGAAAGGAGGTTTTTTCATTTGTGTCATCCAAGAATTGTTCATTTATGTAATTTAAAGGAGGTTTCCCCCTCGAAGTGGATGATTTCTAAGGCATTGATCCCTATTTTATTCTATTTTGGGAGTTGTTTTCATAACATTTGATATTAGAGCTTTGGATTCTAGGGTTTCGCTGCTTCAAACAGGTCATCATGGAATTTTCACTATAACTTTTTTTCTACGAAGGTTTAGATGTTAAAAAAAAAACCCAATTTGAAAAACATCTAGAGGAACGTGGTGGAAAATTTTTAGATCTTGGTTCACAATATTTTCAGAGATATAATCTGTGGAAGTTAGGGTTTTTGTAGACCCCCGAATTGCATCTCAAAGTGGTGACCTTTGGAAAATGTCATAACTCTTGCTTTGAGCATTGGATTGGTAATATGGAAAAAATTGACTGAAATTACATGGAAATTAGTTACATTTGTATCCATTTCAGAGCCGAAGGAGGAAACAGTGACACATGGAACATCATACAAATTCTCTCTACTGAACCAATCCATAATAAGGTCATAGTGGGAGATTGGGAATAATTTTCCTTTGAAGAATCCAAATCAGTTCTAACCTGTGGCATTGGAAAGAAGATTCATAGGGCTACCAAAGGACTGGAGATAAAATCTTGGGGATTCAAAATTACAGAGATACATCAGTTTCAATATTGAGCTCCTAAAAATCAAGAAAAAAGCGTGTATTTTTTTTTAATTGCATAAATCTTGTTTGAAATATAAGTTTGAAGTGATTCCAGGGGCATATTGAAGCATAGATATCAGTAATGGATTCTAAAATCCCTCTTAAAAATAATTCAACACCCATTAAGCCCTCATAAGGCTCTACTATGACTCATTAAGAGGAAGAATTGCAACATGATATATCAAAATTACAAGACTAAGTGCAACACATTTCACTCTCGCAAAAAGTAACAAAAAATGAAATGGATGGTTTGAAGAAAGGCATGGAAGCTAAGATGGATTTTTTGAAGAAAGGCATGGAAGCTAAGATGGATGGTTTGAATAATGGCATGTAAGCTAATATAGATGAAGTGGACACTAATATAGATGGTGTGGAATATAATATGGATGGTGTGGAAGCTAAGATGGATTGTATATAAGGAAACATGAATGGTTTGAAGAAAGGCGTGGAAGCTAAGATGGATGGTTTGAAGAAAGGCATGTAAGCTAAGATGGATGATTTTAAGAATGGAATGGAAGCTAATATGGATGGCATGGAAGCTAATATAGGAGCCAACATGGAATATTTGAAAAAAGACATGGAAGGTTTGAAGGAGGTATTGGCAAAGTTGATACAAGAAAAGCTTCCTAATGGCGAAAAGGTAGCAAAGGAAACTCATGATGAAAACAAAAGAAATTTTAATCATGATTTCATAGACTCTAATGTTAGATTTAATACCCACCATATTCCAAAGATAGATATGAGGAAGTTTGATGGCATGGATCTAATAACTTTAATACTAAAAACAGAGCAATACTTTGAGCTCCATAATATGCAAAACACACAAAAGGTACGCATTGCAACTTTATATTTAGAAAAAAATCAGTTTGTATGGTATCGATGGCTTTGTTCTCATAAACCACTGGTCACTTGGCCAATTTTAATGGATGAAATGATAGCACATTATGAGGATACAAAGAGTAACACCTTCTTTAGCCAATTGATAAATCTCAAACAAAAGGGTTCAATGATGGAGAACATTGAGGACTTCCAAAAATTGAATATAAGGGTAAATAATATTCCAGAGGAACATAGGATTGATGTCTTCATAGGGACTCTAAAGGATAACATACAACATGAGGTTTGCCTTTGGGAACCTGATACATTAGATAAGGCATTTAGGTTGGTAAGAAAAATTGAATGAAAAATTATGGTGACAAGGAATCCTACCACTCACAACTATAAAGATGGAAGTGTTTCTACTCCCAGAATTCCACAACCTAAAAGGTTGAAACCATAAAAATTGGAAGAAAAAAGAGCAAAACGTTTTTTCTATAGTTGTGATAGAAAATACACTAAAGGTCATAAGTGTGCTGAGAATAATTATTTTACATAGATTGTGAAGAGGAGGAAGAAAAGGAACAAGAAACATCAAAAGAAGAGGATATACACCATGAACCAACCCTAGAGGAAGAAGAAATGAATCCGACCATATCTTGTAATGCATTGGAAATATTTACCACTCCTCAAATTCTCAAGATATAAAGACATATCAAGAAGAAAAATTTAATAGTGCTTATTGATTAGGGTAGTACTCATAATTTTATTCATTGTAAGGTAGCCAAGGAATTGAATTGCTTCCTATACCTAGTTCCAGAGTGTCAAGTGATGGTGGAAAATGGAGGAAATATAAATTGCTCTGAAAAGTGCCATAATATCAAGCTAACCATGGGGGAATATGTATTGAATAGTCCAATTATTTCCATTTCAATGGGTGGTGCTGATGTTGTACTAGGAGTACAATGGCTACAATCTTTGGGGAAGATAGCTTTTAATTTTCCAGAACTTTTCTTGAAATTTTTTTGGTAAGGAAAGGAAGTTGAATTATGGGGTATTGCATGGAAGCCAGGAAATATAATGATATATAATGTCATGACAAAGCTTCTGAAGAAAGAACAACGAGGCATCATTTCACAATTATGCTCACTAGAAGTTCCAACATCAAAATCATCTATTTATCTAGATATATAAAGAGCCTTGGACAATCATTCCAAGGTGTTTGAAACTCCCAAAGGAATACCACCTATTCGTGATCATGATCATGCTATTCATTTGATTCTAGGAAGTGTTCCTCCAAACATCAGGCCTTACAGATATCCTTATGTCCAAAAGAGCGAAATTGAACGTATGATTGCACAAATGCTAGAGGTTGGTATAATTCAACCTAGTCAAAGTTTTTTCTCTGCTCTAGTAGTATTGGTGCACAAGAAGGATGGATCAGGGTGCATGTGTTCGGATTATAGGGAGCTTAATAAGCTCAATATTAAAGATAAATTTCCCATTCCTATGATTGATGAATTATTAGATGAATTACATGGAGAAATTTATTTCACCAAGTTGGATCTTCGTTCAGGATATCATCAAATTAGAATGAAGACTGAAGACATTCCGAAAATAATATTTCAAACTCATGAAGGTCATTATGAATTTTTTTTCATGCATTTTGGCCTTATGAATGCACCTTATACATTTCAAGGTTGATGAATTCCATTTTCAAACTCTTCCATAGAAAATTTGTGTTAGTATTTTTTGATGATATACTAATCTACAACAGGTCATGGAAATATCATGTTAAACATGTTGACATGGTGCTCAAACTATTGGAGGAGAAATAATTATATCCAAAAACCTCCAAATATTTCTTTGGAGTGCAAGAGGTGGAATATTTGGGTCATATAGTATCATAGGAGGGTGTGAAGGTAGACCCTAACAAAATCAAATCCATTAAGGAATGGAAAGTCCCCACAACCATAAATCAGTTGCGAGGATTTCTCAGATTAACAGGGTATTATCACAATTTTGTTAAGAATTATGGGAGAATAGCAACACATATAACAACACTATTAAAGAAAGATGTATTTTCATCAACTCCTAAAGCAGCTAAGGCCTTTTAACATCTTAAAGAGGCAATGTTCCAAGCACCGGTCTTAGCTACGTCGAACTTCACTGATCTAGATCTTAGGGGGAGGCCCCAAGATCTAAAAAATTTAAATGGATTTGACAAGATCTGCAAAATTAGAATGCCAGAAAAAAGAGAGAACACAAAGAAAATAAAACCACAAAGAAAATTGTTTTATTAAAACAGAGAATAATTGTAGAAGCTACATTATGGCAAACAATCTGTCCTTTTACAAACTGAGGCTTGTTATTTATAGCCTTTTCTGAGTTACAATACCATGTGTAGTTATCACAGGCCAATACCATGGGTAGATACCACTTACAATACCACGGGTAAATCCCATGTGTGGATGAATACCATGGGTGGATACATACCATGGGAAAATAAATATCATGGGTGGATGAATACCATGGGTAAATTCCATGGGTGGATGGATAACATGGGTAAATGAATACCATGGGTTGATGACATTTTCCATTCGGATCATTCACAAAAACCTTTATTGTGGAATTTGATCCCTCAGGAAATGGAATTGGTTGTGTTTTAATGCAAGAAAAAAGACCCATTGCTTTTGAAAGCCTTCCAATCAAAGGAAAGTATTTACAAAAAGATATTTATGAGAAGGAAATGTTGTAAATACTACATGCACTAAATAAATGGCGACCTTACCTAATGGGAAGACACTTCAAGGTAAAAACTAATTATGATAGTCTTAAATACTTTTTGGAACAAAGACTATCTTCAGAAGAGCAGCAAAAATGGATCACAAAGATGTTGGGTTATGACTTTGAAATCATATACAAAAAAGGGAAGCTAAATGTTTTTGCAGATGCACTCTCAAGAAAGGATGAGGATGTGGAAGCATTTCTTTGTGCCACTTGTATTATCCAACCATATTGGATAACCGAAAAAATGGAGGAATGAGATATTGACAAAGAAGAATGGACATGCATTCAAAATTTGTAGCAAGATCCCAGTACATCTGATACATTTAGTTTGAAAAAATGATTCTTTATGGTACACAGATCGCTTATATCTTTGTAAGAATTCCCAACTAAAACAAAATTTTCTTTTGGAATTGCGTACCTCTCCCTTGGGAGGACACTCGATATTTTTAAAAACCTACCACATGGTGGAAAAAGAATATTTTTTGGGATGGCCTTAAATATGATATTCAAAATTTTGTTGTGGAATGTTTGGTTTGCCAGCAAAATAAAGTTGAGACAATTAAGAACCCATTTCTACTACAGCCTTTATCCATCCCAAATCAACGTTGGGAGGAGGTTTTAATGGATTTTATCACAGGGTTACCTAATTCAGAAGGAAAGAGTGTCATTATTGTGGTAGTTGATAGGCTTACCAAGTATGCACACTTTTGTGCCTTATCTCATCAATTTAAAGCAAGTGCGGGTTCTACTACATTTATGGAAATAATTAAAAAGCTACAATGAAACCCAAAGATTATTGTAAGTGATAGAGATCCCATTTCCATTGGAAATTTTTGGACGGAATTATTTTCTTGTTTGGGTACTCAACTAGCTCATAACTCATCTTATCATCCTCAATCCAATGGGAAAACTAGTATAGTGAACAAGTGTTTAGAAGGATATGTTAAGTTCCTATATTAATAGTGTAGTCCCTTATTATGTTAGTGTATCTCCCCTTATTTTTATTTTTATACCCCTGTAACCCCCATATTGTTATTATTTTGCCCTTACATTATTATTGTTAGGTCGGCTAGCGTTACATTGTGGTCCCACTAGGATTACATTGTGGCCCCATGGACTCCTATATATAGAAAGGTGGTTTTGTCATTTGTATCATCCAAGAATTTTTCATTCATGTAATGTATTGAAGGGTCAATTGGGTCTGATAAACAAAAACAATGGGTCAATTGGTTACCTCTGGTAGAATGGTGGTATAACACTTCCTTCCTCACTACAGCAAAAATGACCCTATTTATGGCACTTTATGGCTATCATCCACCGTCCATCACATCATCTTTAAGAGAAAATTCTAAGGTTCAAATAGTGGAAGATCACACTAAGAATCAACAAAAATTTCTCCAACTCTTAAAGGATAACCTCAATTTGGCACAAGATCTAATGAAATAATAGGCAGATCAACATCGCAGCGAGAGAAGTTTTGATGTAGGCGACTGTGTATTTTTACGGATACAACCATACAAACAAATATCCCTCAAGAAATCTAAGAAGGATAATAAATTATTGCCAAATTATTATGTTCCTTACAAGGTGCTGCAAAATATTGGTACTATGGTATACAAATTGGAGCTTCCTGCATATTCCCGAATGCACCCAATTTTCCATGTTTCATGCTTCAGGAAGGTTATAGGTGACAAACTTCTAGTTCAAACAAGATTTCCAGAACTTGATGAGGAAGGAAAAATCATATCGGAACCTGAAGAATTCATGGAAACAAGAACTCGACAGCTACAAAATTGATCAATTTCATAGTATCTCATCAAGTGGAAGAACTTACCCACTGAATATTCCACATGGGAGAATGAAAATTTTATATAGAAGCATCGAGAACTACTCAAGAGTTGAGGATAACACTTTTTTGAAGGAGAGGGGCATGTTATCTCCCTATATTACTAGTGTAGTCCCTTATTGTTGTAATTGTAGCCCCCTTATTGTTATTGTTGTACCCCTGTATTCCCCATATTGTTATGAGTGTGCCCTTACATTATTATTGTTAGGTCGGCTAGGATTATATTTTGACCCCATGGAGTCCTATATATAGAAAGGAGGTTCTTTCATTTGTTTCATCCAATAATTGTTCATTTATGTATTGTAAAGGAGGTTCCCCCCTTGAAGTGGATGATTTCTAAGGCATTGATCTTTGTTTTCTTGTATTTTGGGAGTTGGTTTCATAACAGACAAATTTGAACTACAACCGCAAACACTTGTGCTATGCTATGTTTTTGTTATAGGTAGAATATTTTTGTGTGCCTTAGATGGAAGAGAAAATGTATGGTTTCATAGTCTTCCTCCAAATTCCATCCAGAACTGGAAGGGGTTTAAGAACAAATTTCTTGAGAAATTTGTTGATGGTAAGACTCCCGCCATGTTGTTGAAAGAGTTGGAAAATATCAAGATGGAGCACAAATAAAAGGTAAGAGATTTTAATTATAGGTTTAACCGTATTTTGAATAAGTTCCCAACAAACACTAAACCTCATGACTCCATCACCATCGATTATTACATTTTTTCCTTACCAACTAGCATTGCACAGTTCGTAAAGAGAAATATGAAACAAAAATTGACTTAAAATTATGAAGAGGAAATCACGGTTGAAAAGGAATTGTGTACGATTGGGGACATTTTGGACGATGAACCAAAAAATATCTCAAATATAGGGGGGAAATATCTCAAGCCTCTGTAAGAAAGGCCAAAGAGAGAAAATTTTGATCTTGATAGCTTGACCCACATCAATACTCTGTCAAATGAGTTGGTAGAGATAAAATAAAGGTCAAGTAAGACTAGCATGAGAAAAAATCCTCCCAAATTCAACCTGTTAAGAAGGACTAAAAATTTCGGCAGTAGCAAAAACCAACTAGCCAAGTCTATGCAAAGATCGAATGTTGTGTTAAACATTGAAAGTATGGGTATGGATCAGTACTACTCATCTCATCAAGAATATCATTCTGAGAAAACATTCCCACAGTGGAACCACACCATGAACATTCTAGCTACACATATTATTGACTTAATAATTTCTGATGAGCAGACCGATCCTATGGAAGAGAAGGAAGAAACTACTACAACCGAAGAAAATTGAAGTGTCGGGTATGAAGTAAACATTTTTAATTGCATAATTGCAACCCAAAAGAGCACAAATGAGATACAACCTCCAAGTGATTACCAACCGGTGCAATTTCATAAGCCAAGGGCCAACCACTAAACAATAGTTGACACATCAGAAACTCAAAGAAAAATTATTACGAAATGCCAGTCCATCCATAAAATGAGCGCAGAACACTCAGAGAAAGTTTATGAATGCGGCCACAATGAAACATACTTATGTAAGTAGCAAGATAATACCACAAATCTGAAGGTCACTAGTGGATTCACACCCCTAGAAACTTCATCAATCTCTCCCAGTTTGGATTATATCTTAGTTGAAGATAGGAACAAGGCTCATGCTAATATCTCCATGTTTTAAATAAAATATCGTGAGTCAAAAGGCATGATCTTATGCACACTTGGACAGTCCACCATAAGTAATGATGCTTCTTCACACAAGGGACCTATTATGTCCCTCCCTTGAATCAGTACTTAACACTTTAACAAAGGGTGAAAATACATTCTTCCCTCCATTCTATTAACATTTGAAATCTTCAACTTCAATATAGACAATTTCTTAGTTGAGTTTGGTGCATCGGTGACCATAACACCATTATCTGTCACAAATAAAATTAATGCAAAATGGGATAAATCAAATGCATAGATTATTCAGCTAAATAAGACTCATGTCCACGAAGTTTGTGAAATAAGGGATATTCTTATCCGTTTAACATCCAATGATAGAGTCCACCAATGTATCTACATAGTGATTGTGGACATTCCAAAAGAATATGGGGTATTATTAATCATAAACTGGTCTAGCAAGCTACAAGGGTACTTTTCTACAAACTGGTCACATTTATGGCTTTCGTACAAGGATGGAAACAATCATATTCGAGTGAATTTAGAGTGGTACATGAAGCATATTGTCACTCCCTTGGATGGAAAAAATGAGACAATGTATTTTGCACAACTTATCTTTGGGAATTTCTTCTTGGAAACAAAACTGGGATGTTATCTTGCGCAACCATACCCATCCCCACCAGAAACATAGTTGGAACTCCTTCCTAGTCCAACTGATGAAAATGATCTTTGTACAGTTAGTCGTAGTAATATTAATTGTACTATTGCAGTGTATAGTCCTTGTACATATGATATGTGGAATTTGTATTTTTATGGTTCTAAAATGTAGGAGGGATATGGAGTTGTTTTTGTTTTAATATACCCGTTACAAAGAAAAATTTTGATCTCTAGCCACTTGGAATTCGAGTGCACGAAAAACACTGCAGAAAACGAGGCACTCATCTTGGGATCGCAAAGAGCCATTGACATCAATGTTGCAATCCTAAAAGCAGTAGGTGACTCTACAATTGTCATGAGAAAAGTATGTGATACTATACATTGTGTGTCACCTCATCTTAAAAGCTATCAACAAGGGGTATGATGTTTAATTTCACATTTCCAAGTTTTTAATATTATCTTTGTTCCTAGAATGTGTAACATAGCTGAGGATGAATTGGAAAATGTTGTTGTTCGATTGTCACCATTAAGGGACGACGTTTCTCAAGAAATTATTTATAAGACATCTTTCCCTGACAATATTACTAATTTAAGTATTTTTAATGATGATCAACAGTTACTACACTTTATGGCGAATGTTCATGTTTTCAAGGATGCAATGATCAATGAAGACGAGGACGAGAAGACATTGTAGGATACAGATAGCACAAGTAAATGAAATTTCATGCCAAAATGTGTGGTATCACTGGAAAAGTTGTATGATCTACATAACCGCTTCTGGGGACCTATCAACACTAAAACCCATAGTTCATCATTGTCGCATGAGAAGATCAATTTAGGAACAGACAAGGATTTGAATTTTTTTAATATTGGTACTTGTTGCGCACCACAAGAGTGGCAATATTGTGTCCACCTGTTCAAGCAATACCGATATGTATTCGCGTGGACGTATAATGAGCTTAAAACTTATGACACACGAATTATCCAACATGTGATCCCAAACAAAGAATATGCCAAGACGTTCCAACAAAAACTATGAAAGTTACATCTGATGCTTGAGCATCTCATTAAAAAGGAGTTAAAAAAAAATTGGAAGCTCAGATCTTATAAAAAGCACAAAATTCTACCTGGTTATCAACTTTGCTCCCACCAAGGAAGAATTCGGGGGAAATCGACTTGTTTGTTGTTTTCTGTAATATAAATCGTGCCTTGGATAAGGAAAAATACCCCATGTCATCTATGGAGAAAATATTGTAAACAATATCTGGGTTAGAAATGTTTTCTTTGTTAGATGGATATTCTGGATACAACTAGGTTCTGGTTTCAGACCCTAACATACTTAAAACTACTTTCCACACAAAGTGGGGAATGTTCGCATTTAAGAAAGTTCCATTCATATTTATTAATGTTGGTGCAACATTCCAACATGACATGGAATTTTCATTCTAGGGATTGATTGGACAGAGCATAGTGGTCTATCTTGATTATTTCACAGTGTTTTCCAAACAGGGATCTAATCACATATGGCACTTGAAGAAAATTTTTGAGCGATGTCGCAAGTACGGGATATCTCTTAATCCAAAGAAGAGTATCTTTGCATTGTCTAAGGGTAATATATTGGGCCACATCATTTCTAAGAGTGGGATTAAATTAGACCCGGAGAGGGTTAAATCAATTACGCAGAATCCCTTCCCAGTGAACAAGAAAGCTATTCAGTCCATTATGGGGAAAATTAACTTCCTCTGAAAGTTCATCCTTGACTATGCTCAAATTTTCAAGCCAATACAAGATATGGTGAAGAAGGATGAGTTTTCCCATATCAATCAAGCTATTGCAAAATCACCTACATTATACAACCCATATTTCAGTAGAGATTTTTTTCTCTACACCTTTTCTTCTTACACTTCTCTTGCCACTGTGCTCATACAAAAGGATGATAAAAACAATGAGCGGCCTATATTCTCCATGGGCGCTAGTCTTGAAGAACCTGAACTCAATTACCCTACTATTAACAAACATGCTTATGTAGTATACAAGGCGGTGAAACATTTTCGACCCTACCTCTTGAAAACTTAATATACTATCTTTGTTCCACACCTAGTATGTAGATCATTGTTTTTTCAACAAGATTGGGGTGAGAGAAGAGAAAACTGGATGACTGGTTTACATGAATATAAATTAGACTTCAAACCAAATCACACTATCAATATCCATGGTATACGATGATTGGTAGCAAAAGTAGTGGATGCAAAGGAATAAGAAGATCTCCCAGGATGGGAGAAAGAAGTCGAGATATAAAATGTCAAGCGAGCCTCCCCCACTACTATCATAAACTCTTGGTAAATGGATGTGCACCAATACCTTGAGCACGACACCATGTGCTCCCATCTATATGCACAAAAAAAAGGGCACTCAGACTCAAAGCGTTATCTTACAAGTTGATGCATATGATTCTTTTTAGAAAGCACCATAATGGAGTACTTATTAGGTGTTTGGAAGCATACAATTCATAGAAAATATTGTGTGATCTCCACGACAGACCAACCGAGGGACATTTTTTGGCTAACACAAAATCGCATAAAGTCATGCAGGCCAATTTTTATTGGAATACATTATTCAAAGTGCTCACGCTTATGCCCCAAATTTCGATTCTGTCAGAGGTATGCCGACAGAAAAAATAAGTCAACCACCCCATTACAGCCTATCGCATTGGAAGAACCTTTTTAACATTAGGGCTTTGATATAATTGGAGAAATATTTCTACATTCATAAGAGAAACACCGCTATATTCTCACTTCCACAGATTATTTCACGTGGTGGACATAAGCATTTCCACTCAAACAGATGAATGATCAGGTAGTCATTCATTTCCTTCAGAAAAACCTCATTTCAAGGTTCAACATTCCTACTTCACTTGTTTTTGACAATGCAACATGCTTTTCACCACTAAGACTTTATGATTTTTCATTAGAAAATGGGATTGTATTGAAACATTCAACTAATTATTATTCATAAGGGAATGGTCTTCTGAATCCAGGAATAAGAACCTCATATGTATCATCAAATAGACCATATTATTTGAGCAATGAAACTAGTACTCTACTTTGGTAAATGATTTATGGGTTGACCAAGTCACGCCAAAGCCCTCTCTGAACTCTTCCCTTACTTCCTCGTATATGGAAAAGAATCCATACTTCTTCCCAACATCTACTTTCCTACTCTCCAACTCTCACAAGAGTCCCAAGGAAATTGATGCTTACTAGTGCATCGTAGGATTGACACTCTTCATAAGTTACACGAAGAAAGGTTGAAAGAAAAAGAAATATTTTTACTTCATTAAAACCATATCAAGAGGTGGTTTTACAAGAAGTATTTAGGGAAGAATAACTTCAATTTTGGTGACATAGTTTAAAGTTGGATAAAGCCTACGAGAGAAAAGGAAAACACACTAAGTTTCAATACCTATGGATTGGACCATTCATAGTGAATGAAACTCTTGTCCAACACACTTATCGTCTTCAATTACTTGACAGGAAGATGGAATCTCTCCATGTCAATGGCCAAGAACTGAAACAATATTTTCATTGATGATCTGGAGTTGTGCCCTACACTGTGTACATATTATTTTACTTTGTTTTGTTTCTTGTTATTTGGTTTTCTTGTGTTCTCATTATGTGAATAAGTAGTGTTCTTGTACATGTTTTGGCTTCTGAGTATGTGTATGGCTAAAGTCTAAAATATTCTTGTGACACCTCAACATTTGGCTAAACCTTTGGTATGTCTTCCTTGTGTTGTTTATGTTTTTTGTGAAGAAAATCCCATCTTCGGACGAAGGTGATCTCTCTATCCCTATAGTGGGTCTACCAATGCACGAGACTAACTAATGAACCCTTTCCTAGTTTGTATTAAAAATGGAAGAATAAGAAGAATAACTTACCTCTTCCTGATGCTATCGTCCAGTCCTTTGGTGAAGACCTTAATTTATGATCCTTCAGGCTCACTACTCACTACTTATGGCATTTGAATACCTGTAAGAAATCAAGAGACAACAACAAGATACATAGCATACATCAAATGAAAACTACCTAACAGATCAAGGAGTATTAGGCTACTTGCATAGATATCTAGAAAAATATGGAAATTGAAACATCAGATGTATTATTAATTATAGAAAAGAGGAAACATACAACTGTGGCCTTGATTTTTGATACCTCCCTTTGGTGATCTTCAAATCCAAACCTAGGCACTTCAAGAAATCCTTCTCCCAAGTGGAAATTTGGGCATAATCACAATATAGGGATGCAAAGGATTAATGATCAGGCAAGACCAACCAGTATTGGAAGGATGGGATTCAATTTATAGGTAGGGAGAGAGAGTTACAGATCCATAAAAGGAGGAAGGCCCACTTCTCAAGTGGAAATTCCCTCATGATAAGATTAAGAGCTCCAAATGAGAAGCTTGAGCATATCTACATCGAACCATATCCAACTTGCCATTCTAGAAGCTTCTAGTGCACGAAGCTTATTCTCCTTTTGAGGAAACATTGACAGAAGAGGTTCAACGCGATTTTTCCTATCAAAAGCATGTTGGTGGCACTAGGTCAAAGTGTTGCAACATGACATCAGCATGGGAAAGCAACTAACAAAGAACAATGACCCAAAAATTTAGGTTTTAAGATGAGCTTCTTCAAAAAATATTCAAGGAAACTTTTTGTTGGTATTCAACTGATATCTTGATGTACTCTCCATGGTGTCTATGATGCACAATTGTCATCTTAGGGAATTTCAGGATCAAGGACGGAAATTGAACAGGGTAGAAAATGATTGTGTAACAATGTTTTCTAGCTAATGAAGTTACGGCAAAAAATATGATCCATCTATAAGGAGAGTTATGATCAAATCATGAACTCATGTCTATTCGGGAAACCTTGTTCCTATATTCAGTTCTTTATGTTTTGGTGTTCTCATGCTTATCCAATTAGTAGAAAAGGAGAAGGGGAAAAATATAAATGAGCAAACCTAAAATCAGAGGTCTTTACATGCTTCTATGAAGGAACAACCTCTCCTGCTCTCAATAATTCAGGATCTCTCTTCCACCCAAAATAAATAAGTGCTAATGCACAGTCCTATTAAAAAATAAAAATAAAAAATAAAGGCAAAAGAAGAGAAAGGCTTCCTGTGCAGAGAGGTGAAGCAAGAAACTCTTTTGGGGTATTCTTCAAGATCACTGGTAGCGGAGCAATGTTTGTGTTCATGTAGTGTTTTTTTTGGGTACAGTATAAGCCTGTTGGAAACTGGAGAAACAATAGAGATGATACATTAAAATCTGAAAATCTTAAGCTCGTGAACTTCACTACCCTTCACAACTCGAAACATTGTGATAATGTTGAATTTTATGTTGAGTTTAACCGAAAAGGCATGATGAGGACTACGGTAAGTGGGTATACCAAAGTAAGTTTCCGCCGATGAATAAATACTCCACAAAGAACCAAGGCCCTCAACAAAAAAAATTAATTAAGACATAGAAGCTGGAATTCTACCAATATGTCACCAAGTGTTCTAGTTGCTACAACACCCTCCAAAATTTTGGCCTACACCCAATTTCAAAGCCTTCCTTGGTCTTGTTTATCCTTGTCGCAAACTTTTAAACTCACTTCATACGTTTCCTTAAAGTGTTTTGTTCCCTTTTGCAAGTTAGGATAAATGTCGCATTTTCGCATGTTAGTTGTTGCACCATGTACATAAGGTTGATCTGGTGGTTCCTGATGGGCCTCTAAATTAGACATAAAATAAGGCCCATCTAACATTTCTTAAGCCCATCTACCTTCCTTATGCACATGAATATATATATTAAATCTTTCCTTCTGCACTTAATAATGTTTTATTATGCTTCAATATTTTCTTAGGAAGGTTTAAAGGTAATTGCATATTTGTGCCTAATATTAGTTATTTTTGTAGAATGTTGTGAAAATATTCGGTAGACTATGCAGATTTGGAGAAGGAGATGATTTAGGGACTTGCTCCCTGCCATTGGAAGATCAATATTGGCGAATAAACGAACACAATATTAGGAAATTAGAGAGAGATATTGGAGAGATTCAAGGGGGTTGTCCACCATCCTTAGCTCTCAAAGGCACCCAAAGTATCCTCATGAGATCCCCTCCAGAAACTTGAATTCCAGAGGCAACTAAGCGACTCAACACCAATTGAACTCAAGCCATACTTCACTTGGATTCAAATGGACTCATTACCTATATTTTAGGGAGACGTTAGTAGCTACCCTTGAGGATAAATAAAGCTAATCAAGAGTTAATTCGGGTCTATTCTATTCCATTCTAGTCCTGCCATTTGATTCTGGTCCATTCGATATAGTCCATTCCATTCCATTTTCTTTCTATTCCATCCCATGCCGTCCATTTTCCATTCTATTAGGCTTATGTAGTTTAAGATCTTCAGGATGTAATAAGATTTCATATTAATGCAATGAGTATTCAGATGACTTTTCATTGATCTAGTTCCAGAGAGCTGGTATTGTGGATTAGGGCCCAATCCATGTGCCTCAACTTCTCTGCCTGTTACCATTCTTTCCTTTCTGTCATTTAGCTAATTTGTTTCTGTCCATTAGTTATTTTTTGTTTATGTCATTTAGTTAATCTTGCTTCTGATAGTTTCAAGTTGCTATTTCGAATTGATGTTGTAGGTTTTCATTTGCTTAATAAAATGAGGATAAAACTATAAAAGATGTGGATCTAGACTTCCATTCTCATCTTTGTCAATAGAGCTTGAGGAGGGTAGGATTTCCCACAGGCCAAAAAATTGATTTATGTTCACTGTTTTTATCACGCATTCTTTTTTTTTTTCTCATGCATGAATCCCCAGGTTTGTTTGCAGGAAGCAGTATTAAATTTCCGGAGAAGTTCACCCTCGCTTTCCTGCTTCATTTTCCATCTCTGTGTTACGCTTCCAAAAACCTATGTTACGCTCCGTTTCCCTCCTTCCTTTCTCTTCCTATCAGTTGTCGCACCCTTTTTATTCATAGAAACCATTAAATTTTTGTCTGTGATATTTTACCTTGGACTTTCCCAAGTATCATATCTCAACCATCGTAGAACCCCTTCCCTTTCCTTTGTCGTTTTTCAACATCTCAGCGATTTTCCCTTTTCACCTCAATTTTACCTTTTTAACGCAAAAACGCTTGAAAATATTTAAAGTTTGACCTCTACCCTTTTCTTCTCGGTTCTCCCACTACCGTACATCACAATCGCACTTCGAAGTGTTTTCTTTTTTCTTATTTTAAGACTTACCACTCCGATACGCCGATTGTGATATTGCAATCATGCTCCACCGTTGGTCCCACCGCCACGTCACCCATCACATTTCACACTTCGCACCATTTAATTGGTTTTCTTTAACACTCACCGCTTCCAATACCCAATTGCGATATTGTGATATCGCATATCGCACTTCGCAATATTTACCAGATCGTAGATCACAATGTTTACCCCGTCGCACTTCTCACTTCGCAGATTTTACCTTTTCGCAAATCACACTTTACTCCCACTCTCGAACTGTACTCCCGCTTCTCCACCATCGCACTTTTCAAAACATTTCGCTCCAAAGACGTTTTGAGCTATAATGAAGTTTTAATAAGGTTTAAACCCCCTCTTTCCACTTCTAAGCTTCGTTTCATGTGTTAAGCCCTCCATTAGCCTCTTTAGCCCTTTTTTTCCTCCAAACTGCTGACAAAACCTCTTCAAATTAGAATTAGGTCTTGAATAGCTACATATATAGGAGCATGATAGATAGAGTAGGGTGTGTTTAGCCGATTGGCCAAGTTAAGCGTGGTTTAAGTTAGTTTCCTTTCTACAATTTAAATTACTTTCATTTCTGTAATTTAATTTAGTTTCCTCTCTGCCATTTATTTTCAGCAATTTAGATTAGTTTCCTTCCTGCCATTTTTTTTCAACAATTTAATTTAGTTTCCTTTCTTTCATTTCCTTTCTGCAACTTAGTTTAGTTTCATTGAAGTGTGACAGACTTCACTGAGAACCCTTAGAAATAGCACCCTTTTGTAAAACATAAGAGGATGACATGAACAAAATGCATTTGTTGTGTATATAGCACGATCACCTCCAAGTTTGTACAAACCCCGGGTTGATAAAGTAAAGTAGGGAATCCCCTGGGAGTTGCAGCATGCTTGATACAATACCAGGGCTCACCAATTTTTGGCACTGTTGTCGGGGAGGTGTCTAGTATATGCTTTGATTTTGTTTTTAGCATTCTTTTCTGTGTTCCTTTCTTTTCATGCCTTTTCAAAAATATTAAATAAAATACAAAAAAGATCTGAATTTCATGCCTCATAGGAGTAGGGATACTCAGATTTTTATTTTTATTTTTAAATACTTCTCCAATACCAACCCCCCCACTTGACCACATGGTGCACTAAGAACCACATCACCATACACTTTTGAAGGTATAAGAGATGGATGGATATGATGACAATGAAGAAGATCTTATTGGGTTTCTCATTCAAGATATGGACATCAATGTACATATGAAGAACATCCCTCCATCTTTCCTTCCCAACTTCCATGGTATGAGGACAGAGGATCCAAAAAATTTCTCTTTGAATTTGAGATACTTTGTAGGTATTATGGCTAGTTATCATACACTAAAAAACTGAGATTTTTTCCTACAACATTAAAGGATAGAGCTCTTAAATGGTTCATGAATCTAGGTACTAATTCAATAAGATCATGGAATGGTATGCAAAAGATATTTCTAGAAAAATACAAAGATCGTGATCTTAGAGAAGAATTTTTTAGAATGAACCAAGAAGAAGATGAGATCCTTGAGGATATAATAGAGAGGTTCATGTATAATGTTAAGAGGGAAAAATTGCATCATTTAGGATTTGACACACTAAAAACCCTCTTACTTAGAACAATTAGGGATGAGTGGATCGATCTCCTTAATCTCATGAGTAAAGGAGATGTATATCAATTTCCATTTGAAGAAATTTGTGAAACATGCAAGTGCATATCAAGAGGAAGGGAAAGAGTAAGTCAGCATCAACATTGGTAAGGAAAGATGAACTTGGAAATTTACTTGATAACTTTAAAACAGAAATTCTTAGCAATCTAAGTGAACAAGTAGAAATGTTAATAATGAAAAATGAGCAAAAAGAAGAAGATGATATTTTTGTTATCCATGCAAAATCATATGCTACTAAATGGTGTTCATCATTCCTCAAGTTTTAATAATTTTACGAAGAATACAATGGAGCAAGGCAATCACCATATAAGTTGTGTTATGTAGCTCTAAGGAAACCTTGGCAGCCTAGTCAACTTGATATGATGCAAGGACCCACTTTACAATTTCAAGCTTATTCAAATCCATATCAAACTAATTGGGACACACTCCCTCCTTAGCAACCTTGGCTATCTCAACCCCAAAACCAATCTTGGCAACATGGTTGGCAAGGTCCTTATTGGGAAAATCCTCAACATCCTCAATATTTCCCTCAATATCCTCCATACCCGACTCCATGCTATCCCTACCATCCACCTCCACCACAACCACAACCTCAACCACATCCATCTCATATATCCACCCCCACTCAACTACCTGTACCACCATTTCCAAACTCATACAATGAAGTATCTCATCTCACTTACAATTTTGAGGTACAACACTACCAAACATATCCTCTTGATCTAAATGGTTTGCATCTTAGTTCAAGAAAGGTATTGCAAAGGAGAGACTTTCTTAATGTCATTGAAGGACAACATCAAGAAGAAGAAGATATAAATGAGGAGATCAAAAGATCAAGGGTTGCGCTTGATGAAGAGAAGAAATCATAATCATATATTGAGAAAGTTACCTCATGTTTACCAGCATTTCCTCCATGTGTTCAAGAGAAAAATCAACAAAAAGAGAAATATTTTACTGCCATAATATATGAGGACAACCAAGGTGATCCAAGTCAGCAAGTGAACCAGCGACATCATGAATATATTGACATATGGTTCCAAAAAGTCATTAAGTTGCAGCAACACACTCTTCTCCAATAGTACTTGATACAATTCCAGTCAAAGAAATTTGTCTCTCTTATTCAGGTACATGTCAAAGCATGTATTCCAAGTTTTAACATGATTTTATCTGTCATCTTGATGTGTACATGGATCCATTGGAAGTATTCCTATACTTGAAAAAGGTTTTTTTTTTTCAAGTAGAGTAGGAAAGTGAAAAAAAAAGGAAAAAAAGAAGAAGGAAAGAATAAAATCTCAGTTGAAAACCTCTTTTGCGGTGCCTAGGTAGACCTACTAGTGGAAAACCTCAAAGAGGCAGCTAGTAGGACTTTATATCTATATATATATATATATATATATATATATATATATATATATATATATATATATATATATATATATATATATTTCATTTCTCCATGTATCTCCCTCTAATGAATGCAAGTGCTCTCCAACCTTTGCAAGCCAGAAAAGAGCAAGTTGGCACAAAAAGAAAATTCGTTCAACACCCTGGTTAAAGGTATTCAAAATTGGACTTCTTCCTCCTGTGCTTAGAAGCTCCAAAAGGACCTCGAGAAGATTATCACATGCAGCTTCAGAACCACCAAAGATAGCTTCAACAACCATATCAACAGCTTCAATATCACCTGCAAAAAACAAATCAATGGTAAGGCTCAGGTATGTAATCATCTAACCCTTTCTTCAAATCTATTTTAGCTTAATAAAACATTAAAAAGTGTGAGAAGGAAAGTTTTTTTATATAACCAAAATTAGTACGGAGCAACCTTAGCCTTATCTAGCAACTAGCCTCACTTTTTGCACCAAGAAAAGGAACAAAACAAAAGTAAAAAGGACTTGAGAAAGTGGGCAGAAATAAGTTCATTGTAATAGAAGACAAGGAGTGCCAAAGGATAACCAAGGGTGAACTCAGTTCACATAAAAGATAACTGAGTTTACTTTGCATGCAAAAAAACAAAAAAAACAAAAAAAAAAAAGAATCAAATAAAATGTGGACCCACCACCTCTTGCCATGGAAAACATATTTTTTGTAAGGCATCTAAGAACCTCCATGAAGCACCTACAAGAATAAATTCAAGAGTAATATCAAGAAGCTTAGTAGGAGGAGCAGCGAATGGGCCAATAAACAGAAAATGAAATAAGCGAGCATGCAGGGAAAACCATAAGGCAGGGAGGATGAATAGGTTGCTTAGAGGATGAGCAACAGTTTCAATAGGGGGTGATGATGGGCCTCTAAATTAGACATAAATAAGGCCCATCTAACCTTTTTTAAGCCAATCTACCTTCCTTATGCACATGAATATATATATTAAATCTCTCCTTCTGCACTTGATATTGTTTTCTTATGCTTCAATATTTTCTTATGAAGGTTTAAAATTAATTGCATATTTGTTCCTAATATTGGTTATTTTTGTAGAATATTGTGAGAATATTTGGCAGATTATGCAGATTTTGAGAAGGATATGATTTAGGGACTTGCTCCCTGCGACTGGAAGATCAAGATTCGAGAATAAATGAGCACAATATTAGGAAATTAGGGAGAAATCTTGGAGATATTCAAGGGGTTTTTCCACCCTCCTTAACTCTCATAGGCAGCCAAAGGATCCTCATGAGTTCCATTCCAACAATTTTAATTCTAGAGGCATCCAAGACTCAAGACCAAGTTCACTCAAGCCATACCTCACCAGGAGTCAAGTGGACTCATTACCTGTTTTTTAGGGAGTTGTTGGTAGCTGCCCTTGAGAATAAATAAAGATAATCAAGAGCTAATTAGGGTCGATTATATTCCATTCTAGTCTGGTCATTCAATTCTATTCCATTCGATACAATCTATTCCATTCTATTTTCATTCCATTCCATCCCGTGCCATCCATTTTCCATTCTATTAGGCTTTTATTGTTTAAGACCTTCGAGATGTAATAATATTTCATTTTAATGCAATGATTATTCAAATGAATTTTTGTTGATCTATTTCCAAAGAGTTGGGCTTATGGATTAGGGCCCAATCCATGTGCCTCAGCTTCTCATACTATTACCATTCTTTCCTTTCTGTCATTTAGCTAGTTTTTTTTTGTCCATTAGTTAATTTTTGTTTATGTCATTTAGTTAATCTTGCTTCTTATAGTTTCAAGTTGTTGTTTCGAATTAACGTTGTGGATTTTCATTTTCTTAATAGAATGGAGGATAAAACTCTAAAATTTGTGGATCTAGACTTCCCTTCTCATTTTTTTCAATAGAGCTCAAGGGGGTAGGCTTTCCCACAGGCCAAAAAATTGATTTATGTTGACTATTTTTATTACGCATTTTTTTCCCAAGCATGAATCTACGGGTTTGTTTGCAGGAAGCAGTGTTAAAGTTCCAGAGAAGTTCACCTTCACCTTCCCGCTTCATTTTCCATCTTTGTGTTATGCTTCCAAACACCTCTGTTACCATGTTGGGTTGTTTAATGGGTAAACAAACACAAGCATTTAATTATCAATCCAGGTTAGTAGGGCTTAGAAGCATCTCCAAGGTATATGGGTTTCAGCTATGATCAAGTTAGAAGATGATTTATCAATGATTAAGGAAATGCATATTACAAATATAAATATAAACTAAATAATTTATAAATTCAACTATGCATTCAGCAGCAGAATAATCTCCTAAATTAAGAGATTTATTTGTCCTTCTCTCACAATATTACTTCATGAATTAGAAATAAAAAACCACTAATTTAGCAATATATTAAGATGCATGAAACAATAATTGAAGAGGCTCTTAAGTAAAGAGATCCTAGTTTTCCTTCATCATAGATTCATTCATCAATAATACGATTGTTAGAAAACAGGAATTCAGAAAAGCATTAAAAAGCATGAAAAGATGAATTCTAGCTTAAGATCTTAATCAGATAGAAATAATGTTTAACTTAAAAATTTGTTTTTCTTTTCATATGCAGAATAAGAATGATAATTAGATTCATCAGCACTCATAAAACATGAGCATAAATCTAATAAACTAGTTAAGCATAGAACAAACTAGTTTAGAAACTGCAACTACAAATAACCAGAAAGTGCAGTTAGCTCGGTGTGGGGCCCTCCACCATTTCCTTGCACACTGAAGGTGATTTCAGCTACTAAAAATTCATTCAATCAATAAGAATATAACAGCAGCAAATTGAATAGAAGAGATCTTCAATTAACTCTCCAAAGTCTTAGAAATAATAATGTTAAGTCATACAATTTCTACATGTTTCAATGGCTCACAAACTTGGTATAAATAGAGAAATAATAAAAAAACTATGATACAGTGTCTCCAACAACCTATCCTAATCTCATCCATATAGGTCAAACTCATCTAATTAGCTATACCAAATCTGGAAAAATCCCAAAATATACTATTTCTGCCCTATTTTCAAGGGATTCTTGAAAAATAGGTCATGTTTGACCAGCGTTGATCGGGCATGTTTTAGCTCAGTTTGACCAAACCAATAGGTGTACATCCAATATTAATTCCAAATATTTCTAAATATGTGATCATCCCATGCCCAGGTGTCATGCAAGTATGACATCAATGAAGCCATTATGGGAATTTCTAGTTCTGTCTAAAAATACTCTTAAAACCCAACTTTTACAAAATTTTCTTAAAATTAAAAAACATAATTTATTTTCCTGAATATGCATAATAAGGTCAAAATAGGTCATATGTGGATGGTATAAAGTGGAAAATGATGGAAATTAGGTGGATTTAATTAGCAAAATTTGATCAAAAACGAGGGCCAACATCTCCCCCTTGCTTACTCTCAAGCATGTCATCATGTTTGCCTCTGTCTCCTTGACCTTCTGTTTTTGTATGGTGACTACCTTGCTAATGTACCTGTGACTCTCAATCCTGATGTCAAAGCTTCTTGATGAAATTCATTTTTTTTCTTTTTTTTCTTCTTGAAATCAATCCTCTGTAGTGAATACCCACTAAGATGAGGAGATTTTTTTTTTTTGAATTAAAATACCAAATTTTGGACTGATATGTGAATTCTTCGCCACTGAGAATAAAGAGAAATTTATAAACTTGTGATGTCAAATTCTTGGGCTGAAATGCAAAGAAAATTTCACTGTTGAATGAGATAATTTATGTGTTATAATGCCTTTAAAAATTGATTTCTGGGAACAAGAAGAAATATCTTTGTTGTAATTCTTACAAAAATCGATTTCTGGGAGAGATCTAAGTGAATTTACAGTCTTTTGGCACCTCTCTTTTCTCTAGAAACTAACACTCTATTTTCAAAAATTCCATTCATAATTTTTGCACTGTTGTGCACTCACCAACACCACTTGACACCATCGTGCACGAGCCCTGTTCTGGGAAAATAAGAGTAAAACTGGGGTCATGAACTTGAAGTTTTTAATGCCAATCTTACACTTCCAACTTTGATCTTGAACCTACACTTCCACCAAACATTTGTTAATTCGAAATTTTATTACACTTCCCCAAATATCTGCTAACTTGGATTTTGAACTTATGTTATGAGAAAATATCTATTTAGAGTTGGATTACTCTGTCACCAATGAGCATGGGCTACCTTATCAATTAGATAATTGGATTCTTCAGATTTCAAACCATGTAAATGTAACTTGATCTTGGTGTTTTCAATGCCATCCAATTTAAACAAATCTCTCAAACACTCCACACAATATGCAAAATAAGGGTTGAAAGAACTAGGAAAATATCCCAATTAGAAATGAATTTGAGAAAACTTTCCGTGACAAGCCTTATTGGACTTGTCTGAAGAAAACCTATGTTTTTTTTTCAAATTTCATTTTAGTTTGCTTAGAAAAGACAACGAAAAACAATATCCTCTTAAAAATTTCGATTTTTATTTTGAAACTGTAGTTGAATTCATAACTAGACCTTTTGATTCTGAGACTTATTGAGACTGACTCCTCTGCTTATTACTCCTTCAATTCCTCTCTTATTACGCTGCAAATGGTGCCCATAAATGCCCTTTGTTTTAGAAAACTAATAAAAGAAATTCTGCACTGTGTGAAAAACCACAAAAAGACCTTGGAAATATTTCATCGTGGGGAAAAATCATGTCTCAATCTGATATGGAAGAGAACTTGTAGAATTTTCTATGTAATGGATGTCTCCTTGATCTGGAAGTGATTTTTTTTTTGTCTCTGAGTTCATGTGTCAGACAACGTTGATTCAATCAGAAATATTCCCCAATATTTCCAAGGATTCACCATTAAATCAACGACTCTATTTTCCAAAAATTGCATGTGTATGAAATTAGACCATCGACAATTTTTGTATGCACAAAAATTTCAATTAAACGCCATGAAGAAATCTTCTTAGGGATTTTAACTAACTGGTATAGAACTGATAAAATTTGTTTTCTATATTAAACATACAACTAGGCGTGGATTCTCTTAGTATCTCAGAAAATCAATCGTGGATTCTACAGGGAATGCCATACACATTCGTCGTTGTAGTATAGTGGTGGGTATTCTTTCCTATCACACGGGTGACCCGGGCTCGATTTCGGCAACGATGCCAAAATGTTGGGTTGTTTAACGGGTAAACAAACACAAGCATTTAATTATCAATCCAGGTTAGTAGGACTTAGAGGCATCCCCAAGATATATGGGTTTCAGCTATGATCAAGTTAGAAGATGATTTATCAATGATTAAGGAAATGCATATTACAAATACAAATATAAACTAAATAATTTCTAAATTCAAGTATGCAATCAGCAGCAGAAGAATCTCCTAACTTAAGAGATTTGTTTGTCCTTCTCTCACAAGATTAATTCATGAATTAGAAATCAAAAACCAATAATTGAGAAATATATTAAGATGCATGAAACAATAATTGAAGAGGCTCTTAACTAAAGAGATATTGGTTTTCCTTCAACACAGATTCATTCATCAATAATACTATTGTTAGAAAATAGGAATTCAGAAAAGCATTAAAAAGCATGAAAAGATGAATTCTAGCTTAAGATCTTAATCAGATAGAAATAATGTTTAACTTAAACATTTGTTTGTCCTTTCATATACAGAATAAGAATGATAATTAGATTCATCAGCACTCATAAAACATGAACATAAATCTAATAAACTAGTTAAGCATAAAACAAACTAGTTTAGAAACTGCAACTACAAATAACTAGAAAGTGCACTTAGCTCGGTGTGGGGGCCCTCCACCATTGCCTTGCACACTGAAGGTGCTTTCATCTACTAAAACTTTAGTCAATAAATCAACATATAACAAAAAAAAAATTGAATAGAAGAGATCTTCAATTAACTCTCCAAAGTCTCAGAAATAATAATGTTAAGTCATACAATTACTACATGTTTCAATGGTTCACAAACTTGGTATAAATAGAGAAATAATAAAAAAACTATCCTAAAATGTCTCTAACAACCTTATCTTATCCTAATCCCATCCATCTAGGTCAAATTCATCTAATTATTTATACCAAATCTAGAAAAATCCCAAAATCTACTATTTTTGCCCTATTTTCTAGGGATTCTTGAAAAACAGGTCATGTTTGACCAGCGTTGACCGGGCATGTTTTAGCTCAGTTTGACCGAACCAATAGGTGTACATCCAATATTAATTCCCGATATTTCTAAATATGTTCTCATCTTGTGCCCAAGTGTCCTGCAAGTATGACATCAATGAAGCCATTATGGGAATTTCTAGTTCTGTCTATAAATACTCTTAAAACCCAATTTTTACAAAAATTTCTAAAAAATGGAAAACATAATTTATTTGCCTGAATATGCATAATAAGGTCAAAATAGGTCATATTTGGATGGTATAAAGAGGAAACTTATGGAAATTAGGTTGATTTAATAAGCAAATTTTGATAAAAAACGATGGCCAAAATATGCTCCATTTCCCTCCTTTTCTCTTCCTATCAGCTGTCGCACCCTTTTTATTCATAGAAACCATTAAAGTTTTGTTTGTGATCTTTTGCCTTGGACTTTCCTATTTATCACATCTCGGCCATCGCAGAACCCCTTCCCTTTCCTTTGTCGTTCTTCAACATCTCAACGATTTTCCCTTTTCACTTCACCTTTACATTTTTAATGCAAAAATGCTTGAAAATATTTAAAGTTTGACCTCTACACTTTTCTTCTCGGTTCTCCCACTACTATACATCACAATCACACTTCACAGTGTTTTCCTTTTTCTTCTTTTAATACTTATCGCTATGATCCACCGATTGCTATATTGCAATCGTGCTCCACCGTTGGTCCCATCGCCACGTCACCCGTCGCATTTCACATTTCACACTGTTTAATTGGTTTTCGTTAACACTTACCACTTCCAACAGCCGATTTCGATATTGCGATATCGCATATCACACTTCGCAACATTTACCACATTGCAAATCGCAATGTTTACCCTGTCGCACTTTGCAGATTTTACCTTTTCACAAATCGCTCTTCGCTCTCGCTCCCGAACTGTACTTCCTCTTCTCCGCCATCACACTTTTCAAAAAATTTCGCTCCAAAGAATTTTTGCGCTATAATGAAGTTTTAATAAGTTTTAAACCCCTTCTTTCCACTTCTAAGCCTCGTTTCATGTGTTAAGCCCTCCTTTAGCCTCTTTAGCCTTTTTTTTCCTCCAAACTGCGGGCAACACCTCTTAAAATTAGAATTAGGTTTTGAATAGATGCATAGATAGGAGCATGATAGATATAGTAGGGTGTGTTTAGCCGATTGGCCATGTTAATTGCGGTTTAAGTTAGTTTCCTTTATGCGGTTTAAATTAGTTTCCTTTTTGTATTTTAATTTAGTTTCCTTTCTACCATTTCTTTTCAGCAATTTAGATTAGTTTCCTTCTTGTCATTTTTTTCAGCAATTTAATTTAGTTTTCTTTCTGTCATTTCCTTTCTGCAACTTATTTTAGTTTCATTGAAGTGTGACAGACTTCACTGAGAACCCGTAGAAATAGCACCCTCTCGTAAAGAAGAAGAGGATGACATGAAAAAAATGCATATGTTGTGTATATAGCACTGTCACCTCCAAGTTTGTATAAACCCTGGGTTGATAAAGTAAAGTAGGGCAGCCCCTAGGAGTTCCAACACTCTTGGTGCAATACCAGGGCTCACCAGTTCCAAGAGGTTATATTTGTGTAAATGAGATGTTCTAATCATGTAGACAGTTGTCTCACTCATTTCCAAAGTTTTGAGCATTGTTGCACAAGTGTCATCACGATCGTCGCAAAGTGTATCTTTAGTGTCGCACTTGTCATAAATTGTCGTAAAGATGTCACATGGAGGGAAACACATTTTTTATGTGTTATGGGTGATATATTATGTTGATTCCTCAAGATATTCTAAGTGTGTGATCATAGTAAAAGTATTATCATGGTTCACACTAGTATCGTCAATCCCACACACATCCATTTTTGGAAAAACTTCCCAACCAAGCAATCTACCTTCACCTAGCCTCCCTAAGTTGCGCATTGCGCAATCTCAGTACTCTAGTTGTGACCTTACCCCTTGTCACTGCAAAATGTGTAGTACCTACCTCCTAGGACTACTGCACTATGTAGTTTATGTACTCAAGACCCGACCTTAACCTCCATAATTGTGCAATCATTTCTCTCAACTTAGCCCTAACTTTGAACTATGCAATCACTAACAGGTTCAACATGTAATAAGATGAGTTAAATGGAAACATAGCATGCTACATAAACAATGAATCAAAAAGTAAACAACATTCACAAGAAACACACTCAATAGAGAAAACACACTAATAACTCAACAATGGAGAGCTTTCTCCCTTTAATAGGTGCTAGTGGTACTAGAAGATATAATGCGAAATCTCTTATAGTGGATCCTTCGAGCTATGGAGCTCCAATATCCAAGACAAGTGGGTATCTTCCCCTCAATTTTTTAGCAAGCCTCTCTTCCCTCTCAAAGGATGGTATATCGACAGACACATGGTGAAATCTCTCTATTAGATTGAGGTGTTGGGTGTCCAACATCTGAATCCTTCCAATCCTCTTTCTACTAGACAACACAAGCTGGTTTGTTGATGAGAAATTTTTCCAGCATAACAATGTGTCTCCCATTTCTCTTCCCATGGTTGTCTTTTATAGACAGATTTCAATTTTTCCTTCCTCCTTTTGGTACAAGATGGATGGTGACACAAGATTTGGGGTATGATTCCTTTGTGTGCTGCACTAAAGCCTCAAGGTGGCTCAAAGGTGACTTACTTGGCTAGGTTGAGTGAGAATATTTTTCTCCAAGTGTGCCAAGTGGTCCCGGATGGTGACATTTTGCATCCGCAGGACCGCGTGGATATTGGAGGGATAGTCGCAATGCTCTTCGTAGCTATAGAAGTATGCAATTATCTCCTAGGGCTAGTGCTTACTATGTGCGGTCCAAAAATTTTCCTGTTGACCTTAGGAAAAGTTAAAAATTTTAGCTCCTGTAATGTATTTCTTACCTGTAAATATTTATTTTTACCCTATGCTTGACATTTTCTAATGTCTTTTTCTTGTATGATTTTCCAATTTTAACACCTATAATAGGTTTGTGGACCTACCTATGGTTTTGTGCGTAGGTTTTTTACATGGTTTTTGGCATGATGGTTTTCTGTCCATGGTATTTTGTAGATCCGGTCAAGGGAACTACGATTATGTTCTAATCCAGGGTTAATGGATAGGGGGTTTATGAATGCTTTGGCATGTATATATATGTATTGTAACATTAAAAGGAATATAATTAAAAATCAATATGGTAGTCCCAGTTTTGGGATTCAGTGGAAAATATCTATGTATATTTGTTTTATGTTTAATGTTCTTGCCATTGTTTATTTTATGTTTTTTAAGAATTCATTTGCAGATAATTTTTGTATAGGGTTAAAACCTACATGCAATTTTTTGTATTATCACATGACTTACATACATCTACTTCAAATTTTTCCACGGACATATCTTCAATCACCTAGATCCAATGATCTACATCCATTGCAACCCCATGCCCCCCCATATTCTCAAAGGTTAATGGAGGGGATTTTGCAATTTATCATTTTGTGCACACAAACCAGATTCAAATGCTATAACCTTGAACCTTGTCATATTCACCTATCCATGCCAAATTCCACTTTTCATCCATATAATGTGTCTTCGTCATTTGCTAACATCATCTTACTAGGTGGTGTCACATGTCACCTAAAAATAGGCCATTTGGCGACTCAAATGATCCAAATTCACTTGCCACATGTCATGCTAACTATGGTCCATGTAAAATTCATGCCATGTCATCACCACCTAATTCCATTTGTCATCCCACCTGTACTTCCATGTCAACTGGGCTCCATCGCCTGTAAATATCTGCATAAATCCAAATCTGAGAATTTTAGAAAAATGGCATAATTGCACCATTCATGGAGGCATGGATACCTAAATACACTTCTCACAACCATTTACCTTACCATGTCACCTACCCAGCTCAACTACCAAGTCATCACGACAACCAATCACGCATTGCCATTTTTCACTATTGTTGCCTCTCTTGGTATGGAGGAAAATCTAGTATCCAAATCTTTTCTTTGTTTTCCCTTGTCATTATTTTAAATGGGTTGGATGCTCAGATATAGTGTTTTATTGTGGAACCAATAAAATAACGGAATTATGACCATCAATGTTAAACTCATATCTAGATCTGGGTCAATTCTAAAAATGTTTGCATTGCACAACCCCTAGATACCTAAATATCTATTCCTCCTCCCAAAACCACGAACACTGGAACCTTGACACAACCAATTTGGCTACTTGAATCCAATATTGGAAAAATAATTGTCCAACCCCTAGATTACCCGATTCTTGAAAAATAAGACAACCGCCAGATTGTTCCGATTATCTTGAAAATTATGGATGATTCAAATTTATTCGAAAGTATAGATGTCCCAGTGGATGCCTTAGTCATTATAAATTGTCTTCACTTCAAAACACTTTTTCTCATCAATCCTTGAGACTTTTACTAAGTTCCATATACCATTGGAAAGATCTCTAAGAGGGCTATCTAACTAAACACTTTGCATGTGATTTTAAACAATTTTCATGTAGAAACAATTCCTTCAAAGATAAGATGCATCTCATCAGTAATAATCATCAACAAACTCTCAAAAAACTCCCCCTTAACTTGTATTCACTAATTCACTTGATCTAAAGCTCAATTTTTAGCTAAAAAATTAAAGTGCTCGAAATTGCTTCAAACCTAAATGACCGGATAGAGTTCATCGCCAAGATTCTGGTGCAACTTGTTTCATCAAAATCCGAGTTTGTATGGCTGAGTTATCATCTGTTGTTCGTTTTCCAAAATAAGCAAAAAATGAGCAGAATAAGTACAGTGATGATGTGACAGGTATAGTCAACATTTGCAAGAAAATCCTCCAGAAATAGCCAATGACACTGTGCCAAGTGGCACCACCAAATTCGTTGATGATGACTAGGAAGTGAAATTTTTTTTATTTCCTAAGTCTAAGTGGAATTTTATTAAATTAGCATTTCATTTATATGGTGCCCAATGGGGAAGGGCCATGTGGCATGCCAGTACCCCCCCCCCCCCCCTCCCCACCCTAGCAAGACAGGTTGGAAGGTCGAATTATTGTCATATTAATGGTTGGACATTAGTTATGGTGGAATTAATTTTAACATATATAATATACATAGTTCAATATATATATATATATATATATATATATATATAGTTCTAAAACCCATGGTGGAATCAACTATATTTGGGAAGAAATCCAACTAAACTGGCGGGTTTAAACTTGGAAACGTTGACAAACTTAGCGAAAGAAACCTTATAGTAGAGATGTGTAAAATTTTATGAGGCGGAGTGGGGTTGAACCCCTGACCTCCTACCGTCAAATTGCACGCATAACTAACTCTGTTTTCGGGTAGTTCTTACTCGTATTTTTCTCTGTGTACATTTAAAGATTAACTGCCGACTCATTGGGGGTTGGAGGGGGCCAGCCCCCTCCCCACGTGACCAACTCCGATGACCAGGTGCCAAGCCAAACAATCCGGCGGAAATTAATCAGGATTAATTAATGTTTAAACTATGGCTTAATGATGTTAATACGTCATTCGCGTGTAAAGCGCGAATTATTTTTAAACCAAGTATATCCACCCACTAATCCAGGATTAGCGCTAATTAATATAGCACTTAGATTGGCAGAATTTTCGGAGGCACCACTAATTTTGGCGGGATTGCCAATTTTAGAATTTAACCGGCAGTTTCTCTAGTTTTGGAGGAGAAATTGGGGCAAAAGCAGTTTTGGTCATAACTCACTCAATTTTCGACCAAACTGAGCTCTGTAAAAGTAATTTCTAGCTAATTTGCATGCTAAGAACTCATTGGAGTAGGTTGGAGAGGTAGAAAAGGTGATCTACAAGTGTTTTAGTAAATATTAATATTTTTTAAGGTTAGGGCCAACAGGTGTTGGGGTCATTGCATTGCATATAGAGTCCAAATACAACAAAAAAATAGTCATTTTTGGGAGATTATGATGTTATAAACTCATTGTAACAGGTTGAGCTCTTGAAGATTGTAACATCAATTTGAGCACACTTGAAGCTAACACAAAGATCACACTATGAAGCTGGACCAAGGAGATGTAGCCCAGGAGGTGTGAACTCCTTTAAAAAAATTCTTTGTATTCAGATCTGTTATATGTGCTTTCTGTGTTTATTACTGCTTCTGTTCTGTCATTTAAAATTATTATTTTTAAGCTTATGAAAAACTCATTGTTTTGCAATCACATGCTCTCAAACAAACTCATGAAGGATAACAAAAAAAATGCAAAGAAATGTTTATATCTAAAATGAAACTAGCACAACATTAACTAGCAAGTAATTTCATATCAAGTTGGTATTAGAGCACAAGGTTGCTTGCTTGTTTTACTTGAAGAGTTTTTAATAGTGAAAAATTATTGATGCTTACAAGATTGAGATTGTAGAGAGGATAAGAGAAGCTACTGATAGCTAGTCCAGAAGTTAGGACAAGAAGGAAGAAGGCTGAGATAGCAGCATCCTTACCCAAATGACCACTCAAGGAAACACTTGAAGCATAAGAGGAATTAATTGCACAAGAGGTTGAAGTGGTTGAAGAGATACAAGCTGCAGAGATAGAGCTTGAATCAACAGCCAAAATTTCAGGGCATGAAGGAGCTCATGAACATTCTGAGGAAGAGGATGTCAAGGAGTTCAAAGAAATGCAAAGGATGGTGAAAATTATGTATTAATATTTTATGGAAAAGGAATCTAGAGAAGGTTCAAAACACCCTCATAAAGAAGAATCTTCAAATAGTAAAAAGCAGGAAGAGAGGAGCTCAAAATCCAATGGTGGAAAACCACCTCCTTCTCCACCACCACCACCATCATCATCATCCTCATTTGCATCTTCATCTTCCAAATCCACTACAAAAACTCATACCCATACTCATTCCAAGATCCCAAAAGGTAAGACTCTGTTACTCAAGTTGGACATCAAATTTTAACTTCTTACATATAATGGAGAAGTTAATGCTAAAAAACTAGATAATTGGATTCATCAATTAGAATTTTACTGTAGAATTCAAAATCTGCAAGAAGATGATATTAAAATCCAATTGGCTCATTAAGGCTAGAAGGAGCAGCATTATTTTGGTGGGAGGCAAAGACACAAGAGGAAATACGCATCCATGGTAAGATTTCCATTTCTTGGGTCGAATTCATTTCTTCCATTAAAAGGAAATTCTATCCATTAGCCTATATGCAGAAAGAAATAACGAGTTGGCATATTTTATACAGCTAAAAGGTCAAAGTGTCCAAGAGTATATACAAGAGTTTAGGAAAAGGGATTTATTACTTGCAGTAGACTTAAATTCACAAGACACACTCTTGAAGTATAAACGAGGTCTACATTCCTACTTAAAACACATTATTCTCATGTTTAACCCAAATAACTTAGATGAAGTATGTGTGCAAGCCACGCATCTTGAAGCAAGGGGTAAAAACATTTCTGAAGAGGGTAACTTAAGAAGAATCCATTCAAGGGTAAGGGAAAATAGAAAGGAGGAAAATGGAAGGGAAAGAAGAATGAAATTGTGAAGCAAGAAGGGGAGAAAATAACATGCAAACATTGTTCCAAAGAGGGGCATGATGAAGCCATTGTTGGAAACTACATCCCGAACTAAGGCCAAAGAAACCAAATAACAAATGGAAACAAAAGACGACTACCACCACACAAAAATATCTTGAATCTGATTCAGGAGATGAAACCAAGATAGTTGCCATGGTTAACAAAGGAAAAGAAGTGATTGCAAGTTCTAGTACCTTAAACAGTGACAATAACACTTCAAATGAGGATGCAAGGATAGAATTATTCCAAGTTTTATTTATTTCTAATCATAAAAATATTGATGCCTTATTTGATACAAGGTCACAAGAAAACTTGATTTCAGAAGACTTAGTTAAAAATTTGAACCTTGAAACTGAACCTCATCATAAGCCATACCCTTTGGGTTGGATAGTGTTACATAGAAATTTGTCACTGTCCCTACCATTCCCCGTATCGCACATTGGAGGGCTTATTTTGTGACCTGTGAGCAGTGATATAACTTGAAAATACTTTCATGGCATTCCCCTGAATATGTACTTTCATCCCCCTGAAGACATCTCCTGCTGAAAAACCCTAAAAACACCCCTTTTTGCATTGGCGCGGGCAGCGAGTTCAGTACCCACGCCAATGGGGAAAATCCTTTAAAGAGGTCGTGCCAATTGGCGCTCTGTCCCAGAGTTGCACTCGCGCCAGCCAATTTAAGGAGTGTTTTTTAAAAATAAATGGCGGAAGTTTCGTCCTAACTGATCCAGGAACTTATATCTATCTTGAGTTAGGAGGTTTGGCTATGGATTTCCATAGAGAGAAAGTGGTTTGCCACCTCTCATGGAAGCTTCCTTTATGATAGGGCCAATCCCATGATTATAGGGATCCCAAATCCCCTTCCTCCATCTATAAAAGCTTGCTCATCTCCTTTGCAAGCTAGTCTTCAAGTTCCCAAATTCCCAAGAGCCTTATGCTGCAAGAGCCTTGATTATTCCCCTAAGGAAAAATTCAAGCAAGGAGACTATTGTCGAGATTCGAAGAGAGAGGTTTGTCCCATCCTTGACAGGCTTTTCGAGACGTGTTCTGCTGGCGACCCTCCGAAGGAGAATTCAGCGTCAGAACTTGGTTGTAATTTTCCTTTGATTGATTAATAATAAACGACTATTGGTTATGGTTCCACTCTTGTTGTTGTTTATGATGATGAGTTATGTCCTTTCTGACTGACATATAGTTGCATCTACCGGATTTTACGCTTGCGTTTGTTTTGTTTCTTGCATGTGCAAGTGTCCATCACGGAGATGGTGGGGATCATGATCTACCAGGGCTAAGGAACGGGAGCGCTACCTCTTCTACAAGCAACAGCGTTGGATTCCAGGTAAGCCTTCATCGCTAGTTGGTTTATTTGATATTAGGAACCTGCACTATAGCGTGAATGATTGTTGCTAGACCCGGTCTGGGCTAGTAGGGATTGCCTCTATCCGCAAAGGGGATTTACCTCCACAACAAATTGGCGACTCCACTGGGGATCGTTAGCTACAGACGGAGCCTGAAGTTTTCCAGATAGCCTTTGAAACGCTTTTGCTCTGCAATTGCGAAGTAGATCAAAGCTGCTTCAGTCAATCTCCGGTTTAGTTTGTAAACTGAACACTTGGAGCACTGTCTTGTCTTTTCGATTGATTCTTGATTCTTCTTGCTTGATCAGCTCTTTTGGGCTGGTTCTTTCTGTGAATTTGGGTTTTTGAAAACTCCAAACATCACTGGTCTGATCTTGGATTGCTTATTTTTTATTTTGGCATAGCAAACTTGACTGGCGCGTTTTTTAGCGTGACAGTCGCGCCAATTGGCGCTAGTTGTCAATGTATTACCCGCGCCAATTCTGATATGGCGCTAGTTTCAGCCTGACAGTCGCGCCAGTGCTGGGGACTGCTAGGGTTTGCTTGATTTTGAGCTTTCTGAGCCTGATCTCTGATTTTGGTTTCATTTTTTCGACTGCTTGAGTGTTTTGGAGCCTTGATTGACTGACTCTTACCTTCATCCTTTGGTTGTTTTCCCATTTCCATCGATTTCGCATTCTATCCCTAGGTCATCTAGGTGCTATGGTGTGTCGAGCCTTCCTTGGGAGTTTTTGGTTTCTATCGGTTCAATCAACCTTGTGATTGCTTCCCTGCATTTGTTTGACAGTTGTTTATCGTTTTAGTGCGCTATTTGAGTGATTGACTCCTCCTTCATTCGAATTTTGCTTTGTCTCGTTTTGGGCCTAGATTACACGGCTTATTTGTGTCTTTGGGATTTTCTTGGTTTTGAGGGATTGTTGGTCGATTTGAAGTCTGATTGTGTTTTCTATTGAGTGAAATTTGTTTGTTTTTGCTCTCTTATCAATTTCTCGAATTGCTTTTGCATTAGTTTTCATTTTTTTTAGCGCACTTTGCTCTGAAATATTGGAAGTATATAAAAAAAAAAATTCTTTTGCTTTTCATTAGTTAATGTGAATTAGATCTTTTCGATGTTATTAGTGATTGGTAACCTTGAACAAAAAGCTTTTTAGTTTTCATTAGCTGCATTAGAGACATCATTGGTTGTTTTCTGTTCATTTCGTTATTGTGTGAAAAGCTCTCAACTCTCTCATAAATAGCTTTCATCGAATGAAATGATATATTGTGGCATATAGAGTGCATTTAGGAGATTTTGAGACATTACATTCGCTAGGGCCTGAAAACTGAAACGTAATTGAAGATAAACATTAAAATTTACTCAATTTACACTAAGGCAGCATTGAAATCTAACGAAACACATTTAGAGGTCTAGGCTAGAGACGTGTTCCAGCGTCTTAAAACCTAGTAGCTGTCGTTCGCCTCTTGGCTTTAGAAAACACTAGTACGGACTTGTGCTCCATGTAACATCGAGTATATAAACGGAGACCCCATTAGGTTTCAATCCCTTATCGATAGGAAGCCGATTCTGCCGCTCTATACTCGTGATACACCGGACACAGCATTCAGGGAGATTGCCTACACGTACGTTAAGTCCTTGGTTGATTTCTTTTTCATTTTTGAAACCAAGGTGTATATTGCAGTTCACGGTTATTTGGTACACCCTTTGCCTAGTATTCCTGAGTAGTCATTTGATCTTTTCTAACTCTTTAAATTTGAAAGGATCACCAAGCGCTTGTCCTTTCACGCTTGCTTCAAAACTGAAAGAGATAGAGTCACCTTTTATCCGTTTCTCGACTCTTAAAACATGAAACGATGAAGTTTCCTATTTTTCAATGTGGTAAAAAATTAATCACCCGCGATCACACGCCATGTTAGATTTTGCTTGTTGGCCGTTTGATTGTGTGCCTTGACTCTTTTTCAGCCCGTGTGTTGTGTTTGATATTTTTCTCTTGTCATTACTACCACAGTGGCGGAACCTTCGGTTTCATCTACTGGTAGTCCATATACGGACGATTCATCAGAGGCTTCCCAACCCTTTGTTGAACCTCAACAGCCCATTATTTCCGAGTTTCCTAACGAGGGACCGGTTCTTGCTGAGCAACCCTTTGGGGGACCAGTTGAGTTCAATTGGCCCTTTTCCGACCCTTGGTCTGAGTTAAGAGTAGGGGCAGATTTCCTTTATCTTAGATCGGGTTCGCCTTTTATAGCTGCTGTTTTTCCTCCTAGTCCTCGCCGTTTATTACGAGATCTAGCGGCAGGCTCAATCATGAGTAAATTCAGCGAGGAAATCCCCATGTCTGATGAGGATTACCAGTTATTTCCTCAGAGATTATTTCCAGGAGACAACCCTGAACCAGCCGTTATGTCATCACCCGGTCCCTCATTACCAGCAGGGTATAGATCCTTGGGTCAGATTATCGCCGCTGCAGCCTCTATGGGGGTATCATCTCCTTCTACGAGGCCGGTGGTTCCTTCATTGAGGATGTATCCTCAGACTCCCGTCACCTCTGTACCTGTTCGGCCCACTGTCTGTGTGGCCGCGTCTGCACCCGCTGTCACGGCACACTCCACGAGGGTTGTGCCGCCTCCTGAAGACGTCTATATAGCGACTGCTATGCTGGAGAACATTTCTCCGGAGGAGTATCGGTTGTCCTTACAACAACCGAACCCTGAGGTCGGACAATCCTCTCAGGACCCCAACTGCTCGTATTTGTCGCATTATGCACAAGATGGTACACCCGTGTACGCTTTTCCAAATCAGTACGATGAGCACGGGAACATGTTACGTTTACCTGCTCCAGAGGCTCACCTTCATGCTCAAGGTTTACCGTATGGCCAGGCTGGGCAGCCTTACAACCTGTAAGGGCAACCTTTCCAAGGCCAAACTTCGGGCCAGCCTGGCTATCCTTATGACTCGCAGGGCCAGCCCATCCAAGGCTATCCTGCAGGCCAGCAAGGGCCATCGTACGGTCCGCAAGGACCGTATTACAACCCTTTCGGTCAACCTGTGCAGCCTCAGCCGGGGTACCAACCAGGGCCGGTATATGGTCCTGGGGGGCAAGTCCAACCTTCCCAACCTATGAAACCACAGTATCCTATTGCTCCTCATGTTGCACATCAGCCAGGACCATCTTATGGTCCTGTTCCAGGTCAGACCGGTTACCAGCCACCACCTGGCTCCATTCCTCCACCGGGACAACCGGCCCATCCGGTACAACCTGGTGCTTCTTAACAGCCAGGTCAACCTGCGCAACCGGCACAACCTGTCCAGCCAGGTCAACCTGCTCAATCAGGCCAGCCTGCACAACAGCCGACTCATTCAATGCCGCAGCCAAATCAACCGCTGCACCCTAATTATCAGGCTCAGCAGGGTCCCACCTATCAGCAGCCCATTCGACCTCAAGGCGGTTACTATTCTCATGGTCAATCTCAACCGAATTATAACCAGCCCCAAGGTTCTAACTATCGTCCTCAACAACCCGGCTACACCTATACTCAGCAGCCGAATCCACACGCTGCTTACACAGGGCCGACATATAATCAGGGTCCATACTCTGGTTATCAAGCCCCACACCCTGGTTACCAGCAACCAAATCAGGCTGGTTACATGACCTATACCCCCTATAGTCAGAATCCTATGGGACAGAACCCCTGGGGGCAAGGATATTCTCAACCAGCGTGGAGTACAGGTACTGGTCCTTATCAAGGGTCAGGGATGCCGTCCAATCCGCCATTGCCGTTCTTGGCTACCTTGGAATTACCGGATGTTTCGAAATTAACCAATGATCCGATTCTGCATAATCCTTATTCGCCTCCGGTTCCTACCAAGATACCCGATGATTTCCCCAAGTTTGAGGGTAAAGCTGGGGAGGACCCCCGAGCTCATGTGATGACTTACCATCTTTGGTGTTCGTCCAACTCTTGGGTCGATGATTCCATTCGTCTGCGCCTCTTCCAGCGCACTTTGACTGGTGCTGCCGCTAAGTGGTATATTGAATTATCCCGTGGCATCTTTCAAGATTTCAATTCGTTAGCCATGGCTTTTCTGACTCATTTTCAGTTACCGATTCGCTACGAAGCCGGGACGCATCTCCTAAATTCTTTGAAGTAGGACAAAGCCACCCACATTTCTGATCACATTCATGAGTGGCAACGTCGTCATAGGCTGATCAAGTTTCATATACCTGATCAGATACTAACTCATCGGTTCACCACCTCCTTCGTTAACAAAATCGCTCAAGATATTGCTATGGGAGCGTGTGTGACTGAAGAACAAGCCATAGCGCGTGCCCAGTATCTGGATCTGGTATACTCTCAGTCCGGCATGCTTTATGATATCTTGCCTGATGCTCCACGGTCTGGAACCTCTAAAGCTCCACCTACCCAGGCGGTGGATGGTGTTATTGGTTCCGTGTCTCAGAATTCGAAGAAATCTTCGAATGGGAAGCATAATTCCAACTCATCCAATAATTCTACTCCTCCCGCCCCTACCGACTCTAGAAAAACTACAGAGGTTAATGCTGTTCAGGCTAATCCTACAGAGAAAGCGTCCAAAGGGAAAAAGAAGGGCAAAGGTAAATCCAAATCTGACGCCCCAAAACCAGAGTCCAAATCTCGTACCGAGGACGGTTCCCAACGCAAACCGAAGTACCCCTGCCTCATTTGTGAAGGAGATCATTATACTAAGGATTGTCCATGACGATCTGAGGTTAGTCAACTTCTAAAAGGCTCCAAAGGGACTCCGGCAGTTCTAAAAGAACCGTTCCCGTCTCAGCAGACCCAGATGGTTGAACAACCTTCACCATCTGCACCATTTGGGTCTCAGGTCTTTATGATGAATGGTGCTGCACCTATCTCTATTGCTACGCGATCGAAGGATTACAACGAATCGCGTCAGGCACCTGGGAAGGTAGTTGTGGACGGTCCACCTCCCCCACCTGTCTCCGGTTCGTTGGAAATTGAGAAGCCTACTGCTGAACCCGTTGTGAGGCCACCTTCTAAAGGTGTTCTACGAAAATCTTCCTACAATCTGAATTCCCGTGCCGTTCAGCACTACAGTATTGTTGAGGATCTGGCACAGGCGCCTTCTGCTATGTCTGCATTGGAATTGCTTCAAAGTTGTCCTTCGCAATGGAAAGCTCTTTTATCTGCAATCGGTGCAATCGATCCCGCCGATTCTAGCCTTCTCACCTTCGACTTAGAAAACTTTACCCCCCGACTTCGACATTAGATCACTCTTGTTATTCAAGTTGGGATCAACGGTCTTAACATCCATAGGGCCGTTGTGGATGAAGGTGCTTCTACCTGTGTCATGTCGTCCGCTTGCTGGAAGGCCATTGGCTCTCCGGCCCTTTCATCATATCCCAATGCCCTTGAGGCATTCGATGGTCGAGAATCCAAACCCCTGGGTGTTCTCGAGAGTTTAGCGATCACCTTACAGAGGAAGACAGTCAACGTAGAAGTAGAAGTAGTTGACGCCAAGATTAACTACAATATAATTCTCAGCCGCAGTTGGACTCACGCTATGCTATGCGTGCCGTCCACCCTCTTTCGACTTATTAAGTTCCCTCACGAGGGAAAAATCGTTACGGTGGATCAGTTGTCTTTCTTCACCTCCACCTCCGAGAACAACGTTCCGTACGTGGATCAGATTCCAAATCCCCCTGACAGTGTAGGACCCGGTCTCTTCAAAGACCCCGTCCTCATGGGTATTTTTCCCGCACCGCCACCGCACACCGCTCAAGTTAATATGATCTCTAGGTCTGACGACCCATGGCTCATCCCTACGCCTGAGCAGGTGATTGAGTTTGGAGAATCGATGCCCTTAACTCCAGTAGAGATTAGCTACTGTGAAATTGTTGCCGCATCTGATCCTCCACCACCTCAGCATGCTCCTTCGAGCATGGCTTTAGACATCTATTCTCAGTCCCCCTGGCTTGGCGAGGCCGACTCACTGGATCCTCTTAAAGAGATTTTTCCTTCGGATGAAGCCATTGTTGAAACAATGTCTCTTGAGGAGCTGCCTTGGAGCAATGGACATCATCGTTCCTCCTTTATGCCCTGCCTGGGGGCAATGTCAGATTGTCTAGAGCGTTTTACATCTCAGGTTCCCACTCCACCTCTCCAAACGCCCATTTTGACGCACGAGGTTCTTTCGGAAGGAAACCTGAGTAATATCACTCAAACCATCCCGATCAACATCTCCGTTAAACCGGGGATCGTTGAGAACATACACGTGGGAGTGACTTGTTCTCCTGATGAGATACAAGTCTATACTGATCTTTTTAAAGAATTCAGAGATGTGTTCGCCTGGTCCTACGAGGAAATGCCTGGGATTGATCCCAGTATCGTAGTGCATGAGATTCCAACCTACCCTGGTGCAAAGCCCGTGCGCCAACGCTTACGCCCGGTGCATCCTCGCAAAGCCGCTGCAATTAAGGCAGAAGTTGAAAAACTTTTGAATGCGGGCTTTATTTATCCCATCCCCCTCACAGAATGGGTTTCCAACATTGTCCCTGTTGATAAAAAGCAGGGTACTATTAGGGTCTGTGTTGATTACCACGAGATTAATCGCGCCTGTCCGAAGGATAACTATCGCACTCCGTTCATAGACCAAATCATCGACGAATGTGCCGGAAGTGAGATTTATTCCTTGATGGACGGCTTCTCCGGGTATAATCAGATTAATATTTTACCTGAGGATCAACATAAGACTGCATTCATCTGTCCGTGGGGTACTTTCGCTTATAAAAAGCTCCCGTTCGGCTTGAAGAACGCTGGAGCCACTTTCCAACGTGCGATGTCTTACGCTTTCCACGACATACGCCATATCGTTCAGCCTTATCTGGACGACTTGCCAGCTCACTCAGCTAGGCGAGAGGACCACCCTGAACACCTCCGCCAGATTTTCCTTCGCTGTAGGCGCTACAATATTAGGCTTAATCCTCATAAATGCGTCTTTTGCGTGGATTCTGGCCGTCTTTTGGGATTCATAGTCTCCAAAGACAGAATTCGCCTTAACCCTTTAAAAGTCGAGGCTATCATCAATCTCCCATCACCCTCCTCGTTATATCAGTTGCAGAGTCTGCAGGGAAAAGAAAACTTCCTTCGATGCTTTATCCCGAACTATGCAGAGGTGGCCAAAGGATTCACGTGCCTATTAAAGCAGAACGTTCCCTTTCGTTGGGACGAAATCGCTCAACAATCCTTTGAGAAGCTTAAGACGTTACTTGTTAATGCTCCTTTGCTTCGTCCTCCGGACTACCACCGTGATTTCACTTTGTATCTAGCCGCCACGTTTAGCACCATTGCTATGGTTCTGGCGCAGGATGACGATGATGGTAATGAACATGTTGTTTATTATCTATCATGGAACCTTCTCGACACAGAAACACGTTATGCTCACGTCGAGAAGCTGGCGTTAGCTGCAGTACACGTTGTACAGCGTTTTCGCCACTACATCCTGTTGCGTACGATAACAGTGGTTTCGGATTGCAACCCCATGACATATATTCTCTCTCGACAATACTGGGGGGAAAATACTCCAAATGGATCGTTATCGTGCAGGAGTTTGACTTAGAGTTCACTACTGCTAAGTCAACCAAATCACTGGTTTTCGCGGATCTTATATGCTCACTCCCAACAGACTCCACTCCTTCACACTCCGAGGATCATATCCTGGACGAAACTCTTTTCCTTATCAGTACTCGCGACCCTTGGTACGGCGACATAATTGTGTATCTTCAGACCTCCACATTCCGGTCTGAGTTGACTAAAGATGCCCGACGTCGGATTCGGCATCAGTCTCAACCCTACCGCATCGTAGGAGATACCTTATACCGCGTTGGAGTAGATTCGGTGCTCCGTCGGTGCCTAACCTTGGAAGAGGCTGAAAGGGTCCTAAATGACTGCCACAGTGGCACCTGTGGCGGTCATATGTCCGGATATGCCACTGCCCAGAAAATTCTGCGAGCAGGTTACTTCTGGCCGTCAATATTCAAAGACTGTATTGTCGTAGTCCGTAAATTTCATGCGTGCCAGGTCTTTCAGCGCAAGATGCGCGCGCCGCCTCTCCCTTTGCATCATGTTATTACCGTTGGCCCTTTTGCGAAATGGGGCGTAGATTTTATGATGTGTAACCCTCATTCGGCCGGGGAGCATGCGTATATAATCGTCGTCGTAGACTACTTTACGAAGTGGGCCGAAGCGATGCCTACACTAGCTGCCAACGGTAAGACAACTGCCCAATTCATCTTCAACCACATCATTGCACGTTTCGGGGTCCCTCAGGCCATCGTTACCGACCATGGTACTCATTTCCGAGATTATATGATGGCCGAGCTGACTTCAAGATTGGGCTTACGCCACGATAGCTCAACGCCATATTACCCTCAGGCAAATGGCCAGGTTGAGGCTGTGAACAAGGTTCTGGTCACTATGCTTCAACGAACAGTTGGTATTCATAAATCCAATTGGCACCTCCAACTGTTCTCAGCTCTATGTGCCTACCAGACGTCTGCAAAGAGTGCAACTGGATTCACACCATTTCAATTGGTGTATGGTCTGGAAGCAACTCTTCCAGTTGAATGCGAGATTCCTTCTTTGAAATTAGCTGTGGAACTTCTACCCGACACTTCTGCTGAGGAAGAGCGTCTTTTGTATCTGGAATGGTTAGATGAAACCCGCCGCTTAGCTGCTTTAGTCATTGAAGCACAGAAAAAGCGGGTCAAAGCACACTTCGATCAATCTGTTTCTCCACATTCCTTTGTCGAAGGGGACCTCGTCCTCCTGTACGATCAAGCACACGACAAGCTTGGGGCTAGTAAGTTCCAACCCATGTGGCATGGGCCCTATATAGTTAAACGAGTATTGAAGAATGGGGCTTATGAGCTTATAGATTATGAAGGAGTTCCGCTGGCGCAGCCCAGAAATGGGTTGTACCTGAAAAAATACTACGCTTGAAGTCAGTTTTGGTGTGGTGTGTGTACATAGGTGTGTTATTTCATTTGTGTGCATGTGTGGTGTGGTGTGCGATGTAAACATATTTCTGTTGATCGGGTCTTCCTGATTGTGCAGATGTCCATCAATCCGTTTGTGGGTTTCGCGGATGGTGCCTCTCGCAGTACGAGGAATCTATCTTCGGCAGCCTGGGTAATCTACGATCCTGCTGGTGAGTTGGTTAACCTACAAGGTGTGTGTCTGGGACATGCTACAAATAAAATCGCGGAATATAGTGCTGTGTTAGAATTATTAACTGAGGCTGTAAACCTTGGTATCCGTGAATTACTTGTGTATCTAGACTCACAACTTGTAGTATCACAACTTAACGGTCATTATTCAGTCAGAAACCCATCCATTTTACGTCTGTATCTGCGTATTCGTTTACTGGAAAGAAATTTTGACTATATTACATATCAACATATACCCAGGAATATGAATACATTAACAGATGCAGTAGCTAATTTGGTGCTAGATAGACATTTGCGCAATTTGTAAAACAACATCACATGTAAAAAGAAAGATCCATCCAGGAATAGATATGTATATATATAGATATCGAAATGTTTACATAGTGTGCATCGCATAAAGTCAAAAAATATACATGTTCGTCTTAATACATCCGAAGACGACATGTCTCTCAAAAAATATGCATGAAATAAGCCCTAGGTGTCTAATCTGCGTGGTGCTCATGATAACAAGTCACCGCACGCACTAAGTGTCTCAGAAGATGGTGGAGGCGACTAGGCACTCCCACCGTATGTCTCTGGTATGCTAGTGGAACATCTGCCAACTGGGTATAGTCTGGAATCCCCCGGGTGATTCCCTCGAGGTTCTGGATCAACTCTCCCCCCTCGGCACCCTCCGCCTGAGGGTCAGCTGCGGGCTGAGTTCTCCGTGAAATGGGAGACATACCGGCTGGCCTCTCTGGGCCAACATCTGCATATGCATATAACTACTGTCAGAACGGACATGTATTAACAAAAAAATCATAAAACATAAAAATAAAAAAGGCGATCTTACCCAACTCCTCGTCCCAGTCATCTCCCTCCGGGAGTGGAAGATTTGGATCACCAGTGAAATTGGTCCCTGCATATGGCCAGTCTTCGACTACGATCAACTGACGCCGTAGCCACCCAAAAAAATCCGGCCTCCAAGACATCTGTTGGCCCCCTTCTGCTCTGGGCATCAATGCTGCCCAGCGAGCCATTCTCGGCTCTCGTGGTACCGGCTCAGCTACTATGGCCCCTTGGCCCTGGAAGATTGGTAGTCGTTCCAGAATGAACGATACCAGGATAGAACCGTAGCCAAACTGCTTCAGTTTGGCTTGCTTGCACTTCGTGTGCTGCCTCTTCATGTTGACTGTCACCGCTGTAACCCAGTCAAAACAGTGTAGGACTCATACACTCTGAGGCTAGTATGAGTTGGGCCTTAGTCGCCTCATGTGGAGCTTGTGATCCTGTAGCTCGTGTAATGGTGTGTAGTACTACTCTGAGTGCTAGATCCTCGACAGTGTGAATGTCTACCTTTCCGCTTCCTGATCCGGTTCGTGCCCTTGGGCACACCCTCGCCATTGCCTGCTCCATATTTTCACCAGATGGTCTGCTCCCTGTCAATATGGGCACTGGACCTCTGCGCGACAGTCCGGTTATGAAGTATACGTCAGAAACCTCCAGTTCTAATACTTGATCCCGCAGCTTGAACACTTGTTCATTTTCATCCCAAATATTGATCAGGTATTGTAGGAGCTCAGGTTGAGCTCGTAAGCAAGGTGTCGGGAAGAAATTTTTAAGCCCACAGTTCTTGAGAGCTTTCATACAAGTTTCGTTCTCCATGGCTAGTTCGTCCTCTTCCCCATGCTCCCTCTCTTTCCATTCGATCACCATTGTACTCGGCTGCCTGCATCAACATGGTAAAAAACCCTTGATTAGATCTCTGCTATGCTTGAAAAACATTTAAATCACTAGCTATTTGGAATTTTGAAACAGAAAACCGCGCTGCGCCATTGGCGCGGGCCCTTTGTATGAAAAAGGCCATTGGCGCGGGTCCGTGCCCGATAACCGCGCCAATGGGCGGAGCCCTAAAATTAAAAAAATCTTCCACATAAATCTAATGAGCAATGGAAAACTATGAAAAAATGGATTAAAATGGAGTACAGGGAAGCGCCTCTTACCTGGAATGAACGGGAATCTGAATGGTAGCCTGGATTAGTCGCAATCGCCGTCAGAAGGTTTGCACAAAATGGACCACTGCTACTTTCCAAATGAGGTAAATAGTAAAAGTAATTTTGTTTTTACCATTTGAGACTATTTATAACTTTTTGAAATCTAGAATAGGTTTTAAAAGGCATTTTCATGGATATTTTGATTTGTTTTCGGAAAATGGATTTTACACTTGCCTCTATGTGCAGCAACATGTTTTTTACGCGACTTAAACGGTGAAACGAGTTGTATTTTATACATTTTCAAACTCGGTAAAAACACGAAAAAGTCATTTTGGAGTCATATTTTAGCTCTTTTCTGACTCTCTAAACATGAAAATATTGCCGAGGCCCTTTTCGTTTCGATCTCATTAAAGTGGCCACGAAAAAACATCTACCCAGTATACGTTTACCCCTTTTTCGGGCTGGGAAAGATTATTTATGAAAAAGGAATACCCTAGCCTATCGTAACTAGGAGGTTTTCTTAGACATAGCTTTCTACCTTTTCGAATCTGAGGAACTATTTACGAAAAGGGACCATTGGAGTTTACTTTTCAGTTGTCTTTTCAAACTCTTTAAATGTGAAAAGACGCCGAGTTCCTCCTTTGTCGCACTAACTCCGATGACATCGATTCTATTCAGGATGACTAAGATCCGAGTTCTTCCTTTTTCAGACTCGTTAAAACCTGATGACATCGGATTCAGTCGTGATGACGCTATTTGAGTCGCTCCTTCCTAGGGCTCGTTAAATGTACTAGGATGGATTTTTCTGAAGGAAGGACTTATATTACAAGCATATGCTATCCCCTTCAAGCTTGTTATCAAAAATAATTGGGGTACTCGCCAGAAATGGTGGGGGGAAAAATGGAACCAAAATCATTGTCGTGTCAGTAGTATGTCACTCTTGAACATGGCACTTGTCTGCATTCGTGTCGGGTTGGGGACATCTCATCTCGTTTTCACTTGCCTCCATGGGTTTGGGTAATCCCTTTTGACCTCTCATCAGCTCTTTGCCTCGTCACCATGACCTCTGATCTTTTGATGTCAAATACTGCCAAGTCCACTGTCGTGCCGTTCATATGTTCAAGAGAAGTTGACCTCTGCAACTACCAACCTTCCTCTGATTCTCGTCCGATCATGGTTCGCAAAAGACATTATATTCCTCTGTCTCATGTCGATGATGTGGGAAACACTATGGCCCACCTTCAATCAAGGTCACTTCCTGTCGACTTCAACTCATTATCCAGGAAGCTGATCTAGAGACTCCCTTCTGGTGCCTTAGAGCCTGCATGTCTCAATGGCAGGTTCTTCACATTCGACACGGGGTTTTCATCATTGGCCTCTGATCAAGTGATTCTATGATTGTTCTATGCCAGCTCATTGATTCACATGCCGCAAATTGTACCTGTAGTACCTTGAGGGCCATTGTCATTATTGGTGGTACCTCTCACGTCTGTTAATAGCTTTCATCATTGGCTGGTAATCAGATGATGTTCTTTCATGTTCGACTTCGGTACTTCACCCATTCGCATGCTTGAACTTATACCGTGTTCGGGTTGAGATGGAGCGCAAGACCCTATATTGTGTCCGTTGTAATCCGTGTCGTATTTTGTACCGGATTATTATGATTATTTACATGACCTACTCTACTGATGGTCGGCGACCATACCTCGAGTCTATTTATCGATCCTCATTGATGGTTGCGTCCATGCCTTGATCCGGATTATTACACTGCTATGGATGTCCTGCGTCATACCACATATATCTGTCACAGTAGACATTAGTTGTACTTCTTCACGCAGGTTTTCCGACGGCAGAGTTCTCAGTTGGATAGGTTCTCGTAAATAATTTCACCCCTCTCTCTCATTCGGGCCTCATACTTTATGGGGCATCTGTTACACAGCAATTTTTCACCATCCCTACCATTCCCCATCTCGCACATTGGAGGGCTTATTTTGTGTCCTGTGAGTAGTGATATAACTTGAAAATACTTTCATGGAATTCCCCTGAACATGTACTTTCATCCCCCTGAAGACATCTCTTGCTGAAAAACCCTAAAAACACCCCTTTTTGCATTGGCGCGGGAAGCCAGTTCAACACCCGCGCCAATGGGGAAAATCCTTTAAAGAGGTCACGCCAATTGGCGCTTTTTCCCAAAGTTGCACTCACGCCATCCAATTTAAGGGGTGTTTTTTAAAAATAAATGGCAGAAGTTTCGTCCTAACTGATCCAGGAACTGATATCTATCTTGAGTTGGGAGGTTTGGTTATGGATTTCCATAGAGAGGAAGTGGTTTGCCACCTCTCATGGAAGCTTCCTTGATGATAGGGCCAATCCCATGATTATATAGATCCTAGCTCCCCTTCCTCCATCTATAAAAGCTTGCTCATCTCCTTTGAAAGCTAGTCTTCAAGTTCCCAAATTCCCAAGAGCCTTATGCTGCAAGAACCTTGATTATTCCCCTAAGGCCAACTTAAAGCAAGGAGACTATTGTCAAGATCCGAAGAGAGAGGTTTTTCCCATCCTTGATAGGCTTCTCGAGACATGTTCTGCTAGCGACCCTCTGAAGGAGAATTCAGCGTCAGAACTCGGTTGTAATTTTCCTTTGATTGATTAATAATAAGCAACTATTGGTTATGGTTCCACTCTTGTTATTGTTTATAATGATGAGTTATGTCCTTTCTTACTGACATATAGTTGCATCTACTGGATTTTATGCTTGCATTTTTTTTGTTTCTCGCATGTGTAGGTGTCTATCACAGAGATCGTGGGGATCGTGATCTACCAGGGATAAGGAATGAGAGAGCTACCTCTTCTACAAGAAACAACGCTGGATTCCAGGTAAGCCTTCATCGCTAGTTGGTTTATTTTGAAATTAGGAACCTGCACTATAGCATGAATGATTTTTGCTAGACCCAGTCTGGGCTAGTAGGGATCGCCTCTGTCCGTAGAGGGGATTTACCTCCACAACAGGATAGTTAACAATGAAAATTTACAAGTGACAAGGAAATGTATTTTCAGATTTTCTATTACTACAAACTTTGTTGATGAAGTTGAGTTAGATGTTGTACCACCTGATATTTCAGGGATTATCTTGGGTAGTCCATATTTGTATTACAGGAAAGCGGTATTCTACCATCATGAGAACAAATATCATTTGATCAAAGATGGAGTGGAGTATATTGTGAGAGCTCATTGCAAGAAACTGAATATCTCTTTAGTTAATGCAGGGCAATTGAAGAGGCTAGTAAATGCAAGTAAAAATTTTGTGCTTCTTATGATCAAGAGAAAGGAAGATGTTAACTATGTTTCTTTTGAAGGATGTGATGACAAATTGAAATATGATTTGTTTGATGTGGTAATTCAGCATGGAAAGTAGGGAAAATTTTAATGATGGAAACTTATCTTGAAGATTAGAAACCTTGGAAAATATTACTAATTCATAATATGCAAAATATAAAATGATTAGTGATATTTTAGTAAAATTACTAAAACTTTTAATGATTTTATATAGTCTCTCTAAAATTTTGGCAATTTTTAAGGTATACAATTTTTTCCTTATAAAATTTCAGCGAATCACTTTTAGGAAAAAATGGGAATTAGTGAATCCTTTTTTTGGAAAAAACATGAGAAATTAGCCCATCTACGAATATTAGCCCATAAAATTTTCCCTGATGGCAAGATGTTTCAAGAACTAAAGGGGTTGCCACCCAAGAGGGGAATTCAGCATGCAATTTAGCTGCAATAGGACACTTATGAATATTGGTATGTATAGCATGTCAATCATGGAAATTTTGGAAATCAAGAATAAAATCCAAGAGTTGTTGAACAAAGGTATCATGTACCCATCTACTTTGCCATGTGGTTCTCCAATAGTTTTGGTTCCAAATAAGAATGGGACTTGGCACATGTGTATCGATTTCCATGCACTGAAAAAAATCACGGTAAAGAATCGCTACCCACTTCCACGCATTGATGATTTTCTTGATCAGTTAAAGCATGCAAATTATTTCACTAAGTTAGATTTGAGAAGTGGTTATCATCAAGTTAGGATAGCTAAAGAAGACATTTGAAAAACTGCTTTCAAGACTAGACAAGTATTGTATGAGTGGTTAGTTATACCATTTGGCTTAAAAAATGCACCAGCTAATTTTATGAGAGTGATGAATGATGTACTTAGACCATTTCTAGATGAATTTGTCATTTTTTAATTAGATGACATACTCATATTCAACAAATCAAGAGAAGAACATGTCATGCATGTGAACAAGGTACTTGATGTTTTGAGAAAATATCAATTGTTTCTTAAGATGTCAAAGTGAGAAGTTGGTAAGAATTCATTGGTATATTTGGGACACATAGTTGGAGGAGGTGAATTGAAGATTGATCCTTCCAAAGTTGAGGTGATTTTGAATTTTCCCAAGCCCAATATAGTTATCGAGGTAAGAATCTTTTTAGGGGCAACACAGTATTGGAGGAAATTTATTGCTAATTTTTCTTCCATTGCAGCACCGTTACATGCATTGACAAGCATAAATAAAGTCTTCCATTAGGGAGATTTGCAGTAGAAAAAATTTGATGCTTTAAAGAAAAAGATAATTTCGACACCAGTACAATAAATTCCAGATCTAATACAACTATTTGAGATCCAAACGGATGCAAATGATTATGTTATGGGAGCAGTGCTCATGCAACATTGTAAGCCTATCTCATTTCATTCTGAAATTTTTAATGGAGATGTGACTAAATATCCTACATATGATAAAGAGTTATATGAATTGGTACAAAGTGTAAATAAATGGAAGCATTACTTGATGGGAAAAGAGACCATTATCCATACTCACCATCAACCATTGCAATATTTACAATCACAGTCCAAATTGCAGCAATCAAGACATTTCAGGTGGATGGGTTTTCTACAACAATTTCACTTGGTTACCAGGTACAAGAAAGAAATCTACAATAAGGTAGTTGATATGCTCTCTAGGGCTATTGTAAATTCAACTATTATTCTCAAGCACAATTCTATTATGCATGAAAGTTACATTGAAAAATATGTGAATGATCATGATTTTCAAGATGTGTATGAGAACTTGAGTAAGGGAAACCAAAGTGAAGAGTTAAATTATCATGTGCATACCAGTTTGTTGTATCACTTGGGCAAGTTATGTATATCACAGGGAGAAAGAAACAATATCATAAGGGAGGTGCAAACATCATTGATTGCAAAGGTGTAGGCAAGACAGTAGTGCATCTGCAAAGGTATTGTTATTTTCCATGCATGAATGGAAGTGTTTCTCTTTTTATTAGAGGATGTTCTTTATGTGCAACAAGTAATCCTAGCAATAGAAAGCTTGGCTTGTACACGCCACTTCCAGTTCCTTCTCATCCTTGGGAGAGCATCTCAATGGATTTTGTAGGAGGCCTTCCTATGTCAAGGAAAGGTCATGGTTATTTATATGTTGTGGTAGATAGGTTCAGAAAAATGTGTATTTTGATGGCATGCAAGAAAACTATTACAGCTCAAAAAACCGCTAATATTTTCTTTCAAAATGTATGGATCCATTTTGGTCTTCCTACTTCTATTGTAAGTGATCGAGATTCTTGATTTCTTTGGAATTTTTGGTCAAAATTATGGGACATGATGGATACAAAGTTGAAGAACAGTACAAAATTTCATCCGCAAACATATGATCAAACAGAGGTGGTAAATAGGATTTTTATTCATATTCTAAGAGGTTATTGCAGCAAGCATCCCAAGTTGTGGGATGAATAGTTACACTACAGACATCATGCATACAATCGGGCAAAACATTCTTCCACAAATACATCGCCATTTGAGGCATGTTTTGGTTACTTGCCAAGATCTCCATTGGATTTTATCTTTGAGAAAGATGTTGCTATAGATGGACATAGTGACATGGATAAAGAAAGAAATTTCATTGAGTAAATTCATTTGGTACATCACATAGTGCAAGAGCAACTTGAGAAGAGTCAAAGTAGCTACAAGGCAAGGCATGCCAAACATCGGGTTGATCACAAATTCCAAGTTGGAGATGAAGTTTGGTTGTACATAAGAAAATAAAGATTGCAAGGGGAAGGAAAAAATATCAAACCGATCTGGTATGGTCCATTTAAAATTCTGGAAAATATTGGTACAAAGGCATTCAAGCTAGATTTTCCTCCTTATATGCAAATTTATTTTGTTGTTAACGTTGAGAATTTGAGATTGTTTGAGCCTCCTTTGATTGATGATCAAGGAGAGCATTTTCAACTGCCATCAATAGATAATTTCTTTCCAAAATATCTTGCTGAACTTCCGCAAGGTCTCATACTTGACAGAAGAATCATAACTTCATGAAGAGAGGATGTTGAATACCTTAGAGTTGGACTCAAAGGTCAAAATCCCTCAAAGGAAAAATGGTTGGAGATTGGAAAAGTGAGGAAGTTGTACTCTCACTTGCTGAACAATTGATAATATCTTTTGGGGTCCAAAAGGCTTCTAGTGGGAAGGAATGATCTAAAGCTCAAGTTTTTGCTAAAAATTGAAAGTGCTCGAAATTGTTCCAAACCTAAACGACCAGATAGAGTTCATCGTCGGGATTCCGACACAACTCGTTTCATCAAAATCTGAGTTCGTATGGATGAGTTATCATATGTTATTTGTTTTCCAAAACAACCAAAAAATGAGCAGAACATGTATGATGCTGATGTGGTAGGTAAAGTCAGCATTTGCAAGAAAATCCTCCAGAAACAACCAATGACATTGTGCCAAGTGGCACCACTGGATTCGTTTAGGAAGTGAATTTTTTTATTTATTTCCTAAATCTAAGTGGAATTTTATTTATATGGTGCCCAATGGGGAAGGACCACATGGCATGCCACATACTCCCCCTGACAGGACAGGTTGGAAGGTAGAATTACTGGCATATTAATGGTTGGACATTATTTATGGTGGAATTAATTTTAACATATGTAATATACATAGTTCAATATATATATATATATATATATATATATATATATATATATATATATATATATATATATATATATATAGTTCTAAAACCCATGGTGAACTCAACTATATTTGGGAAGAACTCCAACTAAACTGGCAAGTTTAAACTTGGCAACATTGACACTTGGCAGAAGAAACCTTATTGTAGAGCTATGTAAAATTTTATGAGGCAAAGTGGGGTCGAACCCCTGACCTCCCGCCGACAAACTGCATGCATAACTAACTCTGTTGTCAGGGAGTTCTTACCTGTATTGTTTTCCGCGTAGATTTAAATATTAATTGTTGCCCCGTTGGGGTTTGGAGGGGGCCAACCCCCTCCCCACATGATCGACTCCGACGACCAGGTGCCAAGCCAAACAATCCGATGGAAATTAATCAAGATTAATTAATGTTTAAACTATGGCTTAGTGACATTAAGACGTCATTAGCGAGCAAAGCGCGGATTATTTTTAAACCAGGTTTTTCTGCCCACTAATCCAGGATTAGCACTAATTAATATAGTGCTTAGACTTGACGAATTTTCGTAGGCAATGCTAATTTTGGCGGGATTGCCAATTTTAGAATTTTAACTGACAGTTTCTCCAATTTTGGAGGAGAAATTGGGGCAAAAGCAGTTTTGGTCATAACTCACTCAATTTTCGACCAAACCGAGCTCAGTGAAAGTCATTTGTGGCTAATTTTCATGTTAGGAACTCAATGGAGTAGGTTTCATAGGAAAAAAAGGTGATCTACAAGTGTTTTAGTACATTTGAAGATTTTTGAAGGCCAGGGCCAACAGGTTTTGGGGTCATTGCTAGGGTATCCAGAGTCCAAATACAGCAAAACAATAGTCATTTTTGGGAGATTATGATGTTATAAACTCATTGTAACAGGTTCCAAGAGGTTCTGAAGCTTCTAAAAACAATTTTAGCACACTTGAAGCTAATACAAAGGTCACACTATGAAGCTAGGCCAAGGAGATGTAGCCCAAGAGGGGTGAACTCCTTTATCAAAATTCTTTTTGTTAAGCTCTGTTATATGTGCTTATTGTGTTTACTATTGCTTCTATTTTTTCATTTAAAATTATGTTTTTTTAATCTTATGACAAACTCATAATTTCACTAAGTACACCTTTTTTTCCAATCACATGCTCTCAAACAAACTCATGAAGGATAAGTAAAAAAATGCAAATAAATGTTTATATCTTAAATGAAACTAGCACAACATTAGCTAGCAAGTAATTTCATATCACTAGACATAATGACTAGACTTGACATCAATGACAACACTTTTCCCAACGAACTCTCATTCATGTCCAATGTCTTCCTAATGTCTTCCACATTGTATTTGATCGTGGTTATGATCTCTTTATTAATGGAATAGATCCACAACATATTATTTTATGGCCATGTATTTGCATTTCATGTCATGGATCCAAAATGTATTTTTTTGGTGGTCATGCTTTGTTATCTCTTGTACCAAGCATAAGTATGCCTACATTGAGGATGATCTGTATTATTATTTGATGAGTGTTACAGGTATTAACTAGTTTATTGTGCTTTGGATCCCTCCTTGGACCACTATGAGAGTTACAATATCATCCACAAGTTTCCCTTTTGACCTCACATATTAGGGTGAATCCGTTACAAACTTATTTTCCACCATATTTGTCCTCTTGATAGACCTACCTAACTATCTAGCATAGACACCATTATTTTTCCCTAGGAAACCCTTTCTAGTAACTTCTTTGATCTATGCCCTCTACCAAGTAGCTATGCATCGCTTTGTTGTCCTATGCAAGGGTTGTTGATCTCTTTATTCACTCTAGCATAAAGTAATGGCCTTATCCAGCTTCTAGGTTTTCTCATTCACAAGGAGTTCACTTTGAGAATGTTTGAATCTCTTTCTCTAATGTCCTAGAAATGTGTATAATACTCTAGGTTCTAGATTCATCCTCTCTATTCCTGAAAAATCTATATAATGAATCCATTCCAATGGAGAAAAATATCTAGAAATATATGTAACTATATGTTGTTCAAATTATCAAAGAGGCTTCTTGCCATTATAAGGAAGCCTTACTTATGAACTTAAGCCAAGAAGGAGTTGGAGACATGGAGCCACAAAGGGCCTTCAAGCACTTAAAGTATAAATTTATTAAGATTATTATTTATTAATATAGATTGCAAGGTTTACCCCCCATTTCATATTTTTTATTACACATATTGAATAGAACCAAATTACCTTGGGTAGTTTATACTAGATCTAGAAAATCTCTAATTATATATTTGCATGGAAGAGGTAGATCGTTAAATCCTATTATCTTGTGTGCAAGATACATGTGCTTGTAGTATAAGAAATATCTTCTACATCAACATCATCTAGGATCTGTTAGGTAAAACTTGACTTGATGAAATATTCAAAGATACTTGATCTATAGTGGTGGTTTCGAGCACATGGTTTTGGTTGTCTATGATTTTTTTACCATGTAATGCATGTAATGAAGCCTTTAAAAGGCTTGGGGAAAATTCATTTTAATGGGGCAAGAAGGTGAGTGATGAAGGTTCACTTGGCCAAATCACCCAGGTTTTGGCCAAGGGAATAATGGAATTTTGTTAACTGGGTTTTCCTTGGGTTGAGGTTTTCCAAGATAAAACATTGTATTTATGTTTTATGAAATGTTGTTGATTGTTTTAATTTTTCTCTCATGGAATTTATATCTCTTTGGTAATTTTAACATGATATCATATCCAAAGGTTTATTTATGACTTGGCTACTTGAATTTGATGTATATACTAGAGCCCAGTGTTGGCTTCAAAGGGATGCCTTTGTTTCCAATAATTTACTTGGTTGAGTGAGTGTTATAGAGGTACACGAGTAAGGAAATACAAATAAAGTTAATTCAATAGAAGAATTGAAGGAGAAAAAATTCCTGATCAATGGAAACAAAAAGAGTGTGGAGTCTAGATTTTGTTCATGGTGTGGTTCACATTTTTGTGTGTCATGTTGAAGGGAATGCCATTTGAGATACATGAGGAGGAGGCTCAAGTGATGAGCATGAAGTTCATGAACATGGAATTGGAAGAATGAATCAGAGGAACTCGTGCATATATTTATAAGCAAAAAATCTAGATTTGGAGAGGAGAGATGCATGCAATAAATGTCCATAACAATAATGATAAAAAAATATTATTATTTTATAATGGAATTAAAATTTTTTTTACACGTAAATGGGAATACTATTGTAAGGTATAATAAGGCATGTGTACCTCTGGGAAATTATCAGTAAAGTTTGGAGTTAGACCTAAGTGATAGGGGGCTTGTTGAATTATACTGTGAATATAAAATTTGAGGGGGGTTGGCTTGTAGGTGAGTGGTTTGGTTCGTTGCCAGTTTGGCTGTATTTGGTCAAGGGATACCCCAAGTCAATTTTTAAAGGGGGATTGTTAGGTAAAGCTTGACTTGGTGAAAAAGTCAAATTTACTCGGTCTACAGTGGTGGTTTTCGGAACATGGTTTTGTGCCTATGGAATGCATGTAATGAAGCCTTTAAAAGGTTTGGGAAAACTTCATTGTAATGGATCAAGAAGGTGAGCAATGAAGGTTCAATTAGATGACTTCCTTGGGTTATGGCTAAGATACTAATGGAATTTTGTTGGATTTTCCTCAGATTAGGGTTTTCTAGGATAAAACATTGTGTTTACGTTTTATGAAATGTTTTTGGTTGTTTTATTTTTTCCCTAAGTAAAATTTATATCTCTATGTTAATTTTAACAAGATCACCGTCCTATTTTAAAATTAAGGTATGTCAACTCTCCTCTCATTCTTCTTTCTTGTTTGATAAAGAGATTAAGGGAATAGATCTAAGGAAAAATATATAAATGGTCCATGCCCTTTTTTTCATAGATATTGGGAAGATATGTGGAGGGACCCACCTGTTCACAAGAGGAATTTTCTAACAACAACCGTCTTGCACAAGCTAGGTCTCATGGATAAGAAATTTGAAGCAATTTGTAAATTATTGTACAATATTATTGTGGCATATCCCATGGAACCCCAATACAATTCAATGGAAGTAGCAATCCCATTTCAATAATTTGAAGTTACTCCATCCAATCCAATACTACTAGATGAAGATACAGTGGATATGCAATATGGGAAAATTTTAGGTGCATGGCCCATTAGGCTAGCCACCCATGCTTTTCTTTGCTAGTATTACAAAGGGGAGCTAGTTCTCCCCTTGGGCTTATGATATACATCTTACATTATGCTTTTAGTAGGAAAGTTCAAAGTACTTGTAAGCATAAAAAAATATTATGAGTCCATAACTCTTTATAGCAACCTTATGAGTCAAAAACAATGTTTTCTTTAAATTACTATGGTCCAAGTTTCCTAAGCAACAAACCACATGTAATTCTCTCTATACTATTTTTTGTTAAATATTAATATCAAATGTGAGATAACTTACAAAAGAAAAATGAAGGCTTTGTTTGGTTGGATTTGTTGATGAACCAATAGGAAAGACTTCACGTTTGAAAAATACAAATGTGGCAAGTCTTCTATGATTGATATATTCAACTTGGGTATTTCAAAAACTTAATAATGATACACCATATTAGTAGAAACAAGATTTATGGATAGGGAAAACGTTATTTCCCAGTCCATCGGTCCATAAATGCGCTGAGGCAAGAAATTCCCTGTTGTGAAACCAACTCCAAAAATAGAAGAAAATAGATATCAACACCTTAGAAATAAGCCACTTCGAGATGGCAACCTCCAATACAGTACATTAATGAACAATTCTTGGATGATACAATTTATAAAACCTCCTTTTTATATATAGGAGTCCATGGGGCCATACACAATGTAATCCTAGCCGACCTAACAATAATAATTTAAGGGCACAATAATAACAATATGGGGGTTAAAAGGGTACAATAATAACAATAAGAGGGTTACACTAACAATAATAAGGGACTATACTAGTAATATAGGGACCTAACATGCCCCTCTCCATCAAAAAAGTGTTGTACTCAACTCTTGAGTAGCTCTGGGTGCTTCTGCATAAAATTCTCATCCTCCCATGTAGAATCTTCAGTGGGTAAGTTCTTCCACTTGATGAGATACTCTAAAATTGATCAGTTCCGTAGCTATCGAGTTCTTGTTTCTGTGACCGCTTCAGGTTCTAATATGATTTTTCCTTCCTCATCAAGTTCTTGCAATATTGTTTGAACTCGAATATTTTCACCTATAACCTTCTTTAAGCATGAAACATGGAAAACTGGATGCACTCGTGAAGAAGCAGGAAGCTCCAATTTGTATCCCATAGTACCAATCTTTTGCAACACCTTGTAAGGACCATATTGCTTTGGCGATAATTTATTATCCTTCTTAGATTGCTTGAGGGACATTTGTTTGTATGGTTGTAGCCGTAAAAATACCCAATCTCCTACATCAAAACTTCTCTTGCTGCGATGTTGATCTGCCTTTTGTTTCATTCGATTTTGTGCCAAATTCAGGTTATCCTTTAAGAGTTGGAGAACTTCTTGTTGACGCTTGATGTGATCTTCCACTACGTGAACCTTCTAATTTTCCCTTAAAGATGATGTGATGGATGGTGGATGATATCCATAAAGTGCCATAAATGGGGTCATTTTTGCTGCAGTATGGAAGGAAGTGTTATACCACCATTTAGTGAGAGGTAACCACTTGACCCATTGTTTTTTTTTATCAGATACAAAACAACGAAGATATCCTTCCAAAAACTTATTTACTATCTCAGTTTGACCATAATATTGAGGATGATAAGATGAGCTATGAGCTAATTGAGTACCCAAACGAGAAAATAACTCCGTCCAAAAATTTCCAGTAAAAATGGGATCTCTGTTGCTCACAATAACCCTTGGGCTTCCATGCAGCTTTTGAATTGTGTCCATAAATGTAGTAGCAACTGTACTTGCTTTAAATGGATGAGATAATGCACAAAAGTGTGCATACTTGGTAAGTCTATCAACTACCACCATGATGACACTCTTTCCTTCAGACTTAGGTAAGCTTGTGGTAAAATCCATTGAAATCTCCTCCCAATGTTGACTTGGAATGGATAAAGGTTGTAGAAGTCCCGAGGTCTTAATTGTCTCAACTTTATTATGCTAGAAAACCAAACATTCTGCCACAAACTTTTGAATATCAGATTTAAGGCCATCCCAAAAAAATTCTTTCTTCACCCTATGGTAAGTTTTTAAAAATCCTGAGTGTCCTCCTAAAGGAGAAATGTGCAATTCCAAAAGAATATTTTGTTTTAGTTGGGAATTCTTGCAAAGATATAAGCGATCTTTGTACCATAAGGAATCATTTTTCCAACTAAATTTATCCGATGTACTAGGATATTGTTGCAACTTTTGAATGAGTGTCCATACATCTTTGTCCTTCTTCCATTCATTTCTTGCTTCGGTTATCCAATCTGGTTGGATAATAGAAATGGCACAAAGAAATGCTTCCAACTCTTCATTATTTCTTGAGAGTGCATCTGCAACAACATTAAGCTTTCCTTTTTTGTAGATTATTTCAAAGTCATAACCCAACATCTTCGTGACCCATTTTTGCTGCTCTTCTGAAGATAGTCTTTGTTCCAAAAAGTGTTTAAGATTATAATGATCAGTTTTTACCTTGAAGTGTCTTCCCATTAGGTAAGTTCGCCATTTTTTTAGTGCATGTAGTATTGCTAACATTTCCTTCTCATAAATAGGTTTCTGTAAATACTTTCCTTTGATTGGGCGACTTTCAAAAGAAATGGGTCTTCCTTCCTGCATTAAAACAGCACCAATTCCATTTCCTGAGGCATCACATTCCACAATAAAGGTTTTTGTGAAGTCTAGCATAGGTAAGACCGGTGCTAGGCACATTGCCTCTTTAAGATGTTCAAAGGCCTTAGTTGCTTTAGGAGTCCAAGAAAATGCATCTTTCTTCAATAATGTTGTTAGAGGTGCTGCTATTCTCCCATAATTCTTGACAAACTTGTGAAAATACCCTGTTAACCCGAGAAATCCTCGCAACTTCTTAATGGTTGTGGTGACTTTCCATTCCTTAATGGCTTTAATTTATTTAGGGTCTGCCTTAACACCCTCGTGAGATACAATATGACCCAGATATTCCACCTCTTATACTCCAAAGAAACATTTGGATTTTTTTGCATATAATTGTTTTTCCTGCAATAGTTTGAGCACCCTGTCAACATGTTCAACATGATCCTTCCAAGACCTTCTGTAGATTAGTATATCATCAAAAAATACTAGCACAAATTTTCTAAGGAAGGGTTTGAAAATGGAATTCATCAACCCTCGAAATGTAGAAGGTGCATTGGTAAGGCCAAAAGGCATGACCAACAATTCATAATGACCCTCATGAGTTTGAAATGATGTTTTTGGAATATCTTCATTCTTCATTCTAATTTGATGATATCCTGAACGAAGATCCAACTTGGTAAAATAAATTTCTCCATGTAATTCATCCAATAATTCATCAATCACAGGAATGGAAAATTTATCTTTAATGGTGAGCTTATTTAGCTCCCTATAATCCGGACACATGCACCATGATCCATCCTTCTTATGTACCAATACTACAGTAGCAAAGAAAGAACTTTGACTAGGTTGAATTATACCCGCCTCTAACATTTCTGCAATCATACGTTCAATTTCACTCTTTTGGACATAAGGATATCTATAAGGCCTGATGTTTGGAGGAACACTTCCTGGAATTAAATGAATAGCATGATCATGATCACGAATAGGTGGGAGTCCTTTGGGAGTTTCAAACACCTTGGAATGATTGTCCAAGACTTGTTGGAGATTTGCAGAAATAGATGATTTTGATGTTGGAACTTCTAGTGAGCATAATTGTGAAATTACGCCTCGTTTTTCTTTCTTTAGAAGCTTTGTCATGACATTAGAGCTTATTATCCTTCCTGGCTTCCCCGCAATACCCCGTAATTCGACTTCCTTTCCTTCTGAAAAAAATTTCAAGAAAAGTTCTTGAAAATTAAAAGCTACCGTCCCGAAAGATTGTAACCATTGTACTCCTAGTACAACATCAGCACCTCCCATAGGAATGGAAAGCATTGGACTAGTCAATACATATTCCCCCATGGTTAGCTTGATATTATGGCATTTTCCAGAGCAATTTATAGTTCCTCCATTTGCAACCATCACTTGACATTCTGGTGCCGGGTATAGGAAACAATTTAATTCCTTGGCTACCTTACAATGAATAAAATTATGGGTGCTACCTGAATCAATCAACACTATTACCTTTTTCTTCTTGATATGTCCTTCTATCTTGAGAGTTTGAGGAGTGGTGATTCCTGCCAGTGCATTACATGATATGGTCGGACTCATTTCTTCCTCTTCTATGGATGGTTCCTGGTGTATATCCTCTTCTTGTTCATTTTCTTCTTCCTCTTCACAATATATGTAAAATAATTTCTTCTCGGCACACTTATGACCTTTAGTGTATTTGCTATCAAAACTATAGAAAAGACCTTTTTCTCCTTTTTCTTCCAATTTTTGTGGTGTCAACCTTGTAGTTTGTGGAAATCTAGGCGTAGCAACACTCCTTCTTTATAGAAGTGAGTGGTAGGCTTCCTTGTCACCATAATTTTACATTCAATTTTTCTTGCCAACCTGAATGCCTTCTCCAATGAATCAGGTTCCAAAACGCGAACTTCATGTTGGATGTTATCCTTTAAAGTGCCTATGAAGAGATCAATCCTATGTTCCTCTAGAATATCAGTTACCCTTATATTCAATTTTTGGAAGTCCTCAATGTGCTCCCCTACTAAACCCTTTTGTTTGAGATTTATCAATTGGCTAAATAAGGTGTTTCTCTTTGTATCCTCATAATGTGCTATCATTTCCTCCGTAAAAATTGACCAAGTGACAATTTTTTTACGGGAGCAAAGCCATCGATACCATACAAATGTATTTTGTTCTAAGTGTAAAGTTGCAATGCGTACCTTTTGTGTGTTTTGCACATTATGGAGATCAAATATTGCTCCATCTGTAGTATCCATGTTACAGGATCCTTTCCATCAAACTTCCTCATATCCATTTTTGGAATATGGTGGTTCTTCCCGCCAACATTAGAGTTTATGAAATCACGATTGAAATTTATTTTGTTCTCATCATGAGGTTCTTATACTATCTTTTCACCATTAGGAAACATTTCTTGTATCAACTTTGTCAAACCTTCGATGTCTGCTTTTAGATCTTTCTTCATGTTTTCCATTTTAGCTTCCATGTCATCCATCTTAGATTCCATGCCGAGCTTCCATGCCATCTATCTTAGATTCCATGCCTTTCTTCAAACCATCCATATTATTCTTCACAACATCCATATTCGATTCATGCCTTTCTTCAAAACTTCCATTTCATTTTTTGTTGCTCTTTGCGAGAGTGAAAACTGTTGCATTTGCTCTTGTAATTTTGATAGATCATGTTGCAATTCTTCATCTTCATGAGTCATAGTAGAACCTTCTGAAGGCTTAATGGGTGTTGAATTATTTTTACGGGGCATATTTTAGAACCCAATACTGATATCTATTCTACAATATGCCCTTGGAATCAATTCAAATTGATTCTTCAAACAAGACTTATGCAATTCGGAAAAAAATACACACCTTTTTCTTGCTTTTGAGGAGCTCGATATTGAAATTGGATTATCTATGTAGTTGCTAGTTGCAACTCTTGATATACTCGAAATTCAGCACTAAATTAGACCTCTGAATTCTCTTTTGAATTCCATAGGTCCGACCTGATTTGGATTCTCCAAGACAAAGCTATGTCCAATCTCCCACAATGACCTAATTATGCTCTGGTTCAGTAGAGCGAACTTGTATGACTTTCCACGTGTCACTGTTTCGTCCTTCGGCTCGGAAATTGATAGCCAAGAAACTACATTCCGTGTACTTGCGACCACTTTTTACGGCACTCCAATCCGATGTTCAGAGAGAGAGAGTTATGAAACTTTTCCCACGATCACCTCTTTGAGATGAAATTCGAAGGCCTTGAAAAAGACCTAACTTCCACAGATCATATCTCCGAAAATATTGCGAACCAAGCTCTGAAATTTTTAGAAGATCTTCCTCGGGATTTCAGATTCGCACCCTAAAAATTTCAGCTTCTGAAAATTCGTAGAAAAAATTTATAGTGAAAATGCCACGATGACCTGTTTGGAGCAATGAAACCCTAGAATCCAAAGCTCTGATACCAAATGTTATGTAACCAGCTCCAAAAATAGAAGAAAAGAGATATCAACGCCTTAGAAATAAGCCACTTCGAGGGGGAAACCTCCAATACATTACATAAATGAACAATTCTTGGATGATACAATTTACAAAACCCCCTTTCTATATATAGGAGTCCATGGGGCCATAATGTAATCCTAGTGGGGCCACAATGTAATCCTAGCCGACCTAACAATAATAATTTAAGGGCACAATAATAACAATATGGGGGTTAAAAGGGTACACTAATAAAAATAAGAGGGTTACACTAACAATAATAAGGGACTATACTAGTAATATAGGGACCTAACATTCCCACCATAAGATTAAAGTAGGGCATCAACCTGCGGTGGGTATTTCCTGCCTCGGCGCATTTATGGGCCAATGGACTGGAAAATAACGTTTGCCGATGGATAGTACCTATAATTGAAATCTAATAAAAATAGTTTTCTTAAAAAGAAGGATCTTTAGTATTATGAAATATCTACTAAGGGTAACTATAACTTTGCGAAAAAATTTCTCTAGCATGTTGGGGAGATTTTTAGAGACCCTTGTCAACATAATATTACTTTTAGTAAGGCTTAGAAGTAAACATTTGACTTAGTATTTGGTAAAGAAATTGGAAAAAGCATATTTGTTGAAATGGTGATTAAATTTTGTCATTCTCCACTTGAGTAGAATAAGGAACCTCAGTGTTTGTAATATTGAGATTTTGTTTGAAAAGATGGTGGTTTTTTTCTTACTATAGGTTAATGTTTGATCAAAGTGTAAATTTTATTAATGAAAAGAGTATATTATCAATTTTGAAACAACAACATGGAAACACATTTACATTAAATATGCTTTCTTGGAGAGATATCTAAGTGAGTTGGAGCAAAATGAGTTGGAGAAGGCACAAGAACAATGGAAAATAAATTGTATTGAATACGGAGAACTTTTTTGTGTCTTTTGATTTCATAATAGGTAACACTCAATGGAGGAAAATTAAAGATCAATTAGAATATCATAAGGGATATTCACAGTTGGATAGGTTAGATCAAAATAATGAAGTGCAATAAAATACCATAATGATGAAGGGTAAGAAAATGATGATAATAATGATAATGAAGAGCATGAATATATAGAAAAAGAAGTTACAAAAGTACATATTGTCAATATGATGAATTATGTGTAACTAGGTAACCCAAATAAATAATATATACTTTGCACTAAAGATATTAGGTGCACATTAGTATAGAAAAGTCTTCTGAACAAAATTAAAGGTATCATGAAGGAACCTTGAAAAGGTTAAAACAAAAATAACTAAGTAGATTTATTGGAAAATAATAAAATATTGATAATTTTGGATCAAGGAACAAAATACAAATTAGTTAATTCAAGACAATATATTGTAGATGATAGTTCAACTATGAAAAGAAGTGAACGAAGGGAATTTAATAGCATTGATGCAAATTCGAAGCATAAAGTTGAACCACTACAGAATTATGTGAATTATCTATGAAATGTTAATTTCATTATGAATTAGGGTAAAAGGTGTATCCACACTGGTACTAGAAAAAAAGATGGAGGTTCACATGAATTCCTTAAGGAAACGTCTAGAGAAAAGGGTTTTGAGAGTAATAGAAAAATGAGCATATCCAATGAAGGTGACCCCAATAAAAAACAAGAAAAAATATACTATGTTTGGTGAATCTAGGAGGAATTTTGTATTTTTTGTTCCTTTGGGGGAGAAAGATGAGAGGCAACAACAAAAGATGGATGAGGGCCAAGTGTTGATGCAACAAGATGTTGCACTTCAATGTGACCGAGAATCACATAAGAAGGATGACACTAAAAATCATTTTGAGCATATCTTGTCAAATACATATAAGTAAAATTATCCTTTAAATATTCATAAGCAGACAATGCATATGGAGGTAAAGAATTTAAAATTTAAAAATATGTCAAGCTTGGAAATATACAAGGAAACATCCATTAATTCAAATGATTTGAGAAAGGATAGAACTAGAATTAAAACCTTAGGGTTTATTAAACGTCAAAAATGAAAGTCCATCATTCAAGAGATGTTAACAAGTACCTTATAAATGGAATAACCTATTAGAAGATGAATCTACCTGGAAAATTAAAAAGTCAAGTTCATGACACTAGTTGTTATCAATACTTTCAAGACAAAGCATTTCAAGAGAGGATGACTTGTAACCTACCATATTAGAACAATTTAGTTAACTAAACGAAGCAACAACTCTATTGTAGATGTCAACATTTACGCAAAGTAACGATTTTAATCATTATGTGTAAATTTGGCATGCCTTTTCATCATTGTAATTATGACTTGGAATAAAATGTCATATATTTTGTAAGTATATAAGTAGTTCCTTCCATTATGCATTTATTTTGTGCAAGAATAATGCATTCTATCGTCCTTAAAATGTTTTCCTTAGATATGCATCCCACCTAAGCTCTCATCGAAATCTAGTGAGATGAATATTTGTAGTTTTTGGTTATCTATTTATAATGGTTTGTTGGTTTGTTGTATAAACTTATATTGGTGCTTTCGTTGTTTCTCTTAGAAAATAGATTACTATTTAATTTTCATATGTTCATCCTCATCCTAACCACAAGGTCTTAAATATATGAACTTGTGACATAGCATTTGAGTTTATGAAATATTAAAGAGTAATCTTAATTTCACTAGATATTAATAGATACCTTCCAAAATCCTTTTATTGAACCTACCTCTATATACATCTTTGAACCCTCAATACCCATAAACCCTCCCATATTTGGCATCACCCCAATATCAACAATATATTGACTTTACTTTGTGCAATTTTAACATGAGTTCTCCACTTAGTGAACCTAATAGGGTCTCCACTTAGTCAACCTATGTCATAGTTCCTGATTTTACTAAATATTAAAGAATACCCCTAATCTCACTAGATATTGATAAAAAGCTTACAAAACATTTTGTTGAACTCTCACCCCAATACATATTTATAATAAAATAGCCTCTATTTTTAATATATATCCCCTATTTTTATCAAAACCTCTTTTTATACCCTAGAATATTGATAAACCCTCATTTACCCCACATCCACCCACCCCCCAATAGCTACAATATATTGTCTCTGTATTTAGTAATTTAAAAACCCCCTTTATGATTGAGCATGGTAAGATATCAACCAACAAAGTGAAGCCCCCATGAATTTTAAAACCCTCTTTGTGATTGAAGATGATAAGATATTGGTCAACAAGGTGAGGGATCACCCAACCTCCCTCCTAGTAAAAAGACTTTAAAACCTCTACTTGTTCTTCTGCATGTGTTAACTAATCTACAAACATGGAAATTGACAAACTTTTTTATTTATGTGGGAGAGTAGTCTAACTGTTTTAAGTTTTGGCTCCTCTTTGAATCTAGCCATACAATTCTCAGTGAGATTATAAATAGATTTGACTTCAAGATCTTAAAAGACTCCACTTATGTAGATTACACTACTCAAACCTATAATTCCAACAAATCTATGTCTAATTTTAAGTCAAAATAAAGTGAAACCATTCCTTCTATCTCTGCTTCTTTCACTCGTATAGTTTATCAATCTATCAATTCCTCTGAATTTTCTAGGTTAAAACATATAATTCCAACATATTTATGTCTAATTTTAAATCAAAATAAAGTGAAATCATTCCTTCTATCTCTGCGTCTTTCACTCGTATAGTTTATCAATCTATCAATTCCTCTAAGTTGTCTATGTTAAAACATATCTCTATCGAAATAGTGTAATAGAGAAGAATCAAGATCAACTTTATTTCTCATTCATATAAAAAGTAATGCTCAACTATATTACAAAGAATATTGGATTGAGATTGTACATATCAGAGTTGGAATTTCAAAATAATCTCACTCCTCAAATTCCATGGTTTTCATACTCTCTGTCCCTTTTTCACAACTTCAACAAAAGATCTAGACAATTTTAACAGATGGGCAAATCACGAGTGAGATAATGATCGATAACTTGAATGTTCAAATTCGAAGGACTTGGGCTCAGATGTTGGAACCATAGATGATGGAAAATGAAGAGGTAGTGATGGATGACATAAATGTCGGTGCAAAGATAAGTTCAAAGGCAGGAGTGACGTACTCCAATATATTGGAGATCCTGATATCAAATAGAGAATCATTATCGTGTCATTTGATAAAATAATAGACGCAGACGTCCCCTTCCCTGTCATCGGAAACCTGCCATTTCGAAAGGAGCTCAACTTTCTGATCCAATCATGTGGGTGACAGGGAAGATTTGCTAATTTTAAGTGTCATTCATTGTCGTTTTATCACAGTTTTCTTGTGCAAACGTTGCATCCATGGCAATGATGAGAGAAAGAAGCGGTGCATATAGGTCCAAATTCGCAGGTCCATTCCGAATGAGACGTAATTAATATAGTAGACTTTGCAGCAAAGGAATATTAAAAACCACGGGCCCTTGTCACGTGCAACGGATATTTCTGTGTATATATATACAAACAGAGACACACGCTGTAATCTGTAATCATGGGGACCTCATGGAGTTAAACGGTGTCTATGCATTATCTTATTTGCAGGCATGGGACAAGGTATGAATTCCAGAGCTGAACTCAGCCCTTTGGGGACTAATGCACTTTGTTAGGCAGAATTCGCTGGAGAGCATTATTATCTATGGGGATACTAGAACTATTCAAGCAGTTCGCTGGAGAGCATTATTATCTATGGGGATATTAGAACTATTAAAGCTGTTTACATTTTCACCTCTTCATTTGGGTATTTGGGTAATTGATTGAATCATATATATGTTATTGAAACAAATTTTTGTGGATATCTCTTTTAAATATGTGTATAGAGAATTAAATTTAGTAGGAAATGGATAATTAAAGAAAAGATTGCTGGCTGCTTCAAATTCTCTACACTACATGTTCTGTGCTGAAAATAGGGAGGTTGAAGAGGGTGAAATCGATCTATGAGCTTTTAGCTTTTTGACCTCTATTTTTTACATATTTCCTATCTTTTTAGGACTGCTAGTTTATGTTAATTTATGGAGGTTGAAGAGGATGAAATTCATCTATAAGCTTTTAGCTTTTGGACCTCTATTTTTTAGATACTGCTCATCTTTTTAGGACTTCTAGTTTATGTTTATTTATGATTTGCAATATTTTTTTTATGTTTTATATTCTTATCAAATTTTTTATTGTGTTTTTCATGTTAGGTGGATAGTTTAGTACACATCTCAATATACACACACATATATCTAGTACACATCTTAATACACATATATATCTTTTCTTCTTGTAACAGGGATTGTTTTCTGCCCATTTTATTCCCATTTATTAAATAATTTCTAATAACTTTAATTAATATAACAATTTTAGAATTGCAATTTACTAAAGAAAATCAAAATTGTCTTTTCCTTAGAAAATCTTTCTTCTTTTCAAATCTTAAGTATAAGATATTTCTTTACTTTCAAAAACTTATTTAAAATCCTAATGCATATTTAAAAATTCAGTATCAAAAACTTATTTATCTAGAATTCTTTCCTAATATAAACACATTTAAAAAATAAATTACTCTTTATAAAGTTTGCTCATTTTTATTCTTCTTTACTTTTTGGTTTTCTCAGTTTTCTAAACACATTAAAGAAAGACTGAAATTGAAAAATAAGAATTTCTAGTAACTCACCATTAGCGCAATTTCCTTTTCTTATCCTACCTACATCTATTTTTGCCAATGCACTTGTAGTTGCCATTTTCTTTTCCTCTACTGCCTCCATCTATTTTGTGTTTAGAGGGCACTCCACTGAACATTCTATACCCACAAATTGACAAATCCTTGTAGAAAAACTATGAACCATGGATATTTCGTCATGGATTATCTACTTACACTATGAATGAGATTGAATTTCAAAGAATTATTTAGTAGTTAGATATAATTGTCAAATTTTAGTATTTGTTTCTCTTTTTTGAACAAATTTGGTAATTATAATTTTAAGTACACTTCTTACCACATAAATGATCCATAACTTCCAAAAAATCATAAAACACCTAAATTGTATAAATTACATAACTCAAACTTATAATTCTAATATATTTTTACCAAATTTTATAAGAAATTAATAATAAAAAATATGTACCCAAAAAAAATTTTGAAACTTAAAAAGTTATCCCTACCCCAGCCTCAAATTTAAGGTTCTATAGAATATCAATTTTCATTTTAAACATACTTGACCCGGAGAAAAATATTTGAAATGTACAGGGAAAAAAATGGGAACCTTGAATTTGACATGTAAGTAATTAGGTTGACCATCATAAATTTTAATGAGTGATTTAAATTCTAATTTAAGTAATTAGGTTGACCATCATAAATTTTAATGAGTGATTTAAATTCTAATGAATGATTTAGAGAAAGACTAACTTATAAAATCTACTTAGTTATAACATTTATTTCTTTTGGCCTTTTTTTTAGTGAATCTCTTAGAAATGCAACTATTTCTTGTCACTATTCTTTAGTGGATCGAGACACAAAAAAAATAATATAGAGATTAATGATTAAAATAGTGATATTCTCTAGTTGAATACTATTGTAGATCTAGACACAGAAAAAAATATAGAAATTAATGATTAAAATAGTGATATGCTCTAGTTGAATATTATTGACAATGTACATTTCATTTAAAAAGAACACGGTGTTATAGAGCTTATACTATTGTAGATCTAGACAGAAAAAAATATAGAAATTAATGATTAAAATAGTGATATGCTCTAGTTGAATACTATTGACAATGTACATTTCATTTAAAAAAAACACGGTATTATAGAGCTTATACTTTTGTAGATCTAGACACAGAAAAAAATATAGAAATTAAAGATTAAAATAATGATATGCTCTAGTTGAATACTATTGACAATGTACATTTCATTTAAAAAAACACAGTATTATAAAACTTAAAAATAACACAATGTTATAGAAATAAACTAATAAATTATTATACTTGTATTCTAAATATAACTACCTGCAAGTCTTCCTTGTGTTTGTATTCTAAATATAACTACCTTTCTTGTGTGACAAGGATTTATAATAACCCAAGGAAAAAAAGAGGAGACAAAAACAGATGAAGGTCATCAAATTTCCCTTCACAGGGGGAGAAGGAACTGAAATTCCAAAGCTTGCCTACCCCTATCTGGTTTTGTAAAGGATGTGCATGATGAGCGATCAATCTTAATCAGATAATGTGATCAGTGCTGCCATGCACATGATACACAATCAATCAGTCACTTATTCATACATGGCATGGGAGGTTAAATGAACGTCCAACTGATTTGATCTCTGACAAAAAGAAAATCTCTAGACTTTTTAAATTTGTCTCCCAAGAGCACTATCTTTAACTTAGGATGTATTCCACCGTCCTATTAAAAACACACAGGCCGTAGACACGAAACGAAAGGTTATCATCACTTCAATTTTCGATATATACTCTTTCTCGTACAAAGTCAATTATAATATAAATATTTGGACTGTAAACAGAGCCACACGTACTCTGCAGCCTTAACTCCATTGTAATGGACGTCAAATCCACAATCATTCTATTTTGCCTGTATATCAAATAAAGTAGCGGAGTCGTCGTAAAGGAATCCTTCTGCTGCTGCTACTCGCAGAGGGCAGAGTACCAGGCGGCGTACACAGTGACGACGAAACGTAACAGGTTGACGTGGATGGATAAAAAATGAGTGTACACTCCATCAATTTGATGTGTGGAGATTGAGATTTGAATTTTGAAATCTGTGATCTGATCATAAATTTGACATGGACGGCCATGAATTTCCAGGACGATCAAGAATTCTATTATGATCCAAATGCGGTGTAAAGCAAAATTGATGGGCAAGTATGATTAGGATTTTGAGTGGGTAAGTTGTGGTTTGATGTTTAGGTGTGGAGGTTTGGTTTTCACAAGTTTCGCTATTATAAAATTATATATGCTGAAAGTTGCTCTAAGCTCAATTTCTTCCATTAAAATTTTGGCAAATGTTGAAAGTTACCCTAAGCTCAATTTCTTTATTTGAAAAACAAAAAATATAATTAAAATTTCATTATGATTAATATTAGTGTTTGAAGATTTTTGTGAGGTTAATTTTGGATTTGAGAAACTAAAAATTCTACAGCAGCCATTTTAGATGTCAACTTTTCAAGTTTATATCAAAACTCATTTTCAAGACAAAAAGTCTAAAAAAATAAAAAACCATTGAGTTCGGATTTTGAGTTCTGACATTGTGGTCTAATGTTGAAGTGTGGAGGTTTGGTTTCCACAAGTTTAGATTTTGAGTTCAGAGATTGGTCTAATGTTTAAGTGTGGAGGTTTGATTCCTACAAGTTCAATGGTCATAAGACTATATATGCTGAAAGTTACTTTAAGGGTAATTTCTTCAATTGAAATTTTCATAGAACTATATATACTAAAAGCTGCTCTAAACTCAATTTCTTCATTGGAAACAAAATGTATAATTAAAATTTCATCATGATTGATATTAGTGTTTGTAGATTTTGTGTAGTTGATTTTGGATTTGAGAAAGGAGAAATTCTACAGTAGCCATTTTAGATGTCAACATTTCAAGTCATCTTCAAAATAAAAGGTCTAGAAAACTCAAAAGCTAAATAGAAAATAAACGAGTAGTCTATAATGCGATTTTTTGAAGGCTTTTACGGCAAATTTCTCTAAATTCCGGTAGGAATTTAGTGAAAATAGAAGTTTAATGGGTAACCTTACACAATCAAAGTGCCCTAGGGTTTTTTAGGGTGTTGACAGAAATCAAGATTTTACGTCAATTATTTTCACCTCAAACTCCAAAAAGTCGCACTAAAGACAACTCCAAAAATTAATAGATATTCCATGTAAAGTGAAATTTGATAGATTTGAAATTTTAATGTAAAATATATATAAATTATTAATAAAAATTACATTCCCAATCAGTGAAACTCCTTTTTTTTTTAATTAGTCATTGTTGAGAAATTCCCTTCTTTTTCTTTTTTTATTAGTTGTTGGAGAGAAATTCGCACTGTAAAATAGTATTTAACTGTAATGAAATTAAAAACTAAACGTACTTCTTTCGATTGACAATTCACCTGTGAAAAATTATGATCTTGAAAACCAAGAATTGATACAATAAATATATACTTGGGTGGGTTGAAGAGGTGGGAAGAAGAGAAATCACTATATTGAGAGTTTAATTTTATTGGTCATTATCATGAAAAAGTTTATATAATGGTTAATATTTTATAGAGAGCTAAATTTGTTAGTGTTTGGTTAATTATTAAGTCTCACTTCAATTTTGTGAAATAAGGAGTTGGAAAAAAACAAATAAAGTTCAAGTATTTTTTTTTGGAAAATAAGAAAGTATTTTATTTTAGAATAAAATGAAATTTCTAATGTCCACTAAACTAAAAATAGTTTATGGGTTTATGAGTTTTCTATTTTTTGCCTTTTGCATTTCAGTGCTTTTCTTATTCAAATTGATAATGATTAAACATGTATGGTGAAAAGAGTTGGGTAGAAAGAAGTACTACATTGAAGAATTCAACCCTAAGTATGATCTCCAACAAAAAAAAATACATTGGAGCTAACATTCCGTGGAGGGCAAAGGTTCTTATTGCTCAATTACCAATTCACATCATCTTCTGTGTAAAACAAGACATGGAAAAGGTTTAAAGAAGCTTGGGAAGAATGAGTGTGTACATTTTGCACGTAATCGGAAAAAACATTTCATTTTGGACTGTGATGTGATGCATTCAAAGACATCACAGAAAGTTATGAGAATATGTTAGCATAGGTTTCTTGGCATTGTCTTTTTATCGATGTGAAGTTGGGTTACACTTTTTGCCCTTTTTTGAGAAAAAAATTTCATTTTTTTAGGTTCTTCAACTTTCTGCAAACTATAACAATTTTTTTGTTTAGAATTTCATTTTGCAATAAAAATAAAAGTTGTCAGAAATTTTGTTAGCTTTCTCTTATTTATTTTTTGAAATTTTTTTATGCAGATTTGATATGTCAACTTAGCGTTTCTTTGAGTGTGTGTTTCTTAACAATCAAAGGATTCATAAGAAGTCATGTTAATATGCAATGTTGTATTCATTGAAAAATTTTGTTTTTAAGAAAAAAAAATGTGTTACAACAATTTAAACAGAGTCTACTTCGGTTTCATCATATTTACAAAGCCAATGGATGCATATCATAATTACTAGAATTTTTTGAACTAGTCCAATATGAAAAAACTACATATTTTGGGTATGTTTCGCGATGCAACAGATTTCTTAACATATAAGTTATAAACTAAAAATCTAAAAGCTACCCATTAGAGATGACGAACCAATGTAATGCCCCATAATTTTTTCAATTTTTTTTACAATATCTTTTGGGAGATACAGAATTTTGATTTTACCGAATCACAATGACCCTCAGAAATTGTTTGCACCCATTTTATTAGAAAATTGATTAAAATTAGTAAATGTTTATGAAATTCCATAAAAATTATATTTCTTGAAAGTAGATTCAATTTTGAAAATGCTTGTCATGGTTCCGACAGTTAACTCAGAATGTTTCATGGAGTTTAATCAGTCCAAAGTTGCAGAAACATCAAGTTGCGTGACTGGTGAGGCGCTAGTTCGGCCAAAATTTGATTAAAAGTTCGGTCGAACTATTTTTTGCGCCAATGGCCCGTTAAATATAACGACTCAATAGTTCGGCCGAACTATTAATCGAAGTTCGGCCGAACTTTTAATAAAAGTTCGGTCGAACTGTAATCTAATTTTCTGTCGGCCGGAAAATTTCGCGGCGCCCCTCCTAAAACACATTTCACGGCAATATAAATTGCCGTGAAATCATTCATAATTTTCGCACATTTTGCACATTTGATCTGATTTTATAAAGGTCTTGGTTTGGGTTTAAAGAAATTTCTTGGAGGTTTGAGTTTAACGGCATTTCTTGGGGGCGGACCAATTTTGCAAAGAATTGTTTTGGGTTTAAAGACATTTCTTTGAGGTATGTGATAAATTTTTTTGGATGTTTTTTTTTTCATTTTTTTTGAAAGTATGGATTTGTGCTTAATTTCGAATTCTTAGAGACGGTCTGATTTTGCAAATAATTGTTTTGGGTTTAAGGAATTTTCTTGGACGTACATTCAAAGGACATTTCTTGGAGGTATGTGATACATTTTTTTGGATGTTTTTTGTACTTCATTTTTTTTTAATGTATGGAGTTGGGTTTAATTTCAAAAACACATTTTCTGAAAGTATTTTTTAAAGTGACTTTTTTTTTAAGTTGGAGGCATTTTTTGAAGTGACATTTTTTTAGAGTACGTGTTTTTTGTTGAAGTAAATATTTTAAGCTTCGTTTCATTTTTATAAGACATTTTTTTCTCGAATTTTTTAAAGTAAGTGTTTTGGATTAGAGTATGTATTTTTTGCAAAAAATTTAAAATGATTTTTTTTTAAATTAAATCTTTTTTTATGCTTTTCTAATTGAGTTATTGTCTAATTTTTTGAACTTCATACTCTATTATCATGGGAAATCGAAGGACTTGTGCGAGAAAATATGATCGAAAAGAGACCCTGAGGAACGTAGAGAAGAGACGAGACAATCTTGCAAAAGAAAGATAGAAGCCCTCTCAAATATTGAAGGGAGAAATCAACCTCAAGCAGAAATTGAAGCAGGTATGTAAATGTAAATATTATGATCTATTGATATATTTAAAATTTTCCTAGTGTAAAATGTGAAGCTTAATTTTTATTTGATGAACTAATTTGAATTTAAATATTTTGTTTAATATAAACAGACAGAGATATTCTTCAAAACATTGATGATGAGATACAAAACTTTTAAAGAGAAAGTGAAAGAGGTATTGAACCAATGATTGAAGATGGTGAAAATATTGAAAGAAATTCAAATGAAGAAATTGAATCACAAGGTATGTATATATATATATATATATATATATATATATATATATTGAACACATGCATGTATTATTGAAATTATACATATATTTATTAATTTAGTTATTTATTGTTCATATGTAAACTTATTATGTACTATTTTTTTGAATATGTATAGATGAAATCAGTGACGATGATGAGATGTTAGAAAATGTTGACACTCACACATATGGAGATAAAAAACTTGACCATGTTATACGATATCGTGTTAACTGCATTTTTGAAAAGTATTTTTTAAATGAGCGGGTGACAGTTCAAGCTCAAATGTTGAAAGGTCTCCTATCGTTAAGGAAAATAAAAGAAGCTATGACACTACTGGGTATTCGAAAATCAACCAAAGATAAAAAAAAATGAAGGAAAATGTGATACAAAATATAAGTAGTACTATAAATTCAATTAAGAGATCTTATTGGGTGAAAATATGTTCGTTTAATTCTGTTGTAGTACTTGCACAACTATTTAATTTGTCAATCTGAGGTTCGTAGACTTACGAGACACATGCACTATATATGCAGGACTGAAGTGGAACTATTTTAATCTAAATTACTAAAATCAAATTAATCTAGGAAGGCATTGAAACAGTAACTAGGACAGCAGGAAATTGCATAAGGAAAAATAAATACAACATGTGAAGAATTGAATGACAAACAACATATGTGAGCTCACAACAATAAAGCTATCTCCAATTATATTACAAGAATCAAATTACAAATCATGAACTCAAAAACTCAAAAACTCTATCTCTCTATTCTCAAAACTATCAACTAATCAACTTTTCCATTCCCCCCCAAAATGAAGAGAGAGCACTCTCTTATATACATGAGGAAGATAACCATCTCATAATTACATATCCAATATTCTCTCAAGCACTCTCAACTAATTTCCCATTATTACAAGATATTATCCCTTTGAATCCTCCACACATCTCTCACATATCTTGGATAAGTTATGCCAACCAAATCCTCCATGATCTTCTCCTTAGGAATAGGCTTGAATAATTATCTCCTTAATATGGTGGAGGATATATTTGAGACGTATCTTGGAATTAATCCTTCACATATTTCCTACACATTACAAAGCTCACATATTCTTGATATATATATATATATATATATATATATATATATATATATATATTTTATCATAAATTCACTTATAATACAAAAATGAATAAAATGGAAAATAAGAAGGTGAAACCCAAATGTATTTATGAAAATGATATGATAAAAGGTTAATGGAATGATGAAATGTAAGGAATAGTGAAGGAAAAGGTGGATGAAAATATGACATTTTTGAGTCCCAACATCCTTCCCAACTGAACTTGTTGCATGTCCTCATGCAATCATGCATGAGTCTCTCTAAGAACATTTGGCATCTTGAACTTTGGCTTTATATGATGATGTTTTTTAATAATGAATGTTTCAAGGATATGTGAAAGACATGAGTAACAACTTACATTTTCTTATGGTTGGTTCTTGTGTGACAACCATGAATACAAAGAATGTTGGTTCTTGTGTCAACAACATTCATTTCGTTTTCTGTTCTCTTTTCTTTTGGTTGGTTCTCATGAATACAAAGAATGTTGGTTCTTGTGTTAACAACATCCATTTCGTTTTATGTTCTCTTGCTGCAATAATAATGTAAACATTCACTGGAAATCATAATGTGCATAAGAAAGCCATTTTGTAATATTAATGAAGCATGCCAATATGTATTTTAATGCGTATGAAGCAAAGTGCAACAAAGTATCGTTGGAAAATAAATGTTGGTGAATGGTAAATGAGAAAAAATGGAGTGATGGTGGTGAAGAAATGGAATCATGCTAGTGAATATGTAGCGAATATAGTTCCCCCCCCAACTGAATTGGCTGCAACTTGACATGGCTCATGAAAGGAAATGTAGCATGGTGAGGGAATTTTCCAAAATATTCAAGTTAGCATATAAGGAATTTCATGATTAAAGATTAGAAAACAACATACCTCTACTTACCCAAGAATGATGAACTATGCAATAGGAATGTAGCTGTTGTTGGATCAGTAAAATGTGACTGATGTTGTTGTAATTGGATCCTGGGAAATGAAGGAATCTGAACTGCTGATGCTGAATCATGGAAAAGATAAAGGCTGAAAGTGGAACTGTGGTACTCTCGTCGATCAGAATTCATGCTGCGGTAATTGCTGAAGGAGTCATGAAAAAGTGTATAGTCTTCGTCTGCTACAAAACTAATGGTACAAGTCTAATCATGCGAAAGAATGTGTCAGTGTCGATCATGAAAAGAGATCATTGGATTACCGGCCATTACTGCATGCCGTTAACCAATGCGAGGCAAAATCACCATTGATGTCAATGAGTGCCAAGGTACCCGAGTACATCTTGCGAAATGCGAATAAGGGGGTTGACGTCGAGCCATTTTCCAGATCTGACGATCAAGGGAAATTGATTTATTCCCATGATTGTCAGCGAGAGAACTTGCCATGAAGGCATGCAAGTCTCAAGGTACCCAAAATGAACTCTAGTCTATTTCCCAGATAAGGTGCTGATGTCGATGGGGCAAGACTTGTTGAAAGGTGGGCCTTAAGGAATCCCACATCAGTCAACGCGATTTTGTACAAAAAGATTTGGTAGGACTATAAATGGAAAGAACTCACAGACAAGCAATGTGGATCAGCATGGCAAGGAAAACAAGGCAATGTAATCATGGAAAGGGAATGAGTTTTATTCAGAAGGAAAACTAGAAGGCAAAAATAAACTGAAAAGGATAAAGGAATGTATGCGATTCAGAAAAATAGGCGTGCATGAAGTCGTGAAAGATAAGGAAATGGAAGATGGGCTGCAACATAGGAATGATTTAGGCGCTTGGAAGGAAAAAAAATTGAGTAATCATGTCATGATGCAAAAGGGTTTTTTGTGTAATGGTAAATGTCACGACATGATGCATGTGATCTCTAGAGATCTTGCCTTCATGATTGTCTTCAATACCTGCATAAAAATTTTCGTCTTTGTGTGCCATCTTCGTCGATCATTCCTGTATGAAGTGACTCAAAAACAAACTAGCTCATTTTCAAGAATTTATGAAATGTCCATTTTTTTTAATTATTTTTTGAAATTACTCTAATTGTGGATGAAAAAGGTGTCGCATCGTAATGTTGAGCTTTCTGCATAAGCTTCTCGTTGACCTACACATAACACCAATCTCATTTCACTTGTTAGTATATGCATCCTAACTTTTGCCCATAAATTCACTGTAAAATAAATGAGAAAATCCAACATACTTTTATTTCCCCCCAACTAGAGATATTGCATGTCCCCATGCAATGTATTCATTGATTGTGTAGTATTTTTTCAAAATGTTTTTATTGGTTTGTAGTAAAAGTGATTTAAAACATTTGAAAAGGTTTTGTATTTGTTAGGGAACGAGTAGTTGGTTTTTATGAATTTTTATGTAAATGAATGAGGGCAATTTTTTTTTTTTTTTTTTAACAAAATGAAAATTTAATTAATTTATTAATTTATTTGTTTTGGTGTTGAATTAAACAATATATTTTTTTTTTTTAAATATCAAATTAAAAAAAACAAAAGTTTTTAATTTATTATTTATGTCGATATTTTATTTTTTTATTTATTTTTATTTTTTTATTAGAAGATATGGCTTACACTCAATATCTTTAAACAATCTTAATCAGGAAATATAAGGTTAATTCAAAGACTGTTACAATGACCCAAACTCTGACAGATTATATTAAAGACAACCATTGGACGTGCAGAAAGTATGCATGTTAGAAAATAAGAGAAGCATCAACTACAGGGGCAGCCTCAGCAGCAGCAGCGCCACCACCTCCACCAGGAGCAGCTGCAATAGGTGCAGCAGCAGCACCACCTCCAGAGCCAACACTCAAAAGGAGGTCTTCAATGTTTCTCTTCTCCAGAACCATGGCAAAGAGACCAGGCCAATAGGCTTGTATCGGCACCTTTGCAGCCTTCACTAATGTGCTAATTTCTCACCAGTAACTGGGATGCCATCATCCCAAATAATCAATGCTGCATAGGTACAGGCAACTTCATTGACTGACATCTTCAGAAAATGAATTCAAAGCCCCCTCTCAAAAAAAGTCCTCTTCTGGAATGTTTCCTGTTTTTCTCCTCCTCCTGATGCCTAGAAGCGCACGCCTCGTCGCTCTGCCTGGGCTCCGTCTCACACAAAAATAAGCTATCGCGGCTCTAACAATATTTGCGTAGAACAAGCCTTCACTCGTCTGAAACCCTAGCCCCTTCGAATGTTGCATATGCCTCTATTTGTTGCAAAAATCACTATCGGAGATAATGAGCTCTCCAAACGCGATTAAGATAAGCAAAGCATTCCATATCAAGCATGTGCACCTCATCAATAAAAAGCACACCTGGAACAAGTTCTGCAACTCCTTCCTCTATATATCTATCAACCACCTTATTTATTTCTTGGCGTAGTTTATCTGTGATTTCAGTCTTCCTTGGCTTCATCATCTTGGCGTAGTTTATCCCCTTTCCACTTTCGCCATCGTCCTAGTCATTTACCTCAGACGTGGACTTTTCTGACTGTAAGATCTCGAATATCAAGGGCCGAATTTTCGTTAGTCAGTGAAAAGATCCAAATCGAATTTGATGGTTGAACGTGTCATATAGTCATCTACCACCATAAATTCAGAACCATATGGGCGTAGATCCTGCTTCCAATTCGGGGCAATGGAATCAAATCCTTGCATGGAGGGATATCTGGAATAACTGCCTCCTCCAAATGTGATGACAAGCAAATAAGAAAAACCTGATTTCCGCCATCTTCTGGTCCAGGCCGTTTTCTTTCTAGCCAGTGAAATCAGAATTTATTATGGTGGAGATCCATATTACGTCCACCCCAGCTATGCTTTGGGAAAATCAAAATTCGATATCCAATTCAAAATCTTCGCCTAACAAGTCGAATTTCTCTAACCACTACACCAAATGCAACGGATTGTGGATTAGATCCCATATCTTCGCACCAGAAATCCATAGATTCTGAAATTTCAGTCATAGCAAGCAATAAATTAATAACCTACTGCCATTGGATCAGCGACATTTCTACAACGTTTTAGATATCTAAGCACTCAAACAAAGGTCGATAAAAACGCTCTCTCGATTGGACTGCAGGTGACATTCCCATCCATCTTCATTTTTTTCTGCAATTCTATCTCTGCTGTCTGGGTTGCTGTATCTAATCCATAAAAGCATCGATACAGTCCTTTACCTCTAAATTCTTCCCCAAAAAAAAATTCTAAATTGAAGACAGCAGAGATGGCTTGATAGAAGTTGAATTGGAATTTTCAAAGGAACCCTTGGGAATTCGATTTTCACTGGAGAGAGATGTAAAAGAAGAGCATGTATTTCCCCCTGCTACAATTTGTGCCATGGCTTGTTTCTCTCATAAAAACCAGTGTAACAGAAATGCCAAAGATGTTTGAAGTGGTATGAATCCAAAATTGAACAATGTGGCAGGAGTCCAAAATTGTTTTTGTTTATTTCTAAAAAAAATGTTGATATGGCGTTTTAAATTTTTATTTTTATTTTTTAATGAGTTTGTTGTTTTTATTTTTTAGAAATCTAAAAAAAATTTGAACCCTATCCTAATTTTTTTTTTTTTGGGTCATAAAATCTAAAAAAAATGAATTTGAATCCTATGTTTTGTTTTATTTATTTATTTTAGTTTTTAATTGTTTTATTAAAATTGTTTTGCGTTGTTTTATTTTCATTAATGTTTTTTTTTTTTTTTTTTTTAATTAAAAAAAAAATGAAATTGTATCCTATCTTAGAAAAATTGTTAATTCAAAATCATTTTTTTTATTTTTATTTTTATTATTAAAAGTCTAAAAAAATGAAATTAACCCTATCTTTACAAAAACAAAATGGTTAGTTTATATATATATATTTTTTAATCAATGAAAAACTAAAATTTATAAAGAAACTAAACTTTCTCTAGATTTTTTTTTTTTTTAAAACAAATGGACACAATGATTTGCATATTGAAAGATGTTTTTGATCAAGCATACTGCAAAACATTTATTTATTCCTGAAATTAGTCTAAATCATCCCTATTTTCTGATCCTCGTGATCGCACTAAGCGCGGAGGAGAGCATACTTATTCTAGGTAAAAGCAAAACTGAAAATGAAAGCAAAAACTAAAAATGAAAGCCTACCTACTCTATACTAATTAGAAAAAAATTAGTTACGTGTAATCAAACTTCCAATGAAGCCATTCACGTAGAAGTAACAACAATATATCCAGTAGAAATTTTTCAAATGAAAAATGAAAATATTCGAGAGTGAATGAGTCTTGTTGGTGAAACTGCAAATCAACTAAATAAAAATAAAAAGATGAATCTAATCTAGTACTTACCTGGAACCATTGTTCAATAAAGCTTTGATAAGCACAGTTTCTCTCACTTAGATCATATTGTAACTCCTGTTGTTCTTCCTCGATCTATTGTTCTTCTTCCTTGATCTCCTGTTCGAATGATTGTTTGCCATCAGATATGGAGGATTCTATTGAATCTTTGTTTATTTCTTGGGAAGTAGTTGAACCTTTAAGTCTTGTCAAGATCTCCTCTTCCAAGGAAGAAGAGATCCCGACTTCTACTAGGATCTGAGTGAGTAGTTCCAAGCTGAAACTCATTGTTAAACCATGTTGAAAAAGATATTCTTACATACTAAAAACAGAGTGCTAATAATTGTCTGAGCTTTTAATCCTTTTACAAGGTTTTAGTTCACAAAAACTCTTCCAAATCAGCATACTAAAAATTGAAAAAAAAAAAAAAAACAAAGACCACAGAGATAATCTTGAATTCAATACTCAATTAAACCCTCTTACAAGGACTGCTCATTAATTTAGTAATTGAATTATTCAATTACAACCATGAACCATGAATTCATCAAACACTCTTCACAGTTGCGAAAATCAAACACACTTGCAGAAATTGAAATTCACACTTGCATAAATGTAAACACACCCTACATGCCCTGATCCATAAGAAGTCGAGCCCGTTACGGTATCTCGAATGCGATGCGTAGGCTGTTCTCCACGTCTTACCGCCTTAACACCTCGGAGTTAGGAACATTTCTAAACACAATTGCATGAAAAATCAACTAAACTTCAATCCATCGTGCCTCCCCGGCAACGGCGCCAAAATGTTGGGTGAAAATATGTTCGTTTAATTCTGTTGTAGTACTTGCACAACTATTTAATTTGTCAATCGAGGCTCGTAGACTTACGAGACACATGCACTATATATGCAGGACTGAAGTGGAACTAATTTAATCTAAATTACTGAAATCAAATTAATCTAGGAAGGCATTGAAACACTAACTAGGAAAGCAGGAAATTGCATAAGGAAAAAGAAATACAACATGTGAAGAATTGAATGACAAACAACATATGTGAGCTCACAACAATAAAGCTATCTCCAATTATATTACAAGAATCAAATTACAAATAATGAACTCAAAAACTCAAAAACTCTATCTCTCTATTCTCAAAACTATCAACTAATCAACTTCTCCATTCCCCCCCAAAATGAAGAGAGAGCACTCTCTTATATACATGAGGAAGATAACCATCTCATAATTACATATCCAATATTCTCTCAAGCACTCTCAACTAATTTCCCATTATTACAAGATATTATCCCTTTGAATCCTCCACACATCTCTCACATATCTTGGATAAGATATGCCAACCAAATCCTCCATGATCTTCTCCTTAGGAATAGGCTTGAGAAATTATCTCCTTAATATGGTGGAGGAGATATTTGAGACGTATCTTGGAATTAATCCTTCACATATTTCCTACACATTACAAAGCTCACATACTCTTGAGATATATATATATATATATATAAATATGTATATTTTCTAATATTTAATCATAAATTCACTTATAATACAAAAATGAATAAAATGGAAAATAAGAAGGTGAAACCCAAATGTATTTATGAAAATGATATGATAAAAGGTTAATGGAATGATGAAATGTAAGGAATAGTGAAGGAAAAGGTGGATGAAAATATTACATTTTTGAGTCCCAACAGATCTAGAGATAAAATTGTTTCAATTGTACATAGAGGAATAAATATGGCAATGGTTTCATCAAGTATTAAAGAGAATCGTTTGGTAACATCTATGGCACAAGCATTAGGAACCTCGCGAAAAAATTTGCACAAACATCGAAAATTTCGGCTGCAAGTAGATGTAAATGATGAACTCGCTTGTTGGAGAGCTATTTGTAGGCAACCATACAAAGATAGACTTGGAGAAAATGTTAAAAAAATAATATATGAATATTGGAAGAACAATTCGCGTGCTTCGCCAACTGTAAATCATGTGATGCGAAGAAGAATAGCATGAAATCAGTATGAAGAACATGAAAAATATTTCTTGGAAACTACTCAAATAGAGTTATTCAACAAGTTCAAAGAAGAGAATTGTCAAATTCATGTTTCAATCAGTGCTTTTGTTCAACAAAAACCATGGTATGTAAAACCTATCACCGTACGCGACACTTGTTGTTGCCATTATCATGTGGAATTTGAGTTATATTATGACACATTCCTTGATTTCGGTAGAAAATTATGGAAGGATTCACCTCCTCCTTCCACTATCCATGATTTCATATCTCAAACTCTATGTGAAAGAGAAAGCGATGAACTATTTTACAAAAAGAAATGTGTTGGTGGTAAAAAATGTGATGATTGTGGAAATTTGACTAAATTTCAAAACAAATATCGTACTGATATAAATGATCAATCATTTTCCAACATGAAAGTGAAATGGAAGAGATATGAATATATTGGTATATCGATTCAAGGTGCAAATAGTGTTAAAAGAATTGAATTACTAGAAAACGAAATTTTTGTGATAGACTTTTTGAGAAAGTTTGAGGCAGAAATTTACAAATACACTAAGCATTCCCATAGAGCTCGATGGCAAGACTTGCAATTCAAAAAATCTCGTGAAGTTTTTCTACCAGGGACCATTTTGTCAGTGATTGATTTTGCAGAAAACTACACATTTGTTCCACAAAAATAAATTTAGAGTGAATAATATCATTCTGACCAAGTCTCCATGCTCGTCCATATTATATATAGACATGTTGAACAAAACATTGATTATATAGAAAGCACGAGTGAAAATTGACATATCATTAAAGAATATCACTTTTATATCAGTGACGATCGTACATATGATACATATTTTGTACAACATTGTTTTGGAAAAATTTATGATTCCTTGAAAAATCATGGAGTAACATTCAATGAACATTGGATATGGTCAGACACATGCACAGGTCAATTCAAATTTACACGATCATTCTTTTGGTTGTGTTGTCTTCATAAGAAAACATGCATTAAACATTGTTGGAATTTATTTGAGACTGGCCATGGAAAAGGAGAACATGATGGTGCAGGAGCATGCATAAAATGAACACTTCGAAGATATCAAATGAACCCCTCTGCAAGCCGACTTGTGAACGCTAAATAAGTTTTTCAATGGTGCATCGCTGCTCTAAGCCGAGACTAACCCATCAAGGGAAGTGCGAAGGTACATTCAATTTAATTTTTATTAGAAATCTAATTTTAAACATTATTTACATTTATCGTGCAATGATTATCTTTGATTTTATTTTGATATCATATTTACAAATTTTTCTTTTAATTTTCCATATAAAGGTTTTTCTGGCATATTGGGATCGAAGACGTAGATAGATCAATTGGAAATGACATTGAAACAATAAAAGGGACTCGAAAATTGCATTCAATTAAAACAAAGTCATCCAGAAATGTGTTTGCATTGGATAAAAGAAAATATTCTTGTTTTTGTGATTTTTGCATAGACAACACAAAATCCAATGACGTTTGTGAAAACATGTATGTAAAAGATTGGAAACGTACAGAGCTAAATACAAAGGGAAAAATGTTTGTTGCAATGTTTGAAGAAATGCAATCAGAGGAAACTACAATATCATCCGATGGTGATCGAGTTTCTGATCTTGTTAGAGAAGGTAACATTTGAATTGCTTTCTAATGATTTAAAGGTCTAGAAATAAATTTAAATATGTATAATTTTGTTTAAAAGTTAGTTTTATTGTGCAGGAAATGTTTTTGTTGTAATTGCACCTATTGACAATGATGAAAATGTTAAGTATTATTTGATGCATTGCACTGAACGAAAAATGAAATTATTAGAAAACTATAATGATCACGGATTTCAATATGACAAAGGATCTATTATACTGAAAGGTTATTTTTTCAAACAAACTAATCAAAGTGGGGACTTTGTTTACTTTGAAGACTATGAACCTGATTCCATAAGTTGTCAATATAGTCACTTGGTGTGTGCAACACGCATAAAGTTGATAGAGGTTCAATCAAAGAGAAAAACGAAAATTAAGAAATGGAAAATTTCAAAATCTGATCATGAACGGATTATTGAAGATGGCATTCCATTCGAATTTTTTTGATTGAATTGCCCAACAATTTAATCTCTTTGGATTAAATATGTTTTAGAACTTCCGGTACACTTGAAACTAAAAATTGAGCTGCTTATGTTATTTGTGCAAGTGTTTTCACATGTACAAATTGTTTTGGTACATGTGCACATGCTCTAGTATCAACTGAAAGTATCAAGGATATATACATGTGCATTGATGAAAAATGTTATATATATATGTGTGTGTGTGTGTGTGTGTGTGTGTGTTCTAGAATGCAATTAATTGTTCAAGTAGTTTTATTATGTGCATTGATGAAAAATGATTCACGTGTACTCAATATATATGTTCTAGAATGCAATTAACTGGAACTAGTTTTTCTTATGTGCGTTGATGAAAAACTAGTTGGATTTTTTGGTAAAAAGTATCCACAATGTAAATAAATCATCTGCAGTATAGTTTTGTACGAAGATTCCTTTTAGACAAGAGACTTGGAGCACTTCTTCGACTTTTGGTGGGATTTGACCCACATCTCTATTCCTGATTGAAAATCTAGTACAAAATTTGTTTGTCCAATGGTCGGATATGTTCAATGTGCATTGATGAAAAATGTTACTTACATATTGGATATATATACATTCTAGAATGAAATTAATTGTTTAAGTAGTTTTACTATGTGCATTGATGAAAAATGATTTAAATTTACTCAATATATATGTTCTAGAATGCAATTTTAACTAAAAGTATTTTTTCTATTTGCATTGATGAAAAATCGTATTAGATATATACACGAACTTAATGTGCCCAATTTTTCTTGTAAGCTTTTCTGGTAAAAAGTATCCGTGCAATGTAAATAAATCATCCACAGTATAGTTTTGTACGAAGATTCCTTTCAGACAAGAGACTCGGAGCACTTCTCCAACTTTTTGTGGGATTTGACCCACATCTCTATTCCTGATTGAAAATCTAGTACAAAATTTGTCTGTCCAATGGTCGGATATATGTTCTATGTTCTAGAATGCAATTAACTGAATGTCATCAATTTACCAAATTATAAATCAACAAGGCTACCTATTTGAGTGCATTAATGACATTGACCCAAATTCAACAAACATATATGTACTAGACTTATATTTCCAATCAAAATTAAAGGGATAATTTGTACATATATCTACTTCTTTAAACTATTTTTTCAATTAGAGCTCAATTGATACATGGTTAGTTGCATTGAAAAACTATGCTTTTCCTATTGAAAATTTTTTCATTCAAACAAGACTAAATGTAGAGATCAAAAGCAATCTTAAGATTCCAAATGTACTTCAACTATCCAAAACTTGAGTTTTAAAAACTTTCTGATTAAATCAAAACAATTTACAAGTCACATAGGAGTCTTCTATCTAAGCCAAATGTAGATTGAAACCATCCAAAACTTAGATAAAAAAATTTAACATTATATCAAAACATTTAACATTAAATCAAAATTAAATGGATTTACATATAAATACTTCTTTACTCTTTTTGATTAAATCAAAACAATACTTCACATGGGAGTCTTCCATCTAGGCCAAATGTAGATTGAAACCATCCAAAACTTAAATCAAAACATTTAACATGTTATATCTCGAAACATTTAACATTAAATCAAAACTAAAGGGACTTACATATAACTACTTTAATCTTTTTGAATATATCAAAACAATACTTCAAATAGGAGTATCTTCCATCTAGGCCAAATGTAGATTGAAACCATCCAAAACTTAGATCAAAACATTTAACATTTAAATAAAATTAAATCAAAATTAAAGGGATTTACATATATACAACTACTTCTTTACTCTTTTTGATTCAATCAAAACAATACTTCACATGGGAGTCTTCCATATAGGCCAAATGTAGATTGAAACCATCAAAAACTTAGATCAAAACATTTAACATTATATCAAAACATTTAACATTTAACATTAAATCAAAATTAAAGGATTTACACATATACAACTGTAATGAACATAATATACATAGCGAGACCCGTCTCTTGGGTTGCCTAACTAGCCAACGCCAGAGGGGTATGAATCAAAAAAACAAAAAAGGCACTGCCCATAACCGAGAAAAATCTAAAGAGGACGTGACATCAGGATAGCTATCGATGTGTGTAGGAGGGTTCTCCTCCACAATTGGACAACCGTAGTCCTCCGGATCATCATCTACTCCCTTAGAGTGCTGGGAGGAGTTGTTGATGCTCACACCATCGTTGCTAGAGCTCGTCGAGGTGGATTTGACTGGAAGAGCTGCCAACTTTCTAGTGTCCTGGAGTTGATGCGCTGGGATGGTGGACTTTCTCCACTGCCTCCTGGAACTAGAAGCACCTTCATCTTGCGGCTCCTCCTGAAAAGAGATGGAAATGGTCGACGTAATTCGTGGTCTGACCATAGCGCTGGTGAAGTGAAATTGTGCTTCATTGCTTGCTGGAGGAGGGTGGCTAATTATGTCATGGATGGAAAGAGGAGGGCGAGAGCCAGCACTCCTGCCCCCTCCATCCCTACCCCCACCTCCCCTTCTGCAATGCATCTGTTATCTACGCATGAGGTCTTCCATAGGCCAAATGTAGATTGAAACCATCAAAAACTTAGATCAAAACATTTAAAACATTTAACATCAAATCAAAATTAAATGGATTTACATTTAAAAAACATTTAACATTAAATCAAATTAAAGGGATTTGTGCAACATTACTTCACATGCCATGCCAATTATAGTTCAACTATCCAATAGAAACATTTAACATTATATACCACATGTGTCAAATGTAGATTGAAACCATCCAAAAATTTTAAGTTTTAAAAACTTTTTGATTATATATCGTGCAACATTAAAACATTAAATATCACATGCGAAATGTAGATTGAAATCATCCAAAACTTGAGTTTTAAAAATGTTTTGATTATATATATCGTGCAACATCACTTCACATGCCATGCCAATTATAGTTCAACTATCCAATAGAAACATTTAACATTATACCACATGTGCCAAATGTAGATTGAAACCATCCAAAACTTTTAAAAACTTTTTGATTATATATCGTGCAACATTAAAACATTAAACATTTAAAACATTAAATATCACATGCGAAATGTAGATTGAAACCATTCAAAACTTGAGTTTTAAAAACTTTTTGATTATATATATCATGCAACATTACTTCACATGCCATGTCAATTATAGTTCAACTAGATCCAATAGAAACATTTAACATTATATACCACATGTGCCAAATGTAGATTGAAACCATTCAAAACTTAAGTTTTAAAAACTTTTTGATTATATATCGTGTAACATTAAAACATTAAATATCACATGCGAAATGTAGATTGAAACCATCCAAAACTTGAGTTTTAAAAACTTTTTGATTATATCATACATAACATTACTTCACATGCCATGCCAATTATAGTTCAACTATCCAATAAAAACATTTAACATTATATCACATGCCAAACGTAGATTGAAACCATCCAAAACTTTTAACTTTTAATTTAACAAAAAATTATAGATCACAACATTACTTCACATGCCAAATGTACTCCAAGCATCCAAAACTTAAATTTTAAAAACAAAACAAATTATAACACATCATTACATAACATGCAAAATGTAGTTCATATGACAACATTAATTTATAGATGACAACATTGCTTCACATTCACATGCCAAAAGTACTAAAACCATCCAAAAATTAACTTTTTGAAACAAAACAAATTATATTAACAATGTAATAAAATATGTCCAAAAATTGTAGATCTCACAAGTATCAAACTGTATCAAGTGTTATATATATATATATATATATATATATATAACAGTGCATCTAGATCATATATAAAAAAGAAAATTTAAGACTATCTAAATCTTGAAATCAAATCTACAAATCATGTCCATCAAATAGAGACGGATCTAGCGTCTTTCCTATCAGGGTCTCAATCCGCGCACTATCATGTGAAGCATCATGGGAAACCTACATACACAATGCACATGTACTTGAACATTAAAATTTGATGTTTTAAAAATGAGTGAGAATATATATCTAGAACTTCATGTAAAAAACAAAATATAACAAAAAAATCATGCAATACCTCATGAGGTTCCCTCTCCATTTGATGAACAAGTTCTCCCATAGGAACATCTGCAGCGGTAAACTGTACAATATACATGTACAGTTATATATATATATATATATATATATATTAAAAACTTTCAAATGAAAATGCACGTGTACATATATAAACTTATTTTCAATAATATTAAAAAAAGGAACTAAAGACAACTTGTTCAAATGCTGTGGATGTTCCTATCTCCATTGCTAGAGTCCTCGGATTAAAGAAATCTTCTATAGGAACCTAAATTCAAAAAAATTTAAATAACTCAATATATATATATATATATATATCTCAATTTTTAATGGAACTTTTTGAGGTAGAATATATATATATATATATATATATATATATATAACTTTTAAACATAAATTTTAAACTTGTGAAAAATTGTCCATACTTGTGGCTCATCTCCCAAGGAAGTAGAAGGTACATCTCCCAAGGAAGAAGAAGGTACCGCCATCCCAAAAACATCGGACGGAATCGGTATCTGTTAAAACATTTTATCAAATTATATATACATACATGTACATGTGTGCACAATTATTTATTTTAAAATATCACTTAAAAAACACTAACATTTGCCAACATATCTTGATGGTCAGACCCATCTGCATTGTTTGAACCAGAGGTCCCGAACATGATATTAACATTTTTGTCATGCATCATGTGTGAGAACTGCAAATGGTGTTTTAACATATAATGATACATTTTTGTTAGATTAATGTACATACAAATAAATGTATACATGTACATACACATGTATTTATTACAAATTGTACACATGTATATGTATGTTAAAATAATTTCAAACCCTAAGGTCATTAACACATACCGTTCCCGTGCCCTCTTCCTCATGAAGAATTAGGTCTTGCAAACCATTGCGACAATTTTTTGCATATATTCAGAGATCTTCAACATTCATGTTGTCAATCTCTTCATCTGTACAATACACAAAATTGGCACGTGCATTTTCAGGTGCTCTTTTTTTATTTAAACAAACATTGACTCCACCCAATCTGTTGTAAACATTGTCGATCATGACATCCCTTGCTTCTTGACTTATTTGAGAAGTCACATCCATCTCTGACCGCAGAGTTTCGACCCGAAAAGGTCGACTCACCAATGGCGGCTCAGGGCGAGGCAACTCCACATCTCGCTTAGCACCCTTACGGTCATATAATCGACCTTTCCCTGGACCAAAAAATTCTGACGGAAGGTCATTGTAGTTGGGTTTCATATCCAAAAAAAATTCTGCGTAAAACAATTGTGCAAAATAAACAGGAACCTCGTCGTTCCATGGGAGCCTTCCATAGGCCGTAAGGTGCCTATCATACAAATAGCGAGCTATATTTGGGTGCTTGAAATATTGCACCTTCAACATTTTTCTTTTTGGCCCTTCCTTGAAATTAAACATTGACTTGGCCACATCTTTTGTAACTTTTTGTTTTACATCCTCCCATTTATATGGACCCATTACTGTTTCCTTTATCTTTCTCATCACTTCTACAAATGTATCAGTCATTGGCTCAAGAGTTCTATACACATTTACAATTTCGCCCAATGAATGTGTAACTATTTCAAGGCTTTGTCGACTCTCAGTAGGTAGAGTCAGCCACGAGATCTCTCTGCAATTTTTCATGAATTTTTTCACACCTTTGTAAGGTGCATTGCGCCATGTTTGTTTCCCATGGTATATCAGAAATGTCGGTCGGATGAGTTGTGCTGGGTAGACAACCTTCTTTTTGAATGTAGCGGTCTGCCCTGCGTCTATTTTGACCACTAGTTGGAACATTTTCGGCCTCTGCATCAATATATATATATATATATATATAATTTTGTATATTAGAAAAAACACATGTAAAAAAAGTTGTACAAATTTAATGAAAAAAATATTGAAATTGATGGCAACCTTGACGTGGTTGGTTAGCATCTTCTCCAACATGAAACTGTTGAGACCCAGAATGACCCTGCTGAGAACCAGACCCAAAATTACCCTACTGAGAAACAACAACCATTGATTGGCCTTTGGGGGAATAAATATCACCCCCTTCACGCAACCTGCTACCACTCATTAATGGCCCTCTAAGTGGATTTGAACCACCACCAACCTCTCGAGACGAGAGAGAAGCTTCATAAAAAAATACGAATTTATAATCAATTGAAAAATACATTCATGTGTACATATAAATACATATACATATCCATTGATTAAATTGTGTGAATCATACCATGACTGGGTGAACCATGGGCACGCTCCATGGATGGAGTAGAAACCCTTCTCCTCTTAGCTCCTAAAAATAAAAAAATGAAACTTATTAACAACTAATTTAACTCACAAAGTTAATAAAAAATCAATTCCATATGTACACACATGTATGGAGATTTAAGATTATATTTAAATACCGTGAATATCCCCCGATCTCTGAACCCCCATATGGGATTCGATTGATCTTCGTCATTCATCCTCCATGATATATATATCTATTGGTGGAAATTTACAAAAAATAGATTTCAGAAAATCAATTTGTAATTTAGTGTACACAAATTATGTATAACACAACTTTCAAAGCAATAATTGATGTGTGAAACTCAATTTAAGCAAAAAAAAAATTATAAAAATGATAAGTTCACCAAATTGCGCTTTACATGGTGGGAGCATACTTGGTATAAAATTAAAAAAACACATGGTCATTAAAAAAGAAGCGTAAAACTCCATTTTAACAAAAATTTATTGAAGTCCCCGCATTTTAATTTTATAAAAATGTGAAGTTCACCATTTGTTGCAAATGTGAAGTTCACCAAGTTGCGCTTTACATGGTGTGGTGGGAGCACACTTGTTATATAATTGAAAAAACACATGGTCATTAAAAAATACGCATTTATAAATACACAACATAAACATATCTAAGATATGTTACAATGTCCATCAATAAATTTTGAAGGGGAGCGTCTCAACACTAATTCATCTTTGAGAGATGAATCTTGAATTTTTGAAGAAGAGCATCTCAAAACCAATTCATCTTTGAGAGATGAATCTTGCATTGGCATTTCTCTGTATAATTCTAATTCATCTTTGATAGATGAATCATGAATTGGCATTTCCCCACGCAATAGATCAACATACATCTTATTCACATTTGTACAATGCCTTATACTAAAAAATTGAAATTGGCTAACAATATTGTTTGCTATTCCATGCAGTTCGTTTAGCTTCTCCTTTTTAACTTGGCACACGCCATTCATCTGGTTGCACACAAGTTCAAAATTGGTGAAAACTACAATTCCATTTGATCCATACTTCATCGTTGTTCCCAAGCCTTCTATCAATCTAATATAATATGCCTCGTTGTTTGTTGTTCTTCCCGGTATATTCATTTTCCTTTGGACGACTTTGCTAGTTGCAATATTGGAAAGCACATATGTAATCATTGCTTTCCCTGAATTGGGATAGCAAGAAAATTCTATGCATAATTTCCTTTTTTCAACCATATTTAATGGTTTTCTTATCCCTGAAAAAAAAAACAAATTCAATAAAAATATATATATTAAATCGACATTTATTGCAAATGCATGAGAAAAATGACACAAGATCATGAGGCAAATGACATGTGCATTGTTTATCTTAAAGTTTGACTTGAAAAGTTTACGATAGAGTTCACATCTAAAATTAATGGGAGGAAGCCTTTAGTTTGTGGGAGAAATGACACATGTACACAGTTTACCTTAAAGTGGTTGTGTTTTATGGATATTAGAGGAAGCCTTTAGTTTGTGGGATAAATGACACATGTACATAGTTTACCTTAAAGTGGTTGTGTTTTATGGATATTAAAATGAAGAACTTCTATTTAGATCCATTCCAGAGATTGACTGTAGGAGCATTTACTGGATATGTCACCTTTCATAAAAGATGAGATCCAAAGGCTACCTGGCCCTTTACAGACTCTACCTATAGAACTTGTAGAAGTAAACACTAGACCTATCCCAATTTCACTGTGTGAAGGGTGTAGAGGACCCGTGGAATCACTCAAGGTTGTATTATTAAACCTTTGGTTTAATGATCTTCAACCTTTGGTTGTACTTTGCAGGTCCTTGCCCTTCATCCTTCAATTGGAGGTTGTAGATCCTTCAAAGCCTCTTGTTAGAGAAGCATTTGAATATGTGAGAAACAAATTAGAAATGGTTCTTGTAAATTATCTTGTTAGAGAACCATTTGAACATGTGAGAAACAAATTAGGGATAGTTCTTGTAAATTATTGCCACTTATTTGACTTCAAAAAAAGAGCCTATGAAATTGAGTGCAATATTTATGTGGTAGAGTACACAATATCTAAGGGGGAGAATACAATATATTTGACTTCAAAAGAAGAGCCTATGAAATTGAGTGAAATATCTATGTGGGAAGGAATAGAAAGAGTAACAAAAAGCATATGATTGTGTCAATAATTTGAAGTAGTCAAGAAAGATAACAAAGGACCATCAAAATTGAGTGCAATATCTATATGATATCCATATGATCAAGTGTCAATAATTTGAAGTAAATAAAGATAACAAAAGACCATCAAAATTGTGTGCAATATCTATATGATTGTGTCAATAATTTGATAATTTGAAGTAGTCAAGAAAGATAACAAAGGACCATAAAAATTGAGTGCAATATCTATGTGGGAGAGTACACAATATCTAAGGGGGAGAATACAATATATTTGACTTCAAAAGAAGAGCCTATGAAATTGAGTGTAATTTATCTATGTGGGAGAGTACACAATATCTAGGGGGAGAATAGATATAAGGAAGGAATAGAAAGAGTAACAAAAAGCATATGATTGTGTCAATAATTTGAAGTAGTCAAGAAAGATAACAAAGGACCATCAAAATTGAGTGCAATATCTATATTCAATCAAGTGTCAATAATTTGAAGTAAAGAAAAATAACAAAGGACTGGATCAAAATTGAGCGCAATATCTATATGATTGTGTCAATAATTTGATAATTTGAAGTAGTCAAGAAAGGTAACAAATGACCATCAAAGTTGAGTGCAATATCTATGTGGGAGAGTACACAATAACTAAGGGGGAGAATACAATATAAGGAAGGAATAAAAATAGTAACAAGAAGCATATGATTGTGTCAATAATTTGAAGTAGTCAAGAAAGATAACAAACCTGACCATCATCAAATTCAAATTGAAATATCAAGTAGTCTTCTTCATGAAGAATAAGCATTAACTAGGTTCATCATTTAAAGGGTTCATTTTTTAATGAAAATATTTATGAATAATATGGATGAATCATTGTACATTATGATAAATCTTGTATTTAAATGACATTTTATCTATGAATAAAAAAGAAAATGGGATCATCTCTTAATATATATATGTGTGTGTGTGTAAGAGATAAATAAAAAGCAAAGGTAATTCCACCAAGCCTAAAGGAGCATGTCCTAATACATTAAATTATGTTTGGTTTCTAGAAGCATTAATCATGAAAGCAAAGGTAATTCCACCAAGCCTAAAGGAGCATGTCCTAATACATTAAATTATGTTTGTTTTCTAGAAGCATTAATCATGCAGAGTCATGAGATCCACATTTCGACCATGTACTATTTTCAAGTTAAAGGAGCATGTCCTAATACATTATTATGTTTGGTTTCTAGAAGCATTAATCATGACTTTTCTTTGAGATCCACATTTCCATCATGCTATTTGCAAGTTCTATATGAAGATATGTAGTCTAATAACTAATTAGTTCACATTTCCATCATTCTATTTACAAGTTCTATATGAAGATATGTAGTCTAATAACTGATTAGCAAGTTGTGATGTCCTAATAAATTATTATGTTTGGTTTCCATCATACTATTTGCAAGTTCTATATGAAGATATGTAGTCTAATAACTATATAGTATAGTCCATATAACATATAACGACCCTTGACAGTATGAGAAAAGAGTCAAAAAACAGAGAGGCCTCCCAGCAGAGTTCCACCCATTCATCAAGGTAAGCAACATAATATCGGAAGTGAAACAATGACACCACTAAACATATGTGAATTTAGATATTAAATTGACATTTATTGCAAATGGCATGTGCATGGTTTATCTTAAAGTTTGACTTAAAAAGTTTATGGTAGAATTCACATCTAAAATTAATGGGAGGAAGCCTTTAGTTTGTGGGAGAAATGACGTGCATGTAAACAATTTACCTTAAAGTGGTTGTGTTTTATGGATATTAAAATAAAGAACTTCTATTTAGATCTATTCAAGAGATTGATTGTAGGGGAATTTACTAGATATGTCACCTTCCATAAAAGATGAGATACAAAGGCTACTTGGCCCTTTACATACTCTACCTATAAAACTTGTAGAAGTTGAGAAATTTACATTGACAAATTTACATTGACAACATATAGAGATTCAACTAGAGTTGTGAGAAGTACAAGTGGACAATGTATAATTCTACTTAGAAGAGTCTTTGGTTTAATGGTTAAGCAAGAAAGAGTTGTTACTTTCCCTATCTAGAGTAGAAGTCGAATACATAGTAGTTACTTCTTTTTGAGTGTTTTGGATGAAATGGGCTCTACAAGATATAAAGGTAAAAGCATATGATTGTGTCAATAATTCGAAGTAGTCAAGAAAGATAACAAAGGACCATCATCAAATTCAAATTGAAAGATCAAGTAGTCTTCTTCATGAAGAAGAAGCATTAACTAGGTTCATCATTTAAAGGGTTCATTTTTTAATGAAAAAAATTACAAATAATATGGAATGAATCATTGTATGATAAATCTTGTATTTAAATGACATTTGATCTGATAAAATTTAAAAAATAGGATCATCTCTTCATATATATATATATATATATATATATATATATATATATATATATATATCTGTGTGTAAGAGAGTATAAAAAGCAAGGGTAATATGTGTGAGGATAAAGATGTTAACTTCTTAGTTAAAAATCAAAATTTTAAAGTTGAAATTACTAAAAAGTTTGCTTTGGATCACAAATAACTATACCATAACAATGAGACAAAGCAAACCATAACCCACTTATAATAGAGGGATAAAGGGACTCGTGTCACCTACTCCAAACCTAAATACATAATAATGAAAAAGAACATAAGGATGAAAAAATAGTACACTTGTCATAATTGTCAAGCAAACCATAACCCACTTATAATAGAGGGATAAAGGGACTCGTGTCACCTACTCCAAACCTAAAGACATAATAATGAAAAAGAACACAAGGATGAAAAAACAATACACATGTCATAATTGTCATAAACTTATATCTAGTTTAATATTTCTAGCTACATGGTACACAATAACACATGGTACAAAATAACACATTGATTAGTTTAGGTTATATTAAGGTTAACATGGCTAACCCAGAAGGTATAAGTTCAGGCTAATTAGTTCAGGTTGATTAGTTCCTGGGTTATATTAAGGTATATCTATTACATGTGTTATAAAAAATATGTGTGAGCATAAAGATGTTAACTTCTTAGTTAAAAATCAAAATTTTGAAGTTGAAATTACTAAAAAGTTTGCTCTGGATCACAAATCACTATACCATAACAATGAGACAAAGCAAACCATAACCCACTTATAATAGAGGGATTAAGGGACTCGTGTCACCTACTCCAAACCTAAAGACATAATATTGAAAAAGAACATAAGGATGAAAAAACAATACACTTTTCATAATTGTCAAGCAAACCATAACCCACTTATAATAGAGGGATAAAGGGACTCGTGTCACCTACTCCAAACCTAAAGACATAATAATGAAAAAGAACATAAGGTTGAAAAAACAATACACTTGTCATAATTGTCATAAACTTATATCTAGTTTAATATTTCTAGCTACATGGTACACAATAACACATGGTACAAAATAACACATTGATTAGTTCAGGTTATATTAAGGTTAACATGGCTAACTCAGAAGGTATAAGTTCAAGTTGATTAGTTCAGGTTATATTAAGGTTGATTAGTTCAGGTTACAGAAACATTGGGGCACAAAATTTTACTCCCTTTCTATATGGTTTTTGGCCCTTCCCTGGTTCGGTATGATACTAGTAATCAAATGAACTAGTGTACACTTACATAGAGTAAACTGTAATGGTATTACCGTAAGAAGTTAATCGCATTAGCTTATCTGTAACGATGTAATGATATCATGTTCACCACATCAGAGATTATGGATGTACTTATACCTATGGAATACACTAATATTATGTAAACTACCTCTATAAGAGCTTAAGCTTACTTTATTACATAAACAGTGTCTATAAATCCCATGTATTAAGGAAAAAAGCACGCATAAGAGTGTTTTTTAATACTAGCTATAAGCTCCCAAGAATATCCGTAATGAATAAGTAAGTACTAGAAACCCCATATGTTGAATTACACCAATATCACTGATTAGGCTAATTACTCTATTGCTTATGTTTCCATCACTATGCTTGGACTTCTAGATTTCCTTATACTATAGCTTTTATATAAGTTGAATCTATAATCATATGGTGTTCAATCTTACTTGTATTGTGAATATAGAAGCACTGTAATGAATGGTAATCATACCAGGAATCGAACCTGTTCATGTAATCTGCTAGCTTATATATACATAGTGTTCAATCTTATAGGGTACCAAATCACAGCCTCTAAGAGATCAATGGTTATTGTTATTCCATAATCTATGACTCTATCAACTATTAGTAATACAGGATAGTTACAGGATCACAGGTACATAACTACTAACACAGATAAAGAGCATGTCGAATATGTTGAATACTGCATACATATAACAAACATATCTGCTTCATAAGCTTCTAATACAAGCTTTTCAAAGCTGACTGATACTACACCCTTATATACAAGTTGTAAGTAGTAGAAAAAAAATAGCAAGTAGCATCATGTAGAACTATGAATGGTTATAAATCTAAAATGACCCTTTGCATTACAGTGATACATTTATAAACAGTGATACCTGTATTAAGCACTATGATTTCCATATAATCTTCATAACGTTATGGTATAAGTAACAGATACTAGAGTGAATTACAGGATATGTGTGTGACTATAAACCCCATATGTTGAATTAGACCAATATCACTTATTAGGCTAATTACTCTATTGCTTATGTTTCCATCACTATGCTTGGACTTCTAGATTTCCTTATACTATAGCTTTTATATAAGTTGAATCTGTAATCACATAGTGTTCAATATTACTTTTATTATGAATATAGAAACACTGTAATGAATGGTAATCATACCAGGAATCGAACCTGTTCATGTAATCTTCTAGCTTATATATACATAGTGTTCAATCTTATAGGGTACCAAATCACAGCCTCTAAGAGATCAATGGTTACTGTTATTCCATAATCTATGACTCTATCAACTATTAGTAATACAGGATAGTTACAGGATCACAGGTACATAACTACTAACAAAGATAAAGCAATCATGGAGGCATTAGTTTTCCCTTTCCTTATCTTGTGTTTTCCACCCCTCTATTGTGCCTTTTACTATTTTATCATATTTTCTTGTTATGGGTGCATGGCTCAGGAGCCAAATCTTGAATTTGAGAGATTGAGCATTTATAATTCCTTAGGATGAGGTAGTTTATTTCTTGTTAAGCTTGGAACAATACAGGGCTCCTTTTATGTGTGGAGCATCAAGTGCTCTAGGAATTAGGTGATGACTATGGGGTAAAGCTCATACTAGGATTTTTCCCACACACTAAGTTTTGTCCAAACCATTTTTTTTTATTTTTCATTTTTCCTTTATCGTGGCTTTCTTTTCTTTCATCATTCATTTAGATGCATGAAACTCTAGTGCAATTTTCTTTGACCCAAACACAAGGATGGGGATGAGTGTGTCAATCTCCATGATCAAAGATTACTTTCCCGAAGAATGGATATGGAATAGAGGGAATGATGGAAAGCGGAAAGTATGGAATATCATGGCCATCCTACTTCAATTAGAGCCTCAATAGTATTATCCTTATTATAATACTAAGGCCTTAGAGGAGGTCCCATTGGACTAGGATCAAAGACTAACCTCCCAAGTAAAGTGAGGGAACAAGAATACAATGAAGATCGAGACCAATCATTTAGATCACCCTTTGATTCATATTAGTATCCCACAAATTAAATAAGCAAAATCATAACTACAAAATGGTAAAAGTCCCTCCTAATGAATGACCACCTTCCTTCAAGAAGAAATGACAGATGGGAGAGAGAAATCTAACTAGAGCATATATTTGGAGGGTCCATGGCATCATGTCAAGAGGAACTATAGTGGAACATCACATAAAGGAGAAACTACAAATTATGATGATTTTCAACCTATGGGTAAACATAACATCGAAGGGAGGAGGAATTCTGACAATGAGGATGAAAGTTCAATGGGAAATTCTCTTCCTACAAATCCTTCTTTTTTATTGCCACAAGAAAGTTTGCTTGAAGAAGGACATGAAGATGAAGGAACTAGAAGTGATTTTGAAATCACTAAAGATAAAAAGGATGATTTAGAGCATGGTTTTGTATCTTCAGAGGATAAATCTAAACCACCTGTTGAATCAACATTGGACTCAGTTAAATATAGTAATATCAAGGAGATTTCCAACAATTCCATGGTGTTGCATGGATCTACACTAATTGGGGCAGATGAGAGGATGCTTTTGGAAATTCCAGCAATGATGGTCCAGCCATTGAGACTAATAAAGGGAAGATTTCAGGTGAGTGTGTTCCCATTGAAGTTATTTGTATGGAACCTCTTGATAAATTGCTTCCATGTGCACGTTGTTGATACTTTGTTCTGTCTGCAATGCCTTCTGATTTGGCAGAGTATTTCTGTTATTATTTATTTCTTTTTTTGTTCAACAAAATTTTTGGATGTAGTATTTAGGATTTCTTTTTTGTATGTATACTTGCTAATCTAACTACTTTTATGTTTCTGTGCTTAGAATTTTGGTTAAAACTTTGCAATTTTTTTCTAGTCTTCCTAGATTGTAATTATTCTAAATCTATGAAGAGTGGAAAAATGCTAAACATAAGCCATTCAATTGTTGTGACACGATATTAAAGGCTTGTGATAATTCTAGTTACTTTTATTTTGTATGACTAGATTGAATAGTTTGTAAATTATTATATATTAACTTGTTGTGTGAGTCATGTTACATCAATGTGAAATTGAGGTAAATCCATTGAGTTATTTTTATAAAGTTAAAAATAGGGACTACATGATTATATATTTTACAAATATTACGCCATTTTGTGTCGAGCATTTTTTTAAATCAATGCCTATAAGAGAATAATTTTAGGACAGGGAGTAAGCATGCCCAACTACTGAAAACAAAGCAACTAAAATATGAAATGAGATGAGTAAATATAGCTACCATGTTAGTGAAATAGCAGCTAGACTATATTTTAAAATAAGATATGATTAGCTCTAAATAATATGAAATTAGAATCTTAACTAGATTATGAAAGTGAATGTAATGAATCCAACTATCATAATATTAAAAACTAGTTAGATTATAAAAGAAATGACAGAAAATGATACTAAAAACTAGTTACATTATAAAATAAATGGTTGAAAGGAAACATGACAGAAAGGGTAACATAGCGATATCTGCACCTACCTAATCACAACTACTGAACCTAATCACGGCTACTGATCATGATGGAAGCTAACCCTTGTTTCAGTACTTAAAACACTTAGCAGATTGGACAATGTTAAAAGGTTTCCAAAAACAGTAAAGAGGTTATTTTCACCCATGTCCTGCCCTTAAACTCAGAAAAAAGAGGCCCTTCAAAGTAGAAATTTCCTTTGAAGAATGCTAGCAGAACATCATTTTTTTATGATCCTGACTAGGCAATAGATTATATTAAAACTATACTAAAGGAAATTGAGGAGAAGTACAGTTTACCATTCCTGCCAGAAAACAAACTTTGTTTCCATCATATCAAATACTAGTATAGAATATTTTCCCAATAAAGTGCTCAGAATATGAATTTTAATTGGATATTTTGTGAGCCTCTTGTTCTCGTGTTTCGCGGAATTTGGGGCTACAAATATGTAATTTAGTCATGATGATGTACTGTGTCTAGTTGAAGTCCAATGTTGGGTTTATGATGTAAACATATGGATGGCTATTTCATTACATCTGGAGGTATTTATCATGCATGCATTATTCACATTCACAAAAAATAACAAAAATTCCATAGAATGATGTATTAATTTGGGTAATTTTGTAGTGCATATGATATTTACCACGGTTAAATATTTAAATCTTGACATTCACATGATACATCTAACATCACTCCTACAGTTGAAGCAATAGGCAGCACCCAAGCCTACATGACAGGAATCAACGATGCCTTCAATCTAGCTATAAGTAAACTCATAATTTGATGAGTACATGACATAGTAAACAATAGGCTTCAACTTAGAGAAGAAATTATTGCTTGCTAGACCTCTGTGACTACCCAAAAGTAGAGGCGACAATGTTGTGATAACGAAATCTCTCTTACTTCAAATAATTTATCAAGATTGCATACATCTATGGTGGTTTAACTACTAGCACTCAATACAAAATGAAACTGGCTAGCATACAAAACGAATCGAACCTGTTAATGTAATCTTATAGGGTACCAAATGTAATATTCCCAATTAGCCTTGCTAATTGGAATACTTCATTTTTGCTTTATTTTGCCGCTTTAGCTAGAAATAATAAATAAAGTGAGAAATAAGAGGGGTCACCTCACTCTAGTCACCTCACTTTATAAAATAAAGTGTTTTCCTAGTTGATTAACGTTATAACTTAAAGAGGGGGCCTTGGGGGTCCACACGTATATGAGGGGAGGCCTCACGCTGACCCAAGGGTAACTGCAAGGTGAAGGACGCAGTTAAGTTTTGGAGGGAGTTTAGCATTATAAAAGGAGGGGTTTCCACTTCATTTGGGATGCATTATTATATATTGATATTGTGAGCTAGACTTCTGTCTGCTTCAGCACGCCGGTTGTTTAGTCGGTCTGCAGCACTGTTTAGTGCAACCGAGTGTCTCCGGTCGGAGATCTCACCCTTAGCCTCGGGGGACTTCGAGTGCCTGCCCTGGTAAGGTTATTTCTGCTTTCACCCTTAGCTTCGGGGGACTTCGAGTGCCCGCCCTAGTAAGGTTTGTCCCTATAACACCTTCAGCTAGGCATGGGAATTGGTAGCATTTTTCAAGTAGAAATTGGAGAGGAAAGAAGCTCTCTTTGTGGCCGCAGATCTCAGGAGAAAGAGGACGCCGTTCCGTGGAGGACGCAGCCTCAGCTCAGAAAGGTGGAGAACGCCGTTCCAGGAGGAGGAAGGACGCAGACCAAGGCACATCGATGATCCAAATTTCTTTGAGACTCGGGGAGATTCGAGCAGATATTTGCAGACTGCTCCCGTAGGTGGCAGACTGAGAGCTAGCATTAGATCCACTTTGGGAGATTGCATATCCGAGGAGATATTGGCAGATCCACCTAGATCTCAAGAGATAACACGATCCAAATTTCGGGGCTGCGTATCCGAAGAGGATATTGCTGCATCTAGCATAGATCCAGGAGAGAGCAGCAGATCTCGATATAGGAGGACGCAGATCTGGAGGACAAGATTGGCAGATTCCGGATTGGTGTGCTTCTGATCCAAGCATAGAGGACGCTGATCCATCTGGGAGGACGCTGATCTGATGAGTAGGAGCATGTGTGTGGGTTTTGGCAGCGTTTTTCAGTGTTTTCAGCCTTGAGGAGGTTGCCATTTCAGCCGGAGGTTTTGCAGGAGGATTCAGACCCTTTCCTCAGCGTGTTTCTTGAGCTTCTGCGCTGTTCCTGGAGGCACAGCGTTTTTGTAGGAGGGGGGTTTCTGGGGGCGATTTTCGGAGGTGGTCCGTTTGGTAAATGGTTTCTGGGTTTTGTCCAGAGCAGTGAGTATAGGTGATCTGTAGATTTTTAGCTCATTCCGGCAAGGGGATCAGCCCCTAGCTTCAGTTTCTTCCAGCAGCTGGGATGCAGTTTCTGTAGCAGCCATTTCCTATTTTTCTGAGAGGATTCTGTACTTGCCTTGAGCAAGGATAGGTGCACTCATTCTGAATTTCTTGTACTCCTCTCTATGAACTTTCAGATTAATAAAATGGCTCAGTTTTCTGGCATTCTATGTGTACTTATTCCATGATCTGGTTTCAGCATTGTATTTCTATATCTGTCTGGCATATTTCTGTGTATTACTGGTTATTTCCCTTTGGGGATATTACACCAAATCACAGCCTCTAAGAGATCAATAGTCACTGTTATTCCATAATCTACGACTCTATCAACTATTAGTAATACAGGATAGTTATAGGATCACAGGTACATAACTACTAACAAAGATAAAGAGCATGCCGAATATGTTGAATAAAGAGCAAGACAAATACCTGGTATTGAAGTCGCCGTAGACCAACAACGCGGATGGAAGCAGCAGCACAGACAAAAACACGCGAACAAATAGACCAACAACAACACACACAGCAAAACGCGCGAACAAACAGACAAAAAAAAAACGCGATAAACAAATAAACTTCGCGAGCGATTTATTTATAGCAACTAGTTCGACTGAACTATTTTAAGAGTAAAAGTTCGGCCAAACTTTTGTTTCGGGTTTTCCCATCTCTGGCAAAAATTCTGTTTGCCCACATTGTCAGTGTGCCGTCAATCTAAACGGAAGCACGAGTTTGGCCGAACTTTATAAAAGGTTTCTGCCAAACTATTGCCGAAATTTTTTTTCTGCCCCCGATTCTCACAAAAATGTAACCCATATTTACATATCCACCCTAAACTTCTCCATAACAAAATTCTTTAGCTCCTTGCTATTTGTGGGACAAGAATTGTGGTAGATATTCCATTTTTGCATCCATGTGTAGTTTTGTTTAATCCATGTTTTCTTTCTTTCACCCATGCCTTCCTTGAAGATAACATTAGGCCATCTACCTACTCCCATCTGGTCAATTCTTTTTAGATATCTTATGAGCCTCACCATAGCGATTGCTTCAATGGGAGTTGCTCCTGTTTCACTCAATATTCTTTTTAAATATCTTATGAGTTGCACCATAGCAATTGCTTCTATGCGAGTTGCTCCTGTTTCACCCAACATTATCTCATAAGGTATCCAACTTTTTATTTTGAACTTGCTCATGATCAAGAGTTTTGGATTTTCTCAATTTGCTTCCATTTTGAGACAGGCTAGCCCACAATTCACACCCAAATAGCATCATTGGACAAACTAGTAGTCCAAAAATTACTTTAATCGTTTTCCAATCCCATAACTCTGCTTCTCTACATCTGTTTTGAAGAGTATATAATGCTTTCCACTCTCATAAGATTCTCTTCTTTCTTATGTCTTCCCAATTAAGTTTGTTGTTGAAATCAGGTATATGTAAAATTTACTTCTTCAAGAATGTTACCTTCAAAGAAAAACGTATGATGACTCTCTGTTTCATTTTATTATACAAAATCATTATCTTGGTCTTGCTAATATTGACTTGCATCCCCACTACTTTACAAAAATGCCCAAAAACATATAGGTGCATCTACAATCCGTAAATTGATTTAAAAATCAATACAAAATCATCACATAAAGAACAATTTTGTAAAACAACTAACTCATGAAATACTTTATTCAGCCAAGAAATTGTTGGAAAGCTGGAAGCTCTCAGTGAAATTACATAAAAAAAATTGCTGAATGCAGAAATCAGATGGTCAAACCATGGGTCCCATATACTATCATTAACCTAATAAACATTAAAATAATTCATAAACTATGTTTAACCTAATAAACATTGAAAAAAATATTTTTTCTTTCTATTCATTATACTTTGACGGAAAATTGGATTTACATACGCTTTTGACGGGAAATAATTTTTGCAGAACACGTCGTTTTCTTTTCTTTCTTTTTTTACGCAAATTGGGTTTGTCTCCAGAATTTTCAGCAAATATTCGTATTTAAAGTATATTCCGGTGGTCGGAAACTGGAATGTAACCGCTTATTTTATTTAGAACCTCATTAATATTATTTATTTAAATTTAATGTTAATTTTGATTTTTGATGAAGATGGTATTTATTTATTTTATTAAAAAAATTGATATTAAAAATATAACTTTTAATTAACTTAGAAATATATTATATTTAAAAATTTATATTATAATTAAAATGAAGAGTTATAATTTATTATATTGTATTTAAAAGTTTACAATATAATTAAAATAGATTGGTAAAATTAATTTATGGAAGTAGTTTAACCATGATAGTTTTGTAATAAAATATTGAGTAATTTATAAGATTTAAAGTTTAAATCTGTGAGTAAAATCAACTCAAAATATATTTTGAATTGTTAAAATATATTGAATTGTTAAAACTATATCTATTATTGTGAATAATTGAATTTTAAAAATTAGTCGATGAAATAATGCAATGAACACCTAGTGGAATGAAAGGGTTCAGATAACGATGAAGATGTTAGTCATGTAAAACTACTACAATGAAGGTGACGAGCACTTGGTAAATTAGAGTAACATTTTGATATTTTTTTGGAACATTTTAAAAATAATTTTTAAGTTAAAAGATAGGCATAGTTGTATCTATGGTTGTTTTAGTTTTAATTTTGGAAAGAAATTATTAAAATTTCTTTATTTTTATTAAAAAAATTTGTTCTTTATTTTTTATTAAATTTTTTATTAATATAATTTTTATTAATTTTGATTAAATTCTTTTATTAATATAAATTTAATATAATATATTGATTTATTCTGATAAAATTAAAAAGTTAGTATTCATTAAATTGGGACCCTCAAAAGTGTCATTACTTAGTCATAAAGTAAATTATTAAAAAGTTTCATTACTTAGTCATAAAGTAAATTATTAATATATTTGATTCGTTGGCTATTAGGTATATTGTTGGTATCACATCATATATATTATAGATTTAATCATGAACCTTATCCAAATCACTTCAACTTAATGCCAAATTAGGGTGAATGCTAAATTTAATATTTTTAAATGTAAAATTATAATTTATAAATTTTTAATATTTATTTATAAAATATTTATTATTATAATGATGTGAAGTTATATTGATAAAATTGAAAATCAAAATGAAATGCAATTTGAAAACATAATATAAATATATATAATTGTAGGAATTTAGTGTTGGTTTTGCATTAATTATGTTTTCATTATGAAGATATAAATATTTGTTATTCTGAAACATTAAATATATGTGTAAAAGATATATTAAATTTTTTTATATATTATTTTATAAAAAATAAAATGGAAATTTTATTGATAATTGAAAATAGATAAAAATACAAATGAAAAAAATAAAAAAATTTATAAAAAATAAAATTAAAATACAATAAATTAGAAAAAAACAAATAAACAAACAAACAAAACTTATATCATAATAAAACGATATTTTTTTTATTTGTATTATTTTTAAATTAAAACTTTTAATATTAAAAGATCTTTTAATATAACACATCTATATTTTGATTATTAAAATAGTATATGATATATATTATTTTACCATTTATTAATTACATAATATTAATAGTTAATATGTATGAAATAATATGAATATATTCGTTTATGATGATGGCAATATATAATTTATAATTAATAATTATTTATATAAATTTGTTTTTTAAAATATTTAATTCTTAATAGATAATTCAATCCTCTTTTTTATACTATAAAAATAAATAATATTTTCTTTATTTTAATTATCTTATACCAAAACACATTATTTTATACTTATATTAAATTTAACTATATATATATATATATATATATATATATATATATATATATATATATATATATATAATTTTGCAACTAAACTATTAATTTTTTATAAATAAATCAAATTAAATATTAATAATATTTTTTAAATATATATTTTATTATTTGTGTTGAATTGTGTTTTTTTTAATAATTAATTATTTAATTTTTATTTTTATATTTTTTTTTGTTTTAATATTTTAATAAATGAAAGGATAAGGATTATTTTTTTGGTAATGTAGAATGATAAGTTAAGATTTTTTATGTGCATATTATAATTGGATTTTTTTCATTTGGATTATATTTATATTAATTTGGGGTTTGATTAAAAATGTTACAAATTTTTTGAGTTTAATATTGGATTCAAATTTATTATTTGTTAATAATAATTTAATTTATTTAACTTTGAAATTGAAATTTTATTATGTATAAATAGTGAGAGTAATGTTTTTATATTTTATTTTGTAATGTTTTCGTATCTTGTGATTGGGGTGGTGGTTATATAATTAGTTTAATTTTATGAAAAGCATGATATAATAATATTAATACTAATTCCCAAAAAAAACAAATTTCAACATTATCTAATTCATATGTGATCTTGCTTTTTTTTTTTCTCAAAAAATGAGAATCTCATTGAGTATAAGGCTTGCTATGATCTTGGCTCAAGGAGTAGACTCCCCTTTTCCGTGAGTCTTGGGTCTTGCGAAATCATAAGATATGGTATCCTTCCTCCTTTAGATTATTCTAAAGAGTTACCAATTCATCATAGTAAAAAAGAAACATTCTAAAAAATAAGTTTCCAAATCTACATTAAATATTTTTTATATGAAAAAATATTAAATTAAATTCCTATATTAACTATATATTTTGTTTTCTCTTTATAATTAAATTTAAGTTTTAACATTCTTATATAAGATAAATATAAGTTTTTAAAGTGTAACACAAATATGTTATTTATAACCCAAATATTATATATTTTCATTATCACTTTTTATATTTTATCATGTTAATATACCAAATTCCAACTTGAGTAATGTACATATATTTTTTGTACTCTATTATTATATAATAACTTATTTGGGAAAATAGACATGAAAAATAACATATTTACTTATAAAAACAATAAATTTGAATAATATATATTTAAAATTTATTTTATATGATAATATATTTATTAATAAAAAATAAGTTTAATTAATGCATTTTTTTAACCAAATGCATACGAATTAAACTTTTTTCCCTCTATTCAACTACATGAAATTTATATATAAAATAAATAAAATTTTAAATTTTACTTCACATGCTTCTTTATATGCACTATTATAAATAATTTTTTCTCTAGCAGTTTGATATTCTTTTTTTAAACATCTAGATTCCTTTCACATCAAAAAAGATGAATCTAAAAATAAAAAATACATATAATTTTGTTTTCTATTTGCTATTAAATGCTAAAACTGCGTAAAATTGTAGGTTTCTTTGACACATTATCAAATCAAATTGTACTATAAGATTTTCCATTATATTAAATGTATTACCTATATTTAAACTAAGTTAACTAGCTACTATGTAGCATTTGTTTATGTTGAATTTTATGTTTTTGTTAAATAATCTAAAATGAGAAATTAAGAGTTTTTATATGAATATTATAATAGGTTTAAGTTGAAGTAAGTATATATATATATATATATGATTTAATTTAATTTAGTTTAGGGGTATTTAAGGTTTCAAAAGTATTTGGTTACATTAATTTATGTCCCTTTACAATTATTAAGAGTTTTGAACTTAGCTATTTTACAAAAACAAAAATCTTAAAATTCAATTATGCTAATGGAATTTTATTTGTTAATTTTCATATTATTTACTGAGAGCATGAATTATTATGGCATGATTCAATACATTTGATATTGATTTTGGATGGATTTGAGATGGTTAAATCCCTCTAAACTGTTTTCTTTTTATCCGTAGATTGAGTAGAGAGCCGAACGTTGTTGCTGGATGACCTAGGCGCAGTCGCAGCCGCCCCGCCCCCTGCCACAACTGCCTCAGCTGCTCAACCGCGGTCGCATGGCCCCTTCGGAGGACATACCAGAGGCAGATTCCCCACCTGATCATGCTTTGGCCTTCTCGAAACTGATCAGCTCATTGAACCCGCCTCGACCAAGGCTTGCAATATCAAAGTTTGTTAAAAAATTGGATGGGATTCAAGAAGTTTCTTTTCCTCCTACAATCCCTCGAATGGCAGCCCTCTCCCTTGCTGAGAAAGGCCTCATTAGACAATTTACTGGTAGAACATAACTGGATGGACAAGAAATGGGTAGAACATAACTGGATGGACAAGAAATGGGTAGAACATAACTGGATGGACAAGATCAATGGGAAAATTTCTATCAGATTCTGTGGCAAGGGCTTTTATACGTTCCATTTTGAGACAAAATAAGAAAAAGATCTCATATTCAAGAATTTCCCATACTTCATGGACACCAGAGGGTTTTATCTAAACAAATGGATTCCAGATTTAGATCCAGAACTCGACGTTCCTAATGTTGTCCCTATTTGGGTTCATCTTCCTCATCTTTCCCTTCACTGCTAGGGAGATGATTCGGTAAGAGCGATTGGTAATGTCGTAGGAAATTTTATTGACAGAAGCGAGCCAAAGGACAACATGCAAGCTTGTGCAAGAATCTACATTTAGGTTGATCTGGGGAAAGGACTTCCGGAGGTGATCAAGCTAAAAGTGGACAACTGGACGCATATACCGCAACTAGACTACGAAAAAATCCCCTTCAAGTGTAAGTTATGCCATGAATACGGTCATTTCCATAATAGATGTGAAAAATTTATTGAAGTTGAAAACACAGATCCTGAAGCTCAATGGGAAGTCATAAAAAATAAAAAGATAGTGTCAAACTCTAAAAAATATGGTGCTACATCTGCCCATCAACCCCCTCAATCTGTCATCCCCCCCAATCACTCTCACTTGGAACCTTCCTTATCTTCTCTCCAAATTCTTGATCCCCCCCTTAACCCTCTCCTAACCCCGATCCACCCTTCATCTCTCCCAACCCTTTCTCTTCCCTTGCCTCCTCTAAAGAGGATCCTCCTCAGCCATCCATCCCCTCCCCACATCTAGACTCCCTCCTTCATCCATCACCTTCCAATTCATGTCCTCCATCCTCTTCAACTAAGCCCTCTTAAGCTCGGATTGTCACCAGGAACACAACTAAAGAGAAGGGGGCTATTTTGGAAATCCTTAAAAGAACAGGCCCCGGAAGAAAATCATCCAAACACCACCGTGATGAAGTAGCACAGAAGGATATTGCACTTCGTACGCAACAACCAATAGAAACCTACATCGGAGGGCCTATAATCAAAGAAGCCAATCAACATGAACCAAGAGGGAAGACAAGGTCACAACCTGCATTCCTGAAATAATGAAAGTTATCACTTGGAAATGTAGGGTATTAAGGCACCCCTCTAAAAACACTTCCCTAAAAGACCTTTTCAATCAAGAAATGCCAGATATAGTCCTCCTACAAGAAACCAAACAAGGAGAGATAGAAATGGGAAATACCATAAACAAAATTATGAATTACATAGGTACCTTGATGGAATCCAGAGGAGCCTCGAGAGGAATAGACACAATATCAAATCAGAACAGTTGAAATAGATGGAAATTGTTAAGACCCATGACTGGATTAAATTCAAACTTCAAAACCTGCAAGAGGATGTCATGATAACTATTTATAATATTTATGGGCCAAACCACTACAGAGACAAAGATGTTTGTTGGAGTACTATGAAAGATGACATAGACAGTGAGGACAATCCTAATGTCATCATTGGAGGGGATCTAAATCTGATCTTTCATGCCAATGAAAAAAGAGGAGGTAGATTTAACCTTGATTCTTTAAGAGAGTAGTTGGAAACCATCATCCAAGATCACGACCTGGTGGATATCATCACCAAAAATTGAAAATTTACTTCGAATAATCGTAGAATTGGGGCTGGAAACATAATGGAAAGGCTTGACCATTTCCTTGTTGATGTTTCCCTTATCTCTCATTTTGTTGTAGCTTCCTCTTCCATCTTGTCATGTTCTGCCTCTGATCACTACCCTGCCCCCCTTATCTTAGGTGATCAGTCCTCCTGGGGCCTCTTCCCTTTCAATATAATCAGCTTTGGTGTGAATTCTGTGATGCTAGATAGATCGTGAGCAACACTTGGCATCAACATGTTGAGGGTTCCCCAATTCAAATTTGGGAAACAAAATTGAAGTTGGTGCATATTGCGCTCAAAGAGTGGGCCAAAGTCCATTATTGTGAACCGGAAAAAGTAAAAAATGATACCAAGATAATGTTGGAAATTGTCCAAACAGACATCAACACCCGTGGAGTAAGAAAAGAGAAGCAGGATCACGAAAAAGAGCTCTATTGGAACTTATATAAAGCTAGCAGAAAAGAAGAGGAAAAATGGACGCTTAAATCAAGAAATCTCTGGTTGCAGGCCGGGGATAAAAATACCTCATTTTTCCACAAACAAGCCACTGTCAAAATTTCAAGAAATAATATCACTGAAATAAAAGATGAAGAAGGAAAAAAGCACACAGAACAAGAGGCTATTAAATCAACAGCATATAGCCATTATAAAAACCTCCTAACCGAAATTGCAGAGCTAGAGGATTATAGTGATTTCTTGACACATACGCCCAATATGATTATGGATGAAATCAATTCATCTCTTAACAAGGAAATCAAGGAGGCTGAAATTATTAACGCAATCTGGACTCTCCACCCTGACAAATCCTCGAGCCTAGATGGTTTCACCATAAGTTTCTTCCAGAACTTCTGGGATGTCATAAAAAAATACCTTTCCAAAATGATCCTTTGGGCTCAAAGAAAAAAGAAGATCGAGGGATTCACCAACTCGACTTCCCTTGCCCTCATCCCCAAAGAGAACCACCCCTCCTCCTTTTCCAAATTCAGGCCTATTTCCCTTTGCAATTCTTCGTACAAAATCATAACCAAAATGCTTGCCAACTGCCTCAAAACCCACCTCCCGAACCTCATCTCTGAAAATCAAGGAGGATTCATCTCCTAAAGACAAATCACTGAATCCATTATTTTGGTCCAAGAAGCCATTCATTCTAGCATGATGAGATCTAAGAAGGGATTTATCCTGAAACTTGATCTTGCAAATGCGTTTGATAGAGTGAGACACTCCTTCCTCCTCTCGGTTCTTCAGAAAATGGGATTTGAAGCAGACTTCATATCACTCATCCAAGCCTGCATATCGAGTCCTTGGATCTCCCCCTTAGTCAATGGAAGACCTAGGAAATACTTTCAATCCTCCCGAGGCCTCAGGTAAGGCTGCCCATTATCTCCCTTCCTCTTCATTCTTATGGCAGAATCTTTGAGCAGGGCCTTGGATCAGAAACGTGGAGCTGGGCTAATGACTGGCATCAAATTTAGCAACGGAGTCAAGAACATGAATCATTATCAGTTTGTTGATGATACCCTCTTGATGGCTGGGGCCACCAGCATCATTTCCCATAGGTTTAAATTGCTTCTTGACAAATTTATACACTATTCTGGAGGGCAGATAAACTATCATAAAAGTTTTATTTATGGGTGGAATGAAACTATTAACACCATCCACAACATAGCTCAAATATTTGGGGTCTCCTATCAGTGGAATTGGACTCACTTTAATTATCTTGGGATTCCAGTCAGTACAGGACAGTTGAAGACAAAGATCTGGAATCTCACCTTCGACAAAATGAAAAATAAAGTTCAGCAATGGGGGTCCTCTTGGCTCAACTTGGCTAGGTGTATAATCCTTTTAAAACCGGTCCTCTTTGCCTTGCCTCTATATCACTTTCCCCCTCTATAGGCTCCCATCAGCATTCATCAAAAAATAGAAGCAATATTAAGACATTTCTTATGGCAAGGAGGGAAAAATGAGAAGAAGAAATTAAATTTGGTTAAATGGAGACAGGTAGCCAAAAATCATGAAAATGGTGGACTTGCAATTCACATTCCTACGTTGTTGAACATTTCTTTTGGGGGAAAAATAGTCTGGCACCTTATAACGGGACAAAAAACTTGGTGGAAGCAAGTGCTGGAGTCAAAATACCTCTCCACGCCAAGGAAAAATCTTTTATATCATGTTGTTCCCCACATAACTTGCACTAAAATTTGGGCTCTCTGTAAAAAAATCCATTCCTTTCATCATCAATAATATCTCCAAATTTCCTCAGGGAGGACGCAACATAAATATCTGGGAAGATAAAATTATGGCGCAACCCCCTCTCTCAAACAATCCTAGCACTCTTCGCATTCAAAATTATTTCAGAAACCAAGGGATTAATACTTTGGATCAAATTTCCAGCTGGGAAGTGAATACCAGCCTATGGAAGGGTTGGACCTTTCCAATCATGCCTCCCCTCCTCTAAAATTATCAACAATTCGGAAAGGAATGCTCCACGGTGCAGCTCCTCTGTCCAAAGACAGTCAAGACAGCTTCAGATGGGACCCTTCTAGCTCCTCTTACAAAATCAAAGTTGGGTATGAGTCCCTTCTAAGAAATCAATACCCTGCTCTTCCTTGGGCCATTTGGACACAAATTTGGAAATCTAAAGCACTACCAAAATTTAAAATATTCATTTGGATCCTGCTCAAAGGGAAGATATTGACCACCAAATTTTTTTAAAAAAAGAGGTATCTACTGTGCTTCTAGATGCCCCCTCTATCACATGGTTGAAGAGATGAAATTCCATCTTTTTGTTGGATGTCTGTTTTCCTCGCAGTGTTGGCTTTCACTATCAGAATTCTCCTGGATTGAATTAGGTGCAATTAGCTCGATCTCGGATTTGATCATCAATTGGAAAAGAAGTTATCCATGGGGGAAAAAAGCAAGAATGAAACCAAAAGAGTTTGGGATATCCTTCCCTATGTTTTTCTGTGGAACATCTGGCTAATATGGAATAAGGCTATTTTCCAAGATCAGAGACCTTGTATAAGGAAAGTCCAGAGCAAGACCTAAAGTCTCACTATTGAGAAAATCCTTTCCAAAAACAACAACCATCTAAATTTAACAATCTGTAGGTTGAAGAAAGAAACTTCCTTGGTAGAGCTCTTGAAAATCCTCTGAGGTTTAGCAAAAATCCAGTTAATCAATCTTCCCACAATGAGCAGCGGAAGATTAGGCTCAAAGAGAAAGAGTTTATCGAGTGGCTTAACGGGCTCAAAAGGCTTGCGTTTTTCTTTGATGGAGCTTCAAAAGAAAACCCGGGGATAGCAGGGGAAAGAGGTCACATAACGGATGGACAAGGTTGCATCGTGATCTCCTTTGAATGGGGGCTTGGTTGTCTGTCAAATAACAGAGTTGAAGCCTACGCTCTGTTGAAAGGACTCGAAATTATCAAGACACTTAAAATAAAAAAAGTCATGGTATCTGGTGATTCAGAAATCACCATAAACATGATGAAAAACTCAACGTAGACCCCCAACATAGATCTCAGTAGGCTTATTGCTAGATGTCGCACCTTGAGCAAGGAAACTGCAGATCTCTCCTTGTTTCATATTCTCAGAACAAACAACAATAAAGCAGATATCTTGGCAAATAATGCTTGTAACAGACTTGTCGGTCAACTCCTTTTCCAAGGAGATACAACCTTTTCTCCCATGCCATGATTTTTCTCCCTCGCATAATCTATCCTTGCCCGATTCTCTGCCTCTTCATGATCCTGTCAAGGCAGTTCTGCCTCACCCATACCCTACACAATGATCTTCTCGTGATCTTATCCTCTCGTGACTCTTGCCCAACCTCTCCTCCCTATTTTCCTTCTCCCTGTGTCTATTCTATTTATTCAGACTCGGTCCTCCCTTTGAATCAACATCCTCCCAACGACAGCTGCATTGTGCTCTCTGATCTCCTCCCCTCTATGTGTTTAGTGGCTCGCATTTGCCCTCCTGGGCCCTGTCTTCCTGGGCTCTTGCTCATTGAGAATTCCATTGGCTTCTTCCTTACTGATTCACTGAAATCCTGCAGCCTATCTTCTCGCATTTCCCACCCTCTCCCTCATACTGTATTTTCCTATATCTATCCCAACTCTCCTTTTCCGTCTTCCCTTCAGCAACTCGGATACTCCAACATCATTTCCGCCCCCAACAGAGTGCATTTTTCTCCCTACTACAGTCAATTAGTGGTTTTTTCAGTCATCATGAGAAATGAAAATTGTTTCCATTGTGCTGACCTCCAAGCCGAGATGGAGTTGATAAGAGGACATTTGAAGATTATGGAAGATAAACATCAAGTGGACACTTCTTTCCTTTAGCATCAAGCACAATCTTTTAAGAAGCAGCTAAATAATGCCTCAAACCGTTGTGCCCACATGGAAGAGTTCTCGCAGATCCTAAAATACATGCTTGACAAGAGATCAACGCCTAGCTCTAGTTCAAACAATGCCAATCCTGGAGATAATCAAGACAACACCGATGCTTCTTATGGTCGACCTATTAATATAGACTAATCCTCACTCCTCCATCTTTCTCTTCAGATCATGTCATTTAAATTTTCACTTATGCTCTCGCAGTTTGTTAGAATATATTACGATTTTTTCATGCAGTATAGTAGTAGTAGTTGTCACAAAGGAGGCTCGATATTTTTCCACCTAACCCCTCCATGGTTTTATTCACCATCACTCGAATGTAACAGGGAATTCTTCCCCCTCTTTTTTGAATATTAAATAGCAACCGACTCAGTTTAAAAAAAAAAAACAAAAATCCCTCTAAACTGATGATAAAAATCATAAACATGGACCCTGAAACATACATAGATTGAAACCTCTAAAGAGACTTAGAATAGTGGAATTTTATAAACCAAAAAAACTATAAAACTTTAATTATAAACTTAACAAAAATATGTGAAAAATGATCACCATTGTCCAATATGTTTTTTTGAAGAATAATATTTAACATCAAACATGTTAATTTACAACTTCTCAAATTTGAATAAGCTTTGTCCTATGAAAAGGAGAATAATATAATAACCCTATTCATATGATTTGTTTGGGCGATAAAAGGGGATTTTACCAAAATATATACTAGTACCAAAAGGATACAAAATAAAGTTATCAACTTATCTTGTTATATGAATAAAGACAATATAATAACCCTATTCATGTGGCTTGCCTTGTGATAAAAGAGGTTTTTATGAGAAGATATGAGTATCAAAAGGATGTCCAACAAAGTTACTACTTTAACAAGAACTATGACCTCAAAACTAGAACTCTAGTTCTAAAAATCCATATTTTTACACAAAAAAAAAGAAAAAGAAAGAATAAAGACTCCTAAATCAAAAGGCAATATTTTCAGTAGCACCCATTTTTTTAAGGTTAAAATTCAAACATTTTTTAACCATGACATTAAAAGCCAAATATCATGACTATGAAAATCCTTAAAATTAGCACCTAAATTAGAAAGTAGTCTACCGAGAGTAATTATTTTTCTAAGTTAAAATTATACTTCATTTGAAATCTTGGCCTAAGACAACTTGTACATTGCAACCAAAAATTAAAAATCAACCATCAATTTGAGATGTATTGGCTAGCGATGTTAGTGTACATTACACATAGGGGTTCATTAGGACCTCATCATGACTTCACTTAGGCAATTATTTGACCCTCTTCCATATATCATTAGCAACACATATGACCACTTTTCATTAACTACTATACATTCATTGTCATTTGGAATCATTACCTATTTCTAGTAAAGTTATTTTATAGCAGTGGGTGACACCTAGAATGAACTATGGGAGTGATTGGGCTATGATATGCCTATTTCTCTCCATTATTATGTAATTCCTTATCCTTCAGGTCCAATATGAATTTTCTCTCTCATTTATGCAGATATATTTTCTAACCACTGTTGATTATATCATTCACCCCTTAATGTTTGAAGCAGAATTATAAAAGACCGATTACCCGACAGTGTTAAATTTGATTTATGTCTTAAAAGGGTGTGAAGGGGAAATAAAATCAAAATGAATCATATATGAAAAGGGGGCAAGCACACTTTATAATAAAGCGGGAGTATGTCAAAGGCCTTAATCGAAATAACGAAAGTCTAAAAATTGCGAAGAAAATGGATATAAGGTAGGACTCACTTGGATTTGGCACACGCACAAACGAAGGAAAGCAAGCACCATTCCGAGGGGGTCACGGATGGTAGGGGTAAGGTGGAAGCTTCCCCCCCCTGAAAATATGATGATGTGTCAAGAATCATGACATGAGTCGAGCGCTCTGTGAAGAAAAGGCCGTGGGTTTATAGCTGTTACGAAGATCGCCTTGCGTCCTTAGTGGGCCAGGTCCCAAGGTACAACTGTTACCATGATCCAATGGTAAGGTAAGTCCTAGGTCACCCGATACTAAGACCAGTACCAGAATTTAACCCGACACGTGGTATTCACCTGACTAAAGTCTAATACCCAATCCCTCAATGCCGTGTGTCTCACTGTCAGCGTCCTTATGATGTCAGCCCTACTTGTTTCATCCCGTCATCATTTCCTGAGCTGCCTTGGGCCTGTATAACCGTGTTCCGTGATTTACTGTGGTAAAATAATCTTGGTTTGCGGTTACTGTATAAGCGAAAGCGAGTGCCCAGTACTAGGTCTACCCAGTCATTGTCAATATCCCTGCATCACTTTCCCGAGCACTTTTCTTACTTCGCGGGTATTCCATCCCTTTCATTCGATCTAGTTTCCTTTTGTTTTTAAATTTTTATGATGGTCATGGGTAAATTCACAGTCAAGAAATCAGAGCTTGAAACCCCCCAACGCAGTCCTACAGCCGCTACCAGCGTACGAGTGCCGACTAAAGGAAGTAATGAACTAGACCAATATACCTTCTAAAAGATCTGCTTGACTCAAAGCAGAAACCATAGTTTCAGTCCTCGGTAAAGAGTTTTTGCTTTTGCATCAAGTGAAATATAAAATTCCTACTCATGCAAACTACGATGAACTTACCGAGGTTTACATTAAGGCAAAATTTTTCTCCGCAATGCCTGAACCTGCAATTGACACCTGGCAGAGGTGTACAAGTTATGCTAGTCTGTTAACCAGCTCTTTTGTAATCGTCGCACCGCCAGCTTCAGCCACTACCTCGACTCTTTCCCGCCATTGAAAATGTTAATTCATTATTCGGCCCGCGTGGCCTTTAGTTTTATTTTTACTTTTACTTTTTAAGTTCCAAGTGAGATCCACATTCCACTCTTGCAATTTACTTTCTGTTAGAACAGTTGTGATATTTTTTAGAAATGGCCATGAGCCCGAACTGTAAATGATGGGAATTGTTTTATTCTCATCATGAATTTTTATATTTTGATCAGGACTTAAAACTGCCTACCAGCATGCAGAAAATATATTTTCCCAAAATATCTTTCCGCATAGGTTCACTGAAAACTCTATAAAAGCAGTAAACAGGGACTGATAAAGGGTTCCAGATTTTTCAAAAGAACGAACTAAGAAAGAACTTTGTATGTATTTTTGTGGGAATTTTGATATTAATGTTGAAGATCCGATTGGGATTCAATGATAAGGAGTTTTGTCGATATTGGGGATTGTGATCTGAATGCTTTACAGTTTGTAGCTCTTCTTTGTGTTTTGTAGTGTAAATGCTCATTTCATCCATTTCCATATTTCTTATATCTGTGTTCTGGAATGCGAGTGCTCAGATGTTTAAATGTGGATTTATCGTTATTGATAATCATATTTACTCATGTCTAGTGCTTTAAATATGGCTCATGCAAGATATTCTGTTTCATTCTCTGCTTCTACCAATATTCTTCTGATATCAGCAACAATGGAGTTTTGTCTTTAAGACGGTTCTCATATATGGATTCTTATTATTGCATAAGCCCAACATATGTGAACACTTGTTTCTAGATTTAACTTCTGTTACAGTTAGTATCCATTACACTCTCTTAACATCCATCGCCCCCCTCCCTTTTTTATTAACCTATGTGGATCATTTTAGAATTCAGCCCCCTTTTCAGCATGTTGTCTTAAAATTGTCTGATACGTTCACATATCAAAGTTTACACTCTGCTACTACAGTATTATTTATGTCGTGTTTAAGTTTTGTGAGTCTTGGTTCCACTTTCACCGAATCTTTCCACTTAAGATATGATAGCATGAGAGCCCATTTTCTTGTCAATCGTTATAAGTTGAACTTTATGCTCCTTGCTGATTAAGATGTCCTAGGCACTGGTATTTTCACAACTTAAGGCTGTCTCTAGGAGTGACAACATCTTTCTGGCGCAGTTGCTGGGGATACAAATTCGAGAAAAGATAAATCCCTAGGCCTTGACAAACTTTTATTCACTCTTCAGAACAGGTGAGCAAGAAGAGTTGAGAGTTGTAGATTCCTCACCTTGGCGACTCCACTGTCATTCATAAGATAAATCTATTTGTAGTCCTAGCTTCTCAAAAGCCACATCTGAGGTCAGATACATCTCAGTCGAAAACACCTTCGGTATCTGAACTAGAAAATATTTTACATAAGAGAGGTTGGAGGGAAAGACAGTCAGTCCATACAGATTTCCCTAGATTTTCTTTGGAAGACTCACCATCCTCCTCTTCCCAGATTGCTCAAGATCAAGGTCGTGACTCCACGGTGAGAACCCTTGATTATTCTCCAAATAACCCCTCTCTCGAAAATATTCAAGTTAAATATGAAGCCGAATCTGTAGATACCACTAGTTTCTTTCTTCATCCCACTCCTGAAGTTGAGGAGGTTAAGGAAGTCACTAAAATTTATGTTGTTAACATTCCAACATTCACATCAGCTCCCCAAGCCTCTATTCAATATATACCAATCGTCATACATACTTCTCTTCCACCACCTCCTCTTACTCATCAGGTTCTCCCTCCACCCCCACAACCTCCGATGGTTGTTCTGGGTTTCCTGTTGAACAAATATGCCCCTCTGGCCTTGCCTTAGGTCTTAAACGACATGCCTCAAGATTATCTAAAAATCCTGCCTCGTTTCAACGGGGAAAATGAGATCGAAGCTCAGAAACACTTGGAAGTCTTATGTGCCTTTGCAGAGAACTTCAATGTCGAACATATGGATGTAGTGTTGAGACTTTTTGTACAGTCCTTGGACGGAGAAGCCAGAAAATGGTTCAAAACTTTGGGAGATCGCTCCATCACTACTTGGGAGGAGATGGAAAATTCCTTTATCAGAAAATGGGGAGAAAAGAAAGACCATGGTTACTTCCTCACAGAGTTTAATGCACTCAAGAAAAGACATAATGAGGGAGTATCGGAGTTCATTAAAAGTTTCAACAAGTTATATTCAAGCCTTCCTGCTGAAATGAAACCTCACTAGACTGCTGCTAAAGTAGTGTTTGTAGCAGCGTTTGATTCATAATTTGGTTTCTCTTTAAGAGAAAGGAAGTCTACCACCCTGGATGATGCCCAAAGTGATGCACTAGAACTGGAGGCTAATTTTTCCTCTACAGGAAAATCAAAGGGGAGATCAGATCAAGATGCTAGGCAAAGAGGAAAAGAGGAAGTATCCACATCTAGTCAAGACAGAAATGCGGCTGAAAATAAAATTGAAGAGATGAATAAAATGATCAAAAATATTTCAAGAAAGCTGGTGAAGCTTGAACTTGAAGCTAAGAACTCATCCTCTAAGGCTTTCCAAAATGCTCCAAACAGAGGTTATAATCAGCAATATAGAAATCCACCTTTACAAATACTACAAAGGGAGAGGAAGGAACAACAAGACCAGGTACCACATCCACTGTACCTAGAAGGACAAATGGATGGCCCTACTGAAGACATTCCAGATGAACAAGATGATCCATATTTGGCTTATTCGAATAGTGACGAGGTTGAGTGTCCTATGCAAGAAGGTGATGAAATGGGGATTCCATCGCAAGAAGAAGAAAAGGCTAGAGTCACTGAAGATCTAGAGATCGACGATTACTGCAAGCAGTTCGTAGATTTCATGCAAGCACAGTTCCATAGAAAATATGATCTCGGGTCTTCTAGGAAAAGAACCCGTACACAAGATCAAGAGGAAGAGGTGCCCCAAAAGGAAATAGCTGTGCATAAGGAGACAACTGTACAGAAGGTCGCAAATAAAGGTAAGAGGCCTCTAAACGAGCCTTTACATTCTAATGACCAAATTCCTTCCTCTTCAAAGTTGGCCACTGCTCCAAATACCAAGCCTGTGTTGAAAGAAGTCAAGCCCTTAGCCGAAAATAGAGATTCAAAAGAGAATATAATAGAGAAATCACCCTATGCTTTTAATCTGCAAAAAGAACTTGAGAAAGTCAAGATCCTAGTCCCACTGACTGAACTACTGAAGCAGCCAGCCTATCAGTCTCAGGTCTCCTCTTTTATGCTTCCCCCAGAACATCCCTCACCCCAGATAGTCTGAATCTTCAGGAAGAAAGGCCCATGGTCATGTTTGGTCCACATGTGGAAGAATTAGATGCCTTGACCCCTCCTTTCTATGTGTCATTGGTAATCCATGATTTTCTATTGCATAATTGTATGTTGGATTCTGGAGCGTCCCACAACCTCTTGCCCTTGTCAGTAATGGAGCAACTGGGACTACAAATCACTCATCCATACAAAGACCTTTATTCCTTTGATTCCAAAAGGGTCAATTTTTTGGGGATGATAAAGGATTTGGTAGTTAATCTAGCCCAAATCCCAGCCAAGAGTGTAGTAATGGATATAGTGGTGGCTGATATCCCAGCTTGTTTTGGGATGCTGTTGTGAAGGTCTTGGGGAACCAAAATTGGAGGGTCAATAAAACTGGATCTGACTTATGCTACTATCCCTGCATTTGGAGGGCAAGAAAGGAGGCTGTATCGGGAGACGAGGTTTGTAAAGATGGTTACTTAGGATGATAATTATGTTAATTCACCAGTATATAGTAAAGAAGGGGAGTTCCCATGTCTAATGTTGGAGGAAGACTGATACTATGCATAGGAGCCATCATTCTGTCAGATTAAGACTGAAAAATCCTTAGAAAACCGAGAAGCCGGAGTTTGGACGTTGCATTTCGATGGAGCCAACTCTAAAGAGGGAAATGGAGCTGGGGTGCTCCTGATTTCCCCTACTGGCCAATGGGTTCCGTTATCTTTTAAACTGGAATATGAAGCTACGAATAATATAGCTGAATATGAAGCACTGCTCCTGGGACTGCAAACAGCAAGAAGCATGAACATTCAAAGCCTAAAAGTTCTGGGAGATTCAGAATTGGTGGTGAGGCAAGTGAGAAATCAGTGCAAAGCTAAACACCCGCGACTAAGGGCCTATAGAAATGAGGTATGGGACCTAGTAGAAAACTTTTTCCTGGAATTTAACATTCAGTTTATGCCAAGAGAATAGAACAGAATGGCAGATTCCCTCGCTGTGACTGCTAGTACCTTCCGGCCACCTCAGAATCCTCTTCTAAGATACGAGATCGAAGTTCATTATCGACCTTCAATCCCCGACAATGTCAAACACTGGCAGGTGTTTGAGGATGAAGATGAAGTAAGGAGATTCATGGAGACTGTCGGAGAATTCTCCAACATGGAGATAGATGTTTGCGAAGAAGAGGCTGAAGACCTTTCTCAAAAAAAATGGGAAGAAAGTGTGGCTGGTCATAAAGTGTTGCAACTCAAAGGAAATGTTATACCTAGAGGTCTGGTCCCTCTAGAGAGGTTGTTCGACAAAAATGACGTCCCATTACAGCCGAGTAAAGTGGCAGAAGAAAATCAGGTTTATGACTTGAACCTCAGCACTGAAGCTGATCCAAAAATTTTCAAGCTGTCTAAGAAGGTTCCTGAAGAATATAAAGAACAATACCAAAACTATTCCAGACATACAAAGAAGTTTTTGATGGTCTTATCAAGACCCGAAGACCTTCGATATCAGCATCATTCAACATAAGATTTCTCTAAAAGGAGATGTAAAGCCGCATAAATAGAAGCTTAGACAGATTAACCCTCTGCTACTTCCTTCCATAGAGAAGGAGATCAAGAAGCTATTAAAGGCCAAGATCATCGTGTCGTTGAGATACTCTGAGTGGGTGGCCAATTTGGTCCCAGTTCGAAAAAAGAATGGAGAGATAAGGTTGTTTGTTGACTTCCGGAATTTAAACCGAGCATCTTTAAAGGATAATTAACCATTGCCTAAGATGGACCATATTTTGCAGAAGGTAGTGGGAGCTTCACGGATGTCCATGATGGATGGTTTTTCTAGATACAATCAGGTGGCTGTGCTTCCGAAAGATCAAAAGAAAACCTCCTTCACCACTCCCTGGGGGACATTTATGTATGCACGGATTCCTTTCGGACTGATCAATGCAGGGGCCACTTTCCAAAGGGCCATGGATATTTCTTTCTTTGGGGAGCAGGATAAGTTCGTAGTGGTCTAACTCGATGATATCACTGTGTTCTCAAAGGATGATGCAGAGCATATTGAACACTTGCGCAGGACTTTTGAGAAGTGTCGAAGGTATGGTCTCTCTCTAAACCCTCAAAAATCACTGTTTACATTAGAATAAGGTAAGCTGTTGGGACACGTTGTATGGGGTGAAAATCGATCCTGTTAGGGTAGAGGTTATAAACGGCATATCTTTCCCCAGAAATAAGAAAGAGATTCAAGTGTTTCTTGGGCGCATTAATTTCCTGAGAAGGTTCATTCCAAACTATGCAAAGATAGTTTGGCATATAACTGACATGCTCAAGAAGGATAATGAAGTAACATGGTCTCCTGAGTCGCAAGAGGCCTTTAACAGGATTAAAAATTCTTTTGCAGAAGCTCCAGTGTTGGCTGGACCAGATTATTCTAAGCCTTTCATGATTTTTTCATTCGCATCGCCCCACACTGTTGCAGGAGTATTATTACAAAAGAATGAAGAGGGGTACGAGCTACCTATTGCCTTCTTCAATCAGGTGCTCCGCGATGCTGAGCTTAAATACAACATCTTGGAGAAACAAGCTTATGCTTTGGTAAAGTCCCTCAAGGCGTTTCGAATGTATGTTCTGTAGTCTTCCATCACTACATTTGTGCCCACAGCAGCCGTAAAGGATATCTTGATCCAGGGGGATAGTGAGGGGAAAAGGGGCAAATATATTGCAAAGATACAAGAATATGAGTTAGAAATACGCCCCACCAAGTTGATTAAAGGACAGGGATTAGCTAAAATCCTGTCAGAATCGAATTGTCAGGCTCTGGGGATAAATATTTCTATGATAGCAAACGATGAGTCTGAAAAAACAGATGAATGGTGCGGGATAGAGACGGCTACACATAAAACTCATATGAAGTACCTCCTCAGCTCGTGGTACAATATCTTTTGACTCTCAGATGCTCTTTTGACTCTCAGATGCTCCCCTAGCTGTGACAAAGAAAAATACAGAACACTGAGGCTGAGGTCGCAGAAATTCGTCGTGGCTAATGGTCGTCTGTATTGGAGAGACCCCTCAGGCATTCTGCTCCTATGCCTTACCGAGAATGAAGTGGAGGAGATAATGGCAGAGTTCCACGAAGGCATCTATGGAGGTCACTACAACTGGAGAGCCACTGCCCATTTGATTTTGAAATCTAGTTTCTTCTGGCCCAAGCTCTTTGGAGATGTCTTTGCTAGGGTTAGAGCCTGCGAGAAGTGTCAAAAATTCGCAGAAAGGCAGAAATTTGCACCCTTGCCCATGATCCCTGTACACATAGATGAGCCATTCCAGCAATGGGGAATTGATTTTATTGGAAAAATTCATCCTACATCAAGTGGGCAGCATAAATGGATATTAACAGCTGCATACTATTTCACTAAATGGGTGGAAGCAGTACCAGCAAGGAATGCAATAGACTCGGTAGTGATAAAATTTCTGGAAGAGAACATCATATCGAGGTTTGTTTACCCTGCCAATATTGTTACCGACAATGCCTAGGCCTTTAAGTCTTCTAAGTTCATCAGTTTCTGTCAGCAATATAACATTGTGTTGGGACACTCCACTGCCTACTACCCACAGGGGAATGGCTTAGCAGAGTCTTCAAATAAAACTTTGGTGAGAACATTAAAGAAAGCCATAAATGAAAATCAGAAAAATTAGGATTCCCAGCTAAAATTCGCTTTATGGGCTAATAGGATCACTAGCAAGACATCAATAGGGAAATCTCCATATGAGTTAGTTTACGGGAGAGCAGCAGTTTTTCCCATACAATTGGCTTTACCAGTGGCTAGATTCATGCAGGAATGCCAAGAGGAGCTGAACGACATCACCCGGAGGATGAACCAGTTAGTAGAACTGGAGGAGACCTGAAATCAGGTGAATCAAAGGTTGACTGAATATTAGGAGAAAATGAAGGACTTGTTTGATCAACATGCCAAAGAAAAAAAGATGCAGGTCGGGGATTTAGTACTAAGATGGGACATACGAAGAGCAGAGAAGGGGAAACATGGAAAATTCGACCCTTTATGGTTCGGTCCCTTCAAAATTGTTGAACAAGGAGGAAAAAATACCTTCAAGGTGGAGAATTTACAAGGTGACTTGCTTGACGCCCCTGTGAATGGTCAATTCCTAAAACCCTTCTTCCAGTTTTGATTCTGGCCGAAAGGGCCTGATGTATTATAGTGTATATTAGTTAGCCGCTTTATTTCAATGACTGTTTGTTTTGAAGTATCATGAAGAACGAAGAAAGGTGCTGAGGAACCGTGTCTACACATAAGGGGGGCTAATAGGTGGTTTGCGAAGTTCTCGACACATTTGAGGACAAACGTGCTATCCCCAGGTGGAGCCAATGTTGATTATATCATTCACCCCTTAATGTCTGAAGCAGAATTATAAAAGGCCGATTACCCGACAGTGTTAAATTTGATTTATGTCTTAAAAGGGTGTGAAGGGGAAATAAAATCAAAATGAATCATATATGAAAAGGGGGCAAGCACACTTTATAATAAAGCAGGAGTATGTCAAAGGCCTTAATCGAAATAACGAAAGTCTAAAAAGTGCGAAGAATATGGATATAAGGTAGGACCCGCTCGGATTTGGCACACGCACAAACGAAGGAAAGCAAGCACCATTCCAGGGGGTCACGGATGGTAGGGATAAGGTGGAAGCTTCCCCCCCCCCGGAAATCTGATGACGTGTCAAGAATCATGACACGAGTTGAGCACTCTATGAAGAAAAGGCCGTGGGTTTATAGCTGTTACGAAGATCGCCTTGCGTCCTTAGTGGGTTGGGTCCCAAGGTACAGTTGTTACCACGATCCAATGGTAAGATAAGTCCTAGGTCACCCGGTACCAAGACCAGTACCGAAATTTAACCCGACACGCAGTATTCACCTAACTAAAGTCTAATACCCTATCCATCAATGTTGCGTGTCTCACTATTAGTGTCCTTATGACGTCAGTCCTACTTGTTTCACCCCCTCATCGTTTTCCGAGCTACCTTGGGCCTGTATAACTGTGTTCCGTGATTTATTGTGGTAAACTACTCTCGTTTGCGGTTACTGTATAAGCGAAAGCGAGCGCCCAGTACCAGGTCTACCCAGTCATTGTCAATATCCCTGCGTCGCTTTCTCGAGCACTTTTCTTACTTCGCAGGTATTCCATCCCTTTCATTCGATCTAGTTTCCTTTTGTTTTTAAATTTTTATGATGGTCATGGGTAAAGTCACAGTCAAGAAATTCGAGCCTGAAACCCCCCAACGCAGTCCTACAGCCGCTACCAGCGTACGAGTGCCGACTAAAGGAAGTAATGAACCATACCAATATACCTTCTAAAAGATCTGCTCGACTCAAAGTAGAAACCATAGTTTCAGTCCTCGGTAAAGAGTTTTCGATTTTGCATCAAGTGAAATGTAAAATTCCTACTTATGCAAACTACGATGAACTTACCGAGGTTTACATTAAGGCAGAAGTTTTCTCCACAATGCCTGAACCTGTAGTTGACACCTGGCAGAGGTGTACAAGTTATGCTAGTCTGTTAGGCAGCTCTTCTACAACCGTCGCACCACCAGCTTCAGCCACTGCCTCGACTCTTTCCCGCCATTGAAAATGTTAATTCATGATTCGGCCCGCGTGGCCTTTAGTTTTATTTTTACTTTTACTTTTTAAGTTCCGAGTGAGATCCACATTCCACTCTTGCAATTTACTTTCTGTTAGAACAGTTGTGATATTTTTTAGAAATGGCCATGAGCCCAAACTGTAAATGATGGGAAATGTTTTATTCTCATCATGAATTTTGATATTTTTATCAGGACTTAAAATTCCCTACCAGCATGCGGAAAAGATATTTTCCCAAAATATCTTTCCGCATAGGTTCATTGAAAACTCTATAAAAGCAATAAACAGGGACTGATAAAGGGTTCCAGATTTTTCAAAAGAACAGACTAAGAAAGAACTCTGTATGTATTTTTGTGGGAATTTTGATATTAATGTTGAAGATCCCGTTGGGATTCAATGATAAGGCGTTTTTTCGATATTGGGGATTGTGATCTGAATGCTTCACAGTTTGTAGCTCTTCTTTGTGCTTTGTAGTGTAAGTGCTCATTTCATCCATTTCCATATTTCTTATATCTGTGTTCTGGAATGCAAGTTCTCATATGTTTAAATGTGGATTTATCTTTATTGATACTCATATTTACTCATGTCTAGTGCTTTAAATATGGCTCAGGAAAGATATTCTGTTTCATTGTCTGCTTCTACCAATATTCTTCTGATATCAGCAGCAATGGAGTTTTGTCTTTAAGACGGTTCTCATATATGGATTCTTATTATTGCATAAGCCCAGCATATGTGAACACTTGTTTCTAGATTGAACTTATGTTATAGTTAGTATCCATTACACTCTCTTAACATCCATCGCCCCCCTCCCTTTTTTATTAACCTCTGTGGATCATTTTAGAATCCAGCCCCCTTTTTAGCATGCTGTCTTAAAATTGTCTGATACGTTCACATATCAAAGTTTACACTCTGCTAGTACAATATTATTTCTGTCGTGTTTAAGTTTTGTGATTCTTGGTTCCACTTTCACCGAATCTTTCCACTTAAGATATGATAGCATGAGAGCCCATTTTCTTGTCAATCTTTATAAGTTGAACTTTATGCTCCTTGCTGATTAAGATGTCCTAGGAATTTGTCTTTGCACAACTCTAGGCTGTCTCTAGGAGTGACAACAACCACCATAACCACTCACCTACCTTTCTTATATGTTGTCTTTCAGTATTATTTTTGGCGTTTGGTATGTAGGTATTGTGTGCGAGGGTTATTACATCAATTATAGTTGAATTTTAATTCCAATTACTTTCATTTAAACCTATAATTATATATTTTTCTAACTTAGAGTCTCCTCCTCCATTTTTTACTTACTAATTATTCTAGAAATACTAACTCGTTAATTGAGTGCGTACACAAGAGAACCCCAACCTAGTTCATATTATTTTTTTCTCCTAGAGAGTTTATATATTGTACATGTTTAGAAATAATATTATATTAGAGTTTCATAGGTAATTTGAATTTTATATTTGGTTACTTAGCCAATTTTCTCAATATTTTTATTTTCCCCTCTCTTGTTTTGTAATAGCGGGTCTATTATTTTCTTACACTCGGGTCGTGCTTATGCTTAAAATACAAGATGGTATTACAGCATAAGTGAGTTTGTGAGGAGTATTGACATTATATACAAATTTATAAGGTTATAATAGCCCAAAAAGAATGGATCATCTTAATGTGATCCCCACTCCTTTCAATTATTTTGAAATTAAGCCAAATATTGAATTGTTGCTCGTAGCAAGAGACTTTATAGGATCACAATAGAGATTTAAATTGAGTCTACATCAACCATTGATAAATAAAAGTACTTCAACAGAATGGATGGAACCTATGTAATTATTTGTTTTTACATCACCTTTGGTTTGTTATTTTTTGTATAGGATTGTAATACTCTTCATGATTTTTGCACCAAATTGGATGGATTATTTGGAAAAGAAGATGAGTTGAGAGGAATTCATTTAGAGAATGAGTTGATTTATATAGATCCAAACCATTTCAAGAATATATGGGACTTCTCAATTTTCAGACTCTTATGACATAGTAATGTTTTGTGGGATACACAGGAAAGAGGAACACATTATCATTTTTTCACTTTCTAAACTAGGCCCTCAATATTATGTATTTTGTCTATTTTTTCCATACTACTAAGCTCTCCATAGGTAAAAATTGGAATATCTCGTGCTATTGAATGATTTCATCGAGTCCTTGATACATGAGTAAAATCAGCTCATACACATTGGGCTCTTAAGAGTTCCAAGCTCTATGCACTTACAATGAAGAACAATAACAAGAAAGACAAGTATAAAATAAGGAATCTTGATCATATAGATTGAGAAAGAATTAAATCTAGTATGGAGTGTTAGGTCCCTATATTACTAGTGTAGTCCCTTATTGTGGTTAGTATAGCCCCCTTATTGTTATTTTTTTACCCCTGTAACCCCCATATTTTTATTATTGTGCCCTTACATTATCATTGTTAGGTCGGCTAGGATTATATTGTGACCCCATGGACTCCTATATATAGAAGGAGGTTTTGTCATTTGTATCATCTAAGAATTGTTCATTTTTGTAATGTAAAGGAGGTTTCCCCCTCGAAGTGGGTTAGTTCTAAGGCATTGATCTCTATTTTCTTCTATGTTTGGAGCCGGTTTCATAGCATTTGGTATTAGAGCTTTGGATTCTAGGGTTTTGCTGCTCCAATCAGGTCATCATGGAATTTTCGCTATAAATTTATTTCTATGAAGGTTCAGAAGCTGAAATTTTTATTACGTGAAGCCGAAATCCTAAGGAACTATGTGTAAAATTTTCAGATCTTGGTTCGCAATATTTTCGGAGATATGATTTGTGGAATTTAGGGTTTTGTCAGACTCCCTAATTTCATCTCAAAGAGGTGACCGTGGGAAAAACGTCATAACTCTCTCTCTGAGCATCGGATTGGGATTTTATAAAAAGTAGCTAAAATCACACAGACTTTAGTTTCTTGTGTATCAATTTCAGAGCCGAAGGAGGAAACATTGACACGTGGTACATCGTACAAGTTCGCTCTACTGAACCAGTCCATAATTAGGTCATTGTGGGAGATTGGGCATAAATTTGTCTTGAAGCATCCAAAGCAGGTCAGACCTGTGGAATTGGAAATAAGATTCAGAGGGCTAATATAGGATTGAATTTTAGATATTGAATATCTAAAATCACAGAGATAATTCAGTTTCAATATCGAGCTCCTCAAAAGCAAGAAAAAGGTGTGTATATTGTTTTTCAAATTGCATAAGTCTTGTTTGAAAAATTAGTTTGAAGTGATTCCAAGGCCATATTGAAGCATAGATATCAGTATTGGGTTCTAAAATTCCCCCTAAAAGGAATTCAACGCCCATTAAGCCCTCAGAATAATCTACTATGACTCATGAAGATGAAGAAGTGCAACATGATATATCAAAATTACAAGAGCAAGTGCACCAAATTTCGGTCTCGCAAAGAGCAACAAAAAATGAAATGGAAGTTTTGAGGAAAAGCGTAGAAGCCAAGATGGATGGTTTGAAGAAGGGCATTGAAGCTAATATGGATGTTTTGAAGAAAGGCTTGGAAGCTAAGATGGATGGCATGGAAGCTAAGATCGATGGTATAGAGGAAAAAAATGAAAGACAACATGGAAGACATTAAGAATGATCTAAAAGCAGACATGGAAGGTTTGAAAAAGTTGATACAAGAAATGATTCCTAATGGAGAAAAGATAGTAGAGGAAACTCACGATGAAAACAAAATAGATGTTAATCATGATTTCATAAATTCTAATGTGGGATTGAAGACCCACCATATTCCAAAGATCGATATGAGGAAGTTTGATGGCAAGGATCCTATAACATGGATACTACATATGGAGCAATATTTTGATCTCAATAATGTGCAAAACACACAAAAGGTACGCATTTCAACTTTATATTTAGAACAAAATACATTTGTATGGTATCGATGAATTTTCTCTCGTAAAAAAATTGTCACTTGGTCAATTTTTATGAAGGAAATGATAGCACATTATGAGGATACAAAGAGAAACACATTCTTTAGCCAATTGAGAAATCTCAACAAAAGGATTCAGTGGTGGAGCACATTGAGGACTTTCGAAAATTGAATATAAGGGTAAATGATATTCTAGAGGAACACAAGATTGATGTCTTCATAGGGACTTTAAAAGATAACATCCAACATGAGGTTCGCCTTTGGGAACCTAATTCATTAGAGAAGGAATTCAGGTTGGCAAGAAAAAATGAATGTAAAATTATGGCGAAAAGGAAGCCTACCACTCACATCTATAAATATGGAAGTGTTGTTACTTCTAGACTTCCACAACCTACAAGGTTGACACCACAAAAATTGGAATAAAAAAGAGCAAAACGGGCTTTGCTATAGTTGTGATATAAAATACACTAAAGGTCATAAGTGTGCTAAGAAGAAATTATGTTACATAGATTGTGAAGGAGGAAGAAAATGAACAAGAAACATCAAAATAAGAGGATATACACCAGGAATCAGCTCTAGAGAAATAATTAATGAGTCCGACCATATCGTGTAATGCATTGGAAGGAATTACCACTCCTCAAAATCTCAATATAGAAGGAAATATCAAGAAGAAAAAGGTAATAGTGTTGATTGATTCGGGTAGTACTCATAATTTTATTCATTGTAAGGTAGCCAAGGAATTGAATTGCTTCTTATACCCAGCACCAGAATGTCAAGTGATGGTTGCAAATGGAGGAAATATAAATTTCTCTGGAAAATGCCATAATATCAAGCTAAACATGGGGGAATATGTATTGAATATCCCAATTCTTTCCATTCCAATGGGAGGTGCTGATGTTGTATTAGGAGTACAATGGTTACAATCTTTGCGGACGGTGGCTTTTAATTTTCAAGAACTTTTCTTGAAATTTTTTTCGGAAGGAAAGGAAGTCGAATTACAGGGTATCTCAAGGAAGCCGGGAAAGATAATAAGCTATAATTTCATGACAAAGCTTCTGAAGAAAGAAAAACGAGGCGTAATTGCACAATTATGCTCACTAGAAGTTCCAACATCAAAATCGTATATTTCTCCAGATCTCCAAAAAGTCTTGGACAATCATTCCAAGGTGTTTGAAACTCCCAAAGGACTCCCACTTATTCATGATCATGATAATGTTATTCATTTTATTCCAGAAATTTTTCCTCCAAACATCAGGCCTTACAGATATCCATATGTCCAAAAGAGCGAAATTGAACGTATGATTGCAGAAATGTTAGAGGTTGGTATAATTCAACCTAGTCAAAGTTATTTCTCTGCTCCAGTAGTATTGGTGCACAAGAAGGATGGATCATGGTGCATGTGTATGGATTATAGGGAGCTTAATAAGCTCACTATTAAAGATAAATTTCCCATTCCCGTGATTGATGAATTACTGGATGAATTACATGGAGAAATTTATTTTACCAAGTTGGATCTTCATTTAGGATATCATCAAACTAGAATGAAGATTGAATATATTCTGAAAAAAACATTTCGAACTCATGAGGGTCATTATGAATTTTTGGTCATGTCTTTTGGCCTTACCAATGCACCTTCTACATTTCAAGGGTTGATGAATTCCATTTTCAATCCGTTCGTATTTTTTGATGATATACTAATCTACAATAGGTCTTGGAAGGATCATGTTCAACATGTTGACAGGGTGCTCAAACTATTGGAGGAGAAACAATTATATGCAAAAACCTCCAAATGTTTCTTCGGAGTACAAGAGATGGAATAATTGGGTCATATTGTATCTCACAAGGGTTTTAAGGTAGACCCTAACAAAACTAAAGTCATTAAGGAATGGAGAGTCCCCGCAACCATAAAGCAGTTGCAAGGATTTCTCAGGTTAACAACGTATTATCGCAAGTTTGTTAAGAATTATGGGATAATAAAAACACCTCTAACAACATTATTGAAGAAAGATGCATTTTCATGGACTCCTGAAGCAACTAAGGCCTTTGAACATCCTAAAGAGGCAATGTGCCTAGCATCGGTCTTAGCTACGCCAGGCTTCACATAAACCTTTATTGTGGAATGTGATGCCTCAGGAAATGGAATTGGTGTTGTTTTAATGCAAGAAGGAAGAACCATTGCTTTTGAAAGTCGTCCAATCAAAGGAAAGTATTTACAGAAAGATATTTATGAGAATGAAATTTTGGAAATACTACATGCACTAAAGAAATGGCGACCTTACCTAATGGGAAGACACTTCAAGGTAAAAACTGATCATGATAGTCTCAAACACTTTTTGGAACAAAGATTATCTTCAGAAGAACAACAAAAATGGGTCACAAAGATGTTGGGTTATGACTTTTAAATCATCTACAAAAAAGGGAAGCTAAATGTTGTTGCAGATGCACTCTCAAGAAAGGATGAAGAGGTGGAAGCATTGCTTTTTGCCATTTCTATTATCCAACTAGATTGGATAACCGAAGCAAGGGATGAATGGAAGAAGGACGAAGAAGTGTGGACACTCATTCAAAAGTTGCAGCAAGATCCTAGTACATCTGATACATTTAGTTGGAAAATGGATTCCTTATGGTACAAAGATCGCTTATATCTTTGTAAGAATTCCCAACTAAAACAAAATATTCTTTTGGAATTGCACACTTCTCCTTTAGGAGGACACTCAGGATTTTTAAAAACTTATCACAGGGTGAAGAAAGAATTTTTTTGGGATGGCCTTAAATCTGATATTCGAAAGTTTGTGGCGGAATGTTTGGTTTGCCAGCAGAATAAAGTGGAAACAATTAAGACCCCAGGACTCCTACAACCTTTATCCATTCCAAGTCAACGTTGGGAGGAGATTTCAATGGATTTTATCACAGGTTTACCTAAGTCCGAAGGAAAGAGTGTCATCGTGGTGGTAGTTGATAGACTTACCAAGTATGCACACTTTTGTGCATTATCTCATCCATTTAAAGCAAGTATAGTTGCTACTGAATTTATGGAAACAATTCAAGAGCTACATGGAAACCCAAAGATTGTTGTAAGTGATAGAGATCCCATTTTTACTGGAAATTTTTGGACGGAATTATTTTCTTGTTTGGGTACTCAACTAGGTCATAGCTCATCTTATCATCCTCGATCCGATGGTCAAACTGAGATAGAGAATTTTTTTTTGGAAGGATATCTTCGTTGTTTTGTATTTGATAAACAAACATAATGGGTCAAGTGGTTACCTCTAGCTGAATGGTGGTATAACACTTCCTTCCATACTACAACAAAAATGATCCCATTTATGGAACTTAATGGATATCATCCACCGTCCATCACATCATCTTCAAGAGAAAATTCTAAGGTTCAAGCAGTGGAATATCACATCGAGCATCAACAATAAGTTCTCCAACTCTTAAAGGATAACCTAAATTTGGTACGAAATCGAATGAAACAATAAGCAGATCAACATCACAATGAGAGAATTTTTTATGTAGAAGACTAGGTATTTTTAAGACTACAACCATACAAATAAATACCCCTCAAGCAAGCTAAGAAGGATAATAAATTATCACCAAAGTACTATGGTCCTTACAAGGTGTAGCAAAATATTGGTACTATGGCTTACAAATTGGAGCTTCTCACTTCTTCGCGAGTGTATCCAGTTTTCCATGTTTCATGTTTAAAGAAGGTTATAGGTGACAAACTTCCAGTTAAAGAAATATTGCTAGAAATTTATGAGGAAGGAAAAATCATATTGGAACCTGAAGCATTCATGGAAACAAGAACTCGACAACTACGAAATTTATCAATTTCAGAGTATCTCATCAAGTGGAAGAACTTACCCACTGAAGATTCTACATGGGAGGATGATAATTTTATACAGAAGCATCTAGAGCTACTTAAGCGTTGAGGACAACACTTTTTTGAAGGAGAGGGGCATGTTAGGTACATATAGTACTAGTGTAGTCCCTTATTGTGGTTAGTATAGCCCCCTTATTGTTATTGTTGTACCCCTATAACCCCCATATTGTTATGATTGTTCCCTTACATTATTATTGTTAGGTTGGCTCAGATTATATTGTGACCCCAAGGACTCCTATATATAAAATGAGGTTTTTTCATTTGTATCTTCCAAGAATTTTTCATTTATGTAATGTAAAGTAGTTTTTCCCCTCGAAGTGGTTTATTTCTAAGGTGTTGATCTCTCTTTTCTTCTATTTTTGGAGCTGGTTTCATAACATGGAGACTATGATACCCAAGGGAGGAAAATATAAGAAAGAGAGAAAAAAGGAAATTACTGTAATGAGGGATTCCATCTCGATATTTCTTGTATGTTTAATACAATTTATCTTATGGCCAAAGTAATTAAGGGACTTGATCTAGATGATTTCATCCTAGACAATGTTAAGAAGAAGACTAAAAACAAGCCATCGAAGGAACAAGGTATGGGTGATGTTTTGATTGCTATTGATTCATTGTCTAATAAATGGATTTTAAACCTAGTTTCTTCTAATTATATAGCTACATCCAATAATTCTTCTTTGGTATCTTGCAGTAGTCCTACCATATCATCTTCTTCAACGCCTCTTTTGAGAGATATTTTCAAGATGATTTTTCATATTCTTTAGATAATTCTTCTAATTAGATTATAGATATGCTTTAGAATTCCATCAACATCACATTATAGATCCAAAACATAAGCTATGGAGGGCACATCATACTTTAGAGGCAACTAGCGAGCTAGTGAGAAAAACTACCAAGTTGTAGAGAACTAGTTTTTAGTTTTTTAATACTCCATGAACTCTCACTAACACTATTAGTAAGTAAAAGTCTCAAATATTAGTAAAATTATTATCGTACTATTGTATGGGATAGTTCCAAGGATAGATTCATTATGGGATTGATAAGAAATGGTATTCATTTTCATAGCAACTACATAGTTGACATAATATGCAATGTACATTGAGGGTGTTTTATTCCCATTGGGTTTTCCCTATTTAATTGATTTTTTCCATATTGTGACATACATAAAGTTGTTTCATGATTAGATAACATGAATGAAAAGTGTTGGGACTCATTTTAATTTTACATTATTGTTGTACATGAGTACTTAATATGACTAAAAATTGTCGAGAGTCATTCACCAACATACTCCCCAATTGTGCTTTAGGGGGAGTGTTGGGGTACATTACACTCTAAGAATTCACCTGAACTTCACTTAGGACATTGTTTGATCACTTTTCATACATCATTAGTGGTAGAAACAACCACTTATCATTCACTATCATAACTTCCCCACCATTTGGATTATCAACTATTTTTAGTATTTTCTATTTTTAGTAGTGTTGGCACCTAGGATGACATGTGGTAGTGATTGGGAACTAATTGGGTTATGACATGCCTATTTCATATCCATTATTGTGCATTTAATTATATCCAATTTTCTCTCTCTGATTTTTGGAGATAATTTACCTAATCACTTTATCCGCTCACCTACCAACCTTATCTGTTGATTTTTAGTAAAAAAATTTCGAATTTTGCATTCGTAGTATTGCATGCAAGGGTTGTTACATCAGTTATAATTTAATTTTAACTCCAGTTACTTTCAATAAACCCTATTATTAGATATTTTTCTAATTTAAGGTTTCCCTCTCCATTTTTGACTTTATTCTAGGAATTTTAACTAGTTAACTGAGTATGCGCACAAGAGAACCTCGAGCTAGTTCAAATTGTTTTTCTCTCATGGAGAGGATATTTATTGTATTTATGTTAAAAAAATATCAAATTAAAGTTTCATGAGAATTCAAATTTTCTCTTAGGTTACTTAGTCAGTTTTCTTGGCAATTTTATCCTCTCTTCTTTCTTGTTTTGTAGTAGTTGGTCTAGTATTTTTTCATACTTAGATCTTTTGTTTGTACTTAAAATCCAACAAATAATATAAAATAAATAACAGCCCCTTGTTAATGAGACATTAAAATTACACTATTTTTAAACTATGTTCTAGAAAATAATCACTAGTGTAAACCAAATCATAAAAAGCACATTTAAAAAAAAAAGCATCGCACAACATAGATTTTTTTTGTTTTTTTGTAAGTCTAAAAATTATATTAATCAATCAAAAAATAAATTACATTACATCATATCACATCAATCTTCCCCTAAGCACAGTACACAACATTACATTTTCTTCCTTCCTGGATTTAGGTTCCAGGACTGTACATTGGCTTTTCCTTCTTGCTTTTCCTATTCCATACATCTATCCATCCCAAGGGATTATTAGGAACATATGGAAATGAAACAACCATTTTCTTTCCTTGATATGTTTCCAATATTGAGTGCTCTGTCATATTTTTTGGCTCCTTGTCACTTTCTAAATGGTTAGATTCGTGGGTGTGTTTTTTTCCACCCTTTGAAGATATAAAAATCATGGCTGAATCTTGTTCCATAATAATTGAAGGATGAGCTTCGTCTCTTGACGGTTGAGATGGCATATCAAGAGTTTGAATTGACACTACAAGAAAAGTGTTGGAATTATATGAATTATAATTTTGTGAGTTATCCAGTCTGTGAACATTAGTGGACTTGGATCCTTAGAGTCCTTTTGGATCTCTCCATCTACAATTTTTCTTCTTGAAATCTAAGTGCAAAGAGGAACCTTGTGAATATGGGCAGGAATTCTGTAGGTGGTCGATTTGCTGACAAGCCCTGTAATGAAAATCCAAATTTTCCTAATCCACTGGATGGGTACAAACCCTATCTCTACATTTGAGGATAATTTTTCCCAGCAATCCTTTGTTGATGTCCACTTCGACATATTTATGAACAAATGTCATAATTACTTTAGCAATACTTTTAGAGTTTAATTAGATGAAGTAACCTAGAAATTTTCCCACATCTTCTAAGATAGCTAAATGAGTTATATGGATGGGAAAATTGGGGAGACTTACCCATACTGTCCAGTTTCCAGAGTTGACATGGAGAGAGGCTTAAAATTTGGGAACCAAGGTTGAAAGGAAAGACTAGAACAACCCGAAAAACCAAGGTCCTTGATAAAAAACATTATGTTAGTCCTCTAACTTACAAAAAAGCACAATAAAAAATCCTTTTGAGCCGAAATGGATCCCAACATCCTGAGACCAATTTTGGTGAATCCCCTCCTTAAGAGCTAAGGATGAAGGTCTAAAACCATTTAAATGAAAAATAATCACTTACCTTTCATAATATATAGATATGCATCTACATGCAATATTCTCCACTTCGAGAGAAGGAGTTTCAATTGTTTGCTCCACCATGAATGTACGTTTAGAGAGATATTTAGGTTTTGGTGAAGGAGGCCCTAGTTTTAGAACATCCTTAAATGATATAAGTGGGGTTGAGGTGGATGCAACTCCCCCTTTGGCTCCACCTTGAAATATTGCTACAATGTGAATCATAGCATCCTTGGATATGGCATATTCACTAAGGGGATTTTAATCCTAAAGTTGTCGCCCTTCATGAGTGAGTGGAAAACATCCATAAGGAATGTGTACGTTTTCCTGAATCTTCTTCACAAGGGAAAAGAAAAAATATGAGTTTGTAACCTGTAAGCAACATGATCCCCCTAAGATTGGTTTCACTAGGATCGAGAAATTCTCCAGATATGGATCAAATTGAATAATGTCCATAATTATGACACAAAGCACAAGGGTGGTTCATGCATAGGGATTTATTCTTCTTGGTTGACTCGAGTAAGGTGACATGGACCTTAGGAATGTTAGGGTATGGAAAAGTACCAAAGACCACATTCTTAATATGGGAAAATTTGGGACAATTATTGGTGGCATGCCCAACAACATCACACAAAGAAAATGGAGGAGAAGGCATTGAAAATTAAAGAGTAGGAGTTTCTTGGGCTACCTTGTCAATTCCCCCCTTTTTTGGGCCCCCCCCCCCCCCCCCACAAGATGCCTTTGCAATAGGAGTCGCTTCCTGTTGAGATTGTTATGGAAATGAAGCAAAGGAATGGGTTGTTCCGTACTTAAAGAGGAACACAACATAATACATATATAACCATAAATATAGAGATGTAGCATAAATAACACTTCATTTCATTAATATCAAAGGACTGAAATATGATTACATACAGAACGGAAATAAACTAGCTTAGTCCATGGTACCTTATCTCTAAGAAGATATGTGGTAGCTACATGCCTCTAAATTGTGTTACAATGAGGCTCAAAGGCCTATTTATTATTGAGAAACAATGTAAAACCCTAAACATCCAAAAAAACTAACCTTAGGAGATGAATCTCCAAAACTATGGCCTCGCTGGGTAAATTGGTACATCAACTTCCCAAGGTCATAAATTTGGAATATGATCTCCATTTGATGTGAAAAATACCTTGTTAGAAATATATATCCAATGAATACAAAATTTGATTGAAAAAAATAAATAAACGGTTTATGTTTTCTTGTTTTCCAAAAAAAAATGTCGTTTAGGGCCTCAAAACGGCTCTGGAAGTTCAGGACCCAAAAAAATACCGAAAATAGTAAATTGTGCTACAATTAAGGAAACTGAAAAATTGAAACAATAGTGGGATTCCAAGTGGAATAGGTGGGTGGATACCAATATCCACCTGGATCATTTCTCCCCTCTTAGGAAGCAATGATCCCCATTGCGCTGAGTGCCTCCAGGAGGTGGGGAAACTTTTGTTGAACTTGGTCCCTGGTGAGCCATTTGCCTTGGTGCAGGATTTGGCAAGCTTTGAAAACCAGATATAGGGTTATATTTTGTTGGCGATTATTCTTGATATATGTGTCCATGATCTGATCAGTTGTGGTATGTTCTATGCAGTTTGGGTTTAGCTTTGCTGGTGTGAATTGTTCTGCAATGTTTGATGTGTCGAGTAATGGTGGAAAGTATGGTCAAAGGTGGTTCACATTGAACACTATGTACAGGCCAAGGAATGGTGTAATGTTGGGCTCAAAATAATTATCCCATATAGCCTTAGTCATGGTGTAAGTCCCATATCGAAGCAAGTGAAGCTTGCAGTGGGGCCCTGCGAGGCGCTCATTCTACAAAAGTAACCAAACTTTTTCGCCCACCTGGAACTTATGTGGCACCTGATGTTGATCATGTTGCTGCTTGTACTTAGCATTGGCTCTTTCCAATATGTCATGGAACTGCTGGTGGATGTGTTTAATGTGCTCAATGAATATATTATCCTTGTTATCTTCGGATTGGACATGAGCCGAATCTTCCTGAGGAGCTGCAATTGGTATGGCCACATCAATGGGACATAATGGCTAGAATTGAAACCCCACGTGAAAGGGGTTATGGCCAGTTTAGTTATGGAGAGAATTGTTTTAGTTGTGTTGGACATAGGGGAGGATTTCATCTCATGTGCGTGGATGCTTCGAGTTGTACATGCGCAGAATTTGTATGATCATCCTATTGATGACCTTTGTTTAGCCTTCAATTTTGGGGTGGAGATTTGTGTACTTAGTGATATTGGTATCCAGCATCAACCAGATACTTGACCAAAATGTACTTAGGAACCTATTGTCCCGATCTGAGATAATGGATTGTGGGATCCTAAAGTGTACCCACACTCATTCAAAGAAGATATTAGCAGTGGATTTTGTTGTGATACTCTTCTTGCAGGACGATAGAATGGGCATCTTAGAGAATCTATCGATGACCACAAAAATGGAGTGGTTTCCATGCTTAGTAGAAGGAAGGTCCAACATGTAATCCATGGAGATAGATTCCAAAGGTCGACTAGGAGTAGTAAAAGGAGTATATAGGCCTTGCTTCTTAATTTTTGGTTTGGAAATGGCACAGTCAGTGCAATATCTAATGTACTTTCCAACATCCTATCAAAGGTGTGGAAAATAAAAATATTTCTGTAGCACTACCACTATTTTCTCTACCCTGAAATTTCTAATGACCCAACTGTAGTGTGCCTCCCAAATCATATTGGCATGTTCGCTTTAAGGAATACATAGGTGTCCTAGGTGACATTAAAGTGCATCATGGAGGTGAAAATTTGGAACTTTCTTGCCTTCTATGAGCATTTGGTATGTGTTTCCAAATTTTGGATCGCTCTTGTCAAGAAATGGCCACCCCGAAGTCTTGTTCCCATAAGAGTCGAGTACAGTGGTCAGTGCCATGAGTGGCGATCAACTGAGGCAATCTACAAAAAAATTGGTGTTTCCCTTCTTGTACTTAATGTTCATATGGAATTGTTGCAGGTATGTGGACCATTTCTAATGGTAATCATTTTGCAACTTCCCTTCTGTCTGTGTGAACTACAGGGGTTGGTGATCTGTGTGGATTACCGTTTCCTTCCCCAAAATGTAATGCTTCCATTTTTGGTAGGCTTGCACAATGGAATACATCTCTTTGTCATAGGTGGGATACTTTCAGACTGTTTCTGAAAGTGTCTCGCTATGATATGCCACAGGATGCCCCTACTGAGTAAGAATTGCACCAATATCATAGTCAGAGGAACTTGTCTCAATCTAAAATGGTTGATGCAGGTCTAGTAATTTGAGCACTAGTGCAGAGCAGAGGTGATGCTTCAACTTGGAAAATTCCTTCTGTTGGGATTCACACCAAAATAACTTTGCTTCCACTCCTTCCTTGGTGACTTGACTCAAAGGCCAAGTGATATGAGAGAACCCCAACAATAACCTATAGTAGAAATTGGAAAGACAAAGAACACTGCAGAGCTCTATTAGAGTGGTTAGGAATGGCCAATATCGAATGAATTTTATCTTGGTTGGGTCCACCTTCACACCCAACTCATCAATGATGTACCCCAGATATTGAACCTGAGTCATACCGAAAGTTAATTTCTCCAAATTGGCACATAACTTGTGTTTTCGCAGGGTTTGGAGGACCTGTTGAATATGTTGGAGGTGCTCTTCCCAACTGTCATTGAAGATCAAGATGTCATCCAAATACACCACCACGAGTTATTTGGTGAAGGGATGAAAGATGTCGTCCATCAGCCTCATGAAGTTTTCGGGGACACTCATCAACCCGAAAGGCATGACCAACCATTTAAAAAGGCCCTCCTTATATTTGAAGCCAATATTCCACACATCAGAGGGTTCGATTGGTACCTGGTGATAACCAGACTTCAAGTCAATATTGCTGAAAAAATTGGCCCCATTGAGCTATTCCAAAAGGTCATCAATCCGTGGGATTTGATACCTATTCTGGACAATATTTTTTTTCAACATTCGATGGTTAATACAAAGTCTCCAGGACCCGTCCTTATTTTGTACCAAAACAATTGGGCTCCCACAGGGTGATGAACTTGGCCTGATGTTCCCTTTCTGCAATATCTCCTGAATCTACCTCTTGATTTCATTGTTCTCCAGAACATAGCATCGATAGGTTGGTCTAGTGGGTAGCGGCACACCCGGGGTCAGATCGATGGAGTGCTTGACTTGAAAATGTAGAGGTACCCATGCGAGTGAGGTGAAGATGTCCCTTTACTCCTCCAAGGCCTTGTCCATATGTTTTTGTCATGCAGAGGAGCCTTTTCTAGAGGCAATGGCCACAATATTTTTCTATCCCTGAGGGTGAACCATAAGGAAAAAAAATTTCCCAAGTTGTGAAATTATGTTACTACATTGCTTCGTAGTGATAAAAGAGATGGTGGTAGGCGATGATACCTCTGGTATCCTGTACAACTTATTGCTTGAAATAATAATAATAGTGCGAGGCCTAAACTCATACACAACGTGTTGCTTCCACAAGTATGGTTCGCCTAATAATACATCACAAAATTCAAGAGGAGCAACGTCACACAATACCTCATATGTTAAAGGCTTGATGTTGTAGGGAAGGAAACACTACTGGCTGACACATATATCTCATCCTTGGTGAAACCACCCTATGGTGTACAATTGCAGGTGTGATGTGGGGTAGGCCTAGCTACTTCACGACCTCTATTTAAATGAGGTTCTTTTGGCTCTCGCTATTAGCAATGAATTGTAGTGGAGAACCCTTCACCCACATTTGTGAGTAGAAAAGGCGCTCACCCTCCTCTAGATCTTAGAGCTCATTATTATAGATCTTGGTGGTGGAAACGGTGGCACTATGTTGACTAAAAATAATAAAGAGGTTAAGACCCAGGTTCAAGCATAGGGGCCAACAAAGCTCCAATGTAGTCTAGCACAACGCTGACATTTTCACCTTACCCAAGAATGGATAAGGAGTCTCACTCGATGCATGTCGCAACCTTATGTAGATGGGGGGTTGGGATTCGATATCAAGAAGAATCAATTGATTAGATTAGAATTAAATCATACTCAATGATACCATGCCCAAGTTCATCCGCAATAGGTCATGCATAATAATAAATAAAGACTACTTGAATATACACATTTAAAAAGATTTTATAAGCGAAGCAGCCATTCAATCATAACACAGTGATCCCAAAATTCCTTATTTTCATTAGGATTCTCAAAAAATCATTACATCGGGCTCAACAACCTATTTCTACAGTATATAACAAGCAAGAATTAACATCAAAGAGTCATACAACATAACATATATAGAGCGGTATTATTCTCTTCGCAACAACATCTTTGTACTCTCCCCCTTTCTTCTCCCACCCATCCTTCCTTATATTTCCATGATTTCCTGAACTTTTCGTTTCTTCCGCCTATTTCCTAGCTCATATGTCCCTGTTGGTCGGTTATTACTGTTATTTTCCCTCTCGGCTGTTATTGTCTCTTCCCGTCGTTCCTCCGCAACAGCCAGTTTTCTATCAGTTCCTTCCTCTTTCTTCGTTGTCCTTCTCGTGACTTCCTAATAGTTATATCCACAACCTATCCTTCATCCCACCTATTCAAAAATATTTTAATCCTTTAAAAACGAAGGCACCAACACACTAGGCTCCGTGCCAATGATCTTCTTCCCTTTTTCATTCCCCTTGTCGGGTTCTAACACAAAATCGGAACATGCATCTGATTTAGAAGGCTTCATCTCGACCGTTGTTGGGGCCTTTGTTTCATAAATCGTTGTACCGCCCCTTCCAATTAGAAAACCAACTTGACTGGCTGGGACGAGAAACCTTGTGGTGATAACATCGTCCTTATCTAGCACCAGGTCCACAATTTATTTTGAATGTGCAGTAAAGCTTCTTAGGCGGGAGACAGATTGTCATTGAGAACTTGATTTGAAGATATTATAATAATGTGATAATCATACCCTAGAATGGAATTAGAAACTCTGATTTTAACACCAATGTCTTCACATATGCATTTAATAATACTACCACCCTTCCCAATAGCACTTCCAATTTTATTATTCTAATATAAAACACGAAAAAATAGCTCTTCAAAAGATGAAGAGGGCCCATGATCAGTCACATGAGACCCTGCATATTGGGGCCTTCATTTTTTAAGGATTAAATTATTTTGGGATAAGCAGGAAGAAGGACAGGTTTCGAATAAACTGTTGGGAAGTCATGGGAAGGACAATGAGGAAATGGGAAGGAACTGATAGAAAACTAGAAGTTGCAGAGGAACGACGGGAAGAGACAATCACAGTTGAGCGGGAATTAGAAGTAACCGCCAAATAGTGGGGAAATATGAGCTAGGAAAAAGGAAAAAGGAACTGACAATATTGATTAACGTGGAACTATAAGGAAGGATGGGTGGAGGAGCAAGGGGAAGAGTACAGAGATGTTGTTGCGGAGAAAATAGGACCACTCTATATCTGTTATGTTGTATGACTCTATGACGTTCATTCTTGCTTTTTATATACTATAGAAAGAGGTTTTTGAGCTTGATTTAATGATGTTTTAATAAGCTTAATGAAAATAAGTCATTTTGGAATCACCGTGTTATGATTGAATGGTTACTTGGATTTAAAAAAAAAAAAATGTGTATCTTCAAGTAGTCTTTGTATATTAGTATGCATGACTTGTTGCAGATGAACTGGGGCATGGTATTGTTGAGTATGATTTAATCAATGGGATTCTTCTTGATATCGAATCCCAACCACCCATCTAACTAAGGTGGTGACACACCTCGGATGAGACTCCTTATCCAGTCTTTGGTAAGGTGGAACTGCCAGCGTTGTGCTACACTACAATGGAGCTTTGTTGAACCTTGTGCCTCAACCTTGGTCTTCACCATATTATTATTTTTAGCCAAAAACCACCAGTGATTGCTTGGCTCGACATTCATTTGTGTTATGAGTGGGGCTCTTATGGAACTCACACCATTTTCCCATGTCCTTTGTCTTTGTGGTGTTGTTCTTTGCTTGTGACTTTGGTGGGTTGTATTGCATCGCCCCTCATTGGATTTGTCCTTTGTTCTGTGGTTTGGGGGCGCCTTTCCCTTGCTTCATATTCGTAGATCCAAAGTCTAGCTTCTTCTGTTTAAATTTATGCTCGATCATGGCAACGTATCGGTATGTTTTAGCAAGTGAGGAGATGTTGAGGAACTCCATTTCCCCCTGAATTGATTTGTGCAAACAAATGTGGTACTTCAGCATTAGATGTTTCTATGAATATTTTATGCCCAACTTTCTACACAGTGTATGGAACAGATTCATCATCTCATGCGCATCTTGATCCCTTTGTTTCCGTAGCGTAGTCTGTTGTATGTACTTTTCCTTATAGCTCCTCACGGGGTAATATTGTTCCTTGATGGCATCTCGGAACTAATTCCATGTGGGTGCAGCTGAAAAAAATGAGTTTTCTCTCTCGTCCCTCTATTTGCAATAGGTTTCCCACTAGTCCTTGACATGGGGCGTGACTTTGAGGAGTGCAAAAGTAATCTTTTCCCTATTTGAAAAATCATGAACTGAAAAATATCCTTCCAATAGATTTGACCATCTATCTATGGTGTCTGCATCTATCTGGCCTTCAAATATGGGAATGTAAAAATTTACTTATACCTTGAAGGGAGTGGCACCTCCAGAGTGGCTTTCGGATAAAGATGCATCGCCTGTGGGCATCCACCGAAGGATCTAAGAAAGTTTGTCCATCCTTGTGTTTCTCTATCGTTCGAGGGATTCTTTGAGAAATATTTTGAAAGGATATCCTTCTTCCTCATATTTATTTTCTTTCTCCATGGGAGATCGTCGGGGTTTTTGAGGATGGTCTTGCAAAGGTTTAACAAGTTCAAGTCCTAAATCCTTATACCCTGACCTCGTTGGGGACATGTAAAGAAAAACATAGAAAGAGAAAAATACTCTGATTCCATTGATCTGAACTTAAACAGGAATGAAACAAAATACATATATAACCATGAATATAGAGATGCAGTAGAAATAACACTTCATTTCATTAATGTCAAAGAACTTAAATATTCTTACATACATAATGGAAATAGTGTAGCTCAGGCGATGGTAGCTTATCTCTGAGAAGAGATGTGGTGGCTACATGCCTTTGAACTATGTTACAATGAGGCTCAAAGTCATATTTATTATTTAGAAACAATGGAAAACCCTAAACATCCAAAAACCTAACCCTAGGAGATGAATCACCAAAAATGTGGGCCATGTTGGGATAAATTGGTACATCAACTTCTGAGAGTTGTAACTTTGGCATACGATCTCCAATTGACATGCATAATACCGCATTAGAAAGATCTATCCAAGGACTACAACTTTTTACTACAAACATGAGTCACATGAGTCAAAGATTCATGTTTTTAAATTTTCCAAGAAAATGCCATTTAGGGCCTCAAAAACACTCCGGAAGAGTAGGACCTGAAAAACCGCCAAAAATAGTAAATTGTGCTACAATTAAGGAAACTAAAAAATTGAAAGAAAAAATGGTGTGGGTCCAAGTGGAATAGGAATATGGCCACCAATATCCACCTAGATTGGGGGTGGTAGGAACTAGTTGAACCAGAGTCAAAGCCATACGAGGTTTGAGTTGGTTGGGAGGAGTGTTTGCAGGAGGATGATTGTACCATACTGGCATCCCTAAGTTGATGTTTGGAAGACTCAACATAACCATTACGATAGTGGGAAATATTCCTAGTGGTGGGAATAATAAAGGTATTTGACTAGAGGCCGGGTAAAGTCTTAGAGGAATTGATCCTAGGTGGGAAATACCTGGGGGAATGGTTCCTGGTTGGAAAATACCCATAGGGACACCAAACAAAGAGAACTAGCCTATAGTAATTGTTTTTCAAGGACGAGTTGAGTCTTGTGCAGAGGGATGTGGAGGATATGGTTGTCAAGAAGATGTACAATACTGCTTTTCGGTGGCCCTTGATGCTTGAAACATGCAAACACTCGAATAACTAAGATTAGAAGGAGTAGGGGTGGTTTAATTTCCAGTAATCAATGATATAGTGGTCTGAGGAGAGGTGTGCGATTGGGGGTCATAGTAATTCAATTGATCGATAGTGAAAATATTTCCATTATGATGGAAGCACATCTTGCGAAAGATATAGGATGTGACAACTGACATGGCATATGTGTAACTAGGACCCAACAAAGTGTGATAATATAAAGGGGCATCGATGACTTCAATATTAATCAAGACCATCTCGCCAATAATAATGATGGGGAAATTATAATACAAATTGAGGGTTGTGAGGGATGACCATCCCAAGCATGAATAGTGGATGGTGATAGGTTAGGGGAACCGAGTTGCTTCCAAACACTAGTGGCCATCACACAGGTGGAGGCGCCTTCATCTATTATACACCATTGAACAATTGTGTTTTCTATGGAGACTAGCACTAGTAAAAAATGATGAAACTAATGACTAGGTGACTAAAAATGTTAGTCACTGCAATTATTTCAAGTGAATTACTACTAAATTTGAGCAATTTTATGTGACCGAACTAAAAATGACTAACTTAAATGACTAATTTAGTCTTGGAATAAAATATGTGACTAGATAATAAGTGACTAAACTAAAAGCGGCTAACTGAAATGACTAATTTAGTCTAGGGATAAAATATATGACTAGATAATAAGTGACTAAAGTAAAAGAGACTAACTTAAATGACTAATTTAGTCTAGGATTAAAATATATGACTAGATAATAAGTGACAAAATTAATAATGATTAATGTAAATGACTATTATAGTCCAAGAATAAAAATATGGCCAAATAACAAGTACAAAAAGTATATGAATTAGTCATTTATGTCAGTAATTTTTAATTGTGTCACTCCAAATATGGAAAATTGCAATTTTGGTACCGAAGTGTTACATTTCACTATAGGTGTCCCTGAATCCATTTGCAGTGTTAAAATTTAGAGACAAAGGGGTCTCTAAATTTACAGTGTTAAAATTATGAATACCCTTTTGTCTCTAAAGTTTAACAGTGCAGATGGATTCATCTATAATTAACATAATTGCATGTATCATCTATCAACTTTATACTAATGCCTTCATTATAATTTTATTAAAGGTTATAATATTAGTTAGATAACCAAATTAATATTTATATTTATATTTAATATTTGGCCATAAAGTTTAATTTTTAAACTTCATTGATTTATGTTAAATGTGTGAGTTTTTTTAAATCCAAGGTTAAATCTTCATATTTACATTTAATAAATAGATAAATATAACATTTCTTTTTTTTTCCCTGAGAAAAAATTGAACTTTCTATTATCAGAAAAAAAAAAGGTTTCATCGCATGTGTCATAGCATTCCATAAGTCCTTGTCCCCAGAGGGAAGAAGGAAAAAAAGATCGGCCAACCAACACCCATGGGAGAGAATGTTCCAACTGTGAAATCAAGATATCACTCAGAGACCATATTAGACAGAAGACCTGCTAAAGTGGTAAAATAGCATAGCAACCATAAGCATGTCATCACTTCGGGCATCCAAATAAGGAGAAACACCCGACAGATATGACAATGGCGCAAAGACAGCCTAAACTTGACCTCTCCACAACGAAGAGACCAACAAGTTCAATAAAATAATAATGTGTTATGTAATCAGTGAAATCTATAAATATACAAAAAACAGATATGTTTGTAGAAAATATGAGGCAACAAATATACATAGCTCCAAAAGATATAACAATGTTGGAGAAAATAAAACAGTAAATATAAACATGACTATGCATGATGAGGGAAGGCCTTCCATCAGTATGGTCTAGTGTCCGACACACGGACCACCATACCATCCTTTTCTTCTATTGACCATGACCCCTGAGCTTGTCTAAGACCGTTCTTAGATAGAACGTCAGCCTGTTGGTTCCATTCCTTGTAAATATGGCAAACAAAAATCCATGTAAAATGTGTCTTTAGTAATAGAATCTCATCGAGGATATGCAGTAATAAATAATTTTGACATCTATTCAGGTTGTTAAACCAATTTATGACATTCAAAGAGTCCCCAAAGATTTGAATCGAGGTGATATCTAGGTGAAGTAACCAACACAACAAGATTTTTAAGTTTTGTAGCTCTACAAAGTTGTTTGTCCCCGTGCCAAAACTGATATAGGCCACAAAAGAAATGTTTGAGTTTTTGTGAATGACCATGCCAGTCCCACATAGCCCCTGAGCAACCACTCCATCAAAATAGGCCCAAGGAGTATCTGGGAGAATGATTTCGTTTAGCACCCGCCTGGGATTAGCAGTTGAGGAAGTGGGCGAGAAGGCTGTGAATATCGCAGTACTTTGACCTGCCACCAGTGCCGGGGAGGAAAGGGAATCTTTGAAAACACATTTGTTCCTAGACAGCTAGATGCCCCAGGAAATAAGCAATGGCAGAAATCTGTGATCTGGATCTTTGCATCTCTCCCACCAGGACTTCCATGAATTGTTACAATTATTTCCCGCCCAGAAAAAATCCACATCGCAGTGTGTAAGAGTATATTCCCAGAAATTCTTGGCAAAGGGAAAAAAGATGAATAAGTGGTCAATAGTTTCCTCCACCTATTTTCATAGACAGCACCACCCGAGACCATTAAGGAATTATTTTTGAAGAGAATCCCACGTTGACACTTTCAGGAAGAGAATGTTCCAAGAAAATAACTTGGAATTTGCAGGTAAACCGAGCTCCCAGAGAGCCTTGTACCACCATTATTTATTCCCTTCCTCCTTAGTGGCCATAATATAAGCATACCCAGCCTTGGGTGAGTATATCCCATATTTTGAATGAACCCAGACAAAACTACCAGGAGACTCTTTTAAACACACTTAGGTATTTTCCAGCTCTTTTATGTAGGCCTGCCATTCATCAACCCACTAATTTTCCAGTCCAATCTCATCCACTTTTCTCCAAGCCTGAGCCCAAATGGTGGACTGACAAGGTGCATTGATCTGGGAAAGCGTAATAAGGCCCTTCTGGTGTAAAGAAGCCCTAAGACCCTCCGAGAGAAAATAGTTTTCATTGCAGCCAACCCAAGGGTCCAGACCAATCTTGCAGCGCTCCCCATTACCAATATTCCAGGCAAGTCCTTGTCCCACCAGATCAAAAGCATGAATGGTAGCTTTCCAAATGTTGGAAACTCTATTTTTTTCTTTATCCAATGTTATAATCCAATCATCCAGAGGAACACGATCAATATATTTTCTTCTGACCACAAAGGTTCATAAATTATTATCAGAAAGAATCCTCCAAATAGATTTAGCAGCCAGAGCCGAGGCGAAAGGTTTTATTTGCTTGATACCCCAGCCTCCCCATTCCTTAGGTTTTGCAATCTTATCCCATGCCACCCAAGGAATAATTTTCTTTTCCTCCTTGCCCGACCAAAGGAATTTGTTGCAAATGCTTCTGATTTTGTTGAGAATACCAATAGGGACCCACGCCAAACTGATCCAATAGACATGGATGGCTAATAAAACATATTTTATAAGAACTAATCTTCTCGCTTGAGAGAGCCACTTATGACTCCATGAATTAATTCTTTTTTCAAATTTTTAGACCAGCCAATACCAATATTGTTTGTGATACCCATCCGGCTTAAGCAGAAAGCATAAGTACTTAATGCATGTTCCCAATGGCGCTTGTAGAAAAGGAAGGAGGCTAGAAGTCCATAAGAGGCCAGCTTCGGAAATTCCCTCGTGTGCAAGGGAGGACTTCTGATTGTTGATAGTTAGGCCTGTTTCCTTCATGAAAAGATCCAATATTTCCTTTAATGTTTTGACTTCGCGCCTGTTACCGTTTCTGAATAACATAATGTCATCCACAAAAAGGAGATGTGTAATGATAAAATTAGAAGACACTTCAATACCCCCAAGGAGTCCTAGATCTTCTGGCCTGGTGAATGAGTTGACTAAGGCCTTCAGTTTCCATAAGGAATAGTAATGGTGATAATGGACATCCCCGTCTCAAGCCTCTTTGATTTGAAAAGAATTGTGAGGCTGCTCCATTAATAAGAACAATAAAAGAAATATTAGTAATACAACTCATAACCCAATTAATAAAATCAATATGGAAGCCAAGATGGGTCAATATAAGTCTAAGGTATAACCAATTGATTCTGTCATATGCCTTAGAGAGATCAATCTTTACAACCATACATCTTTTGTGGGATAGTTTAATACTGTGGAGAGTCTCTTGTGCCACCCCAATGGCTTCATGAATTTTCCTTCCATCCAGGAAGCCAAATTGTTCTTTTGATATGGATCTTGAGAGGATAGGCTTTAATTGATTGGAAATCATTTTAAAAATAAATTTATAGATACAATTACAAAGGGATATAGGACGGAAGTCGTCGAAAGAGGACATAACATCTTTTTTTGGAATGAGGGTAAAAAATGTAGATTTGATGACGTCATGAATGTGGCCTAGTGACTAAGATTCCTCCACCACATTTGTAATGGCGTCCCCCATCAGGTAAAAAAAGTGTTGAAAGAATTCCACAGTCCAACCATCAGGCCCAAGGCTTTTTTCAGCTTGTATAGCTTTTAAAATATGTTCAATCTCCTTCTTTTCCATAGGGGCCAAGAGTAAATTATTTCTCTCTTCGTCGGCATAATGAGGAAAAAACTGAGCAACTTGAATGAGCTCCCTGATATTAACCCCTTCCTGAGTAGTATAAAGGCTTTTGAAATGATTTCTCCCCATAGAAGAAATATCTTTGAAAGTCTTCGCCTTAATCCCAGTTGAATTTTCCATTTCCCAAATGGTATTGGTGTTTTTCCTCCCCTTAGCGTAATTGTGAATTTTTTTTGTATTTCCATCTCCCACTACAAGCCAAATGGCCCTGCTTCTCAAGCACCAAAGCTCTTCTCTATCATTAAGGATTTTCTTCCTTCTAGCTTCCAACTCTTTGATCTTATTCCGAGCCTCCTCATCCACAAAACCCTTCTCCCCGTCACTGTACAAGGAGCCCAAGGATTCATTGATAATGTTAATTGATTCCATATATTTTTGGGTCTTATTTTTGGCCCATTTAATGGTGGTTTTTTAAATATTTTTCTTGTTACCAATGAAGTCCTAGGCATGTGAGTAGCCCTCATCCACCAGGGGGTAGCTCCAATGATCAACCACCAATTCGTGATAATCTGCCTCCTTGAGCCAACCATTGTTGAATTTGAAGGGAGCAGGAGGCTTCTTGAACAGACCCACCAGCTCCAAGAGAATAGGGGAATGATCTGAGATCCCACCCGAGCCAACCCATTTCCGAAATCTAATAGGACTGTTTGAAAATTCATCACTTAAAAGGAACTAGTATAGTCTTTTGGCAATGCGGGCCTCACCCACTCTATTGTTCCTCCAAGTGGGAGTTATTTTTGTAAGGGAGGGATCGAAAAGGGACCCATCTCGCATCATATTCAAGAAATAATATGCCAGAGGATCAATCCGAGCACATGGACCCCAAGCTTTAGAATGACCCAAGGAAAAATTTAAGTCGCCCCCCACAATCATGTTTGGGCCATTCATAAAGGATTTTCTCCTCAAAATATTCCAGAAATAAATTCTCTCCACACAGGGACCATAAATATTTACCACCGAAAAATTTGAGCCCAGATACATGGAGTAGGCCTCCACACCAATCAATGATTCTAATGTCCAAAAATTGATCAAATTAACCGAATTGTTCTTAAGGCCAGTTATAAGTCCACCAGAGTGGCCCCTGACATCGGAAGAAACAAAGGTCCGATTTGGAAGAAAAGAAGACATAAATTGAGTGATCTATGCCCCAATACCCAAGGTTTCCTGGAGCATGATGATGTTCGGATGGTGCAAATGAACAAGGTTTTTAAAGGCTAGTTTTTTGGGCTCACTAGCTAAACCCTCACAATTAAAAGAGAACAAAATCATCTAGAAACAAGGTTCGGGGAACTTGCCGCTCTAAGCACCCCTTTGAGGGATAATTGTCTGCCATCAACAATGTCAATAATGGCCTTGAGTTGGGCTTTAGAAAGGGCAGACTTCCTACCCCTGAGTTTTTTACCTTTCTCGATATTGGGCAGTTTCCCTAGACCCCCAAAAAGTTCCTTATCAATAAATTTTTTTCTCTCCGGGTCTCAAATTATAAGGGACAATGTCAATGGATAGATTGGGATTTGTGGTAATAATACTTTCCATAGCCATATATAAGTTACTAACACACAGAGAGGGAGAGGAATTAAGCTTGGAGGGACCAGGATTAGTCTAAATATTGAATAAAGGATCAAAATAGTTTAAAATAGGGGAGGAGGGGCAAGGGTAAGTACCCGCTAAATCTGAAGCAGGATCAACAGGGGGAGGTAGCAGTTGCTTCACCACCATGTCCATCACCTCCATCTGGACCACTGCAACTGGAGATTGAACATACATTTGGTTTAATTGCAATAGACATCTTCATCAATAAATGTAAAACAATGGCTAACAAATACTAGAAATTAGTAAATAGAGAAGACATGGCAACAAGCAACAGTACCTACAAAATTGTTACATTGAGACACAAATAATAAGCAACCATTGTGCACAAACAGAGACCAATAAAACTATCATCTTAACCCCTAACCTTTTAAACACTAATTCCCAGCCCCTAACCCATTTAACCCCTAAACCCTAAACCTCTAAACCCTTAACCCCTAACCCCTAAACCCTTAAACCCTAACCCATTTAACCCCCTAAAACCCTAAACCCCTAAACCCCTAACCCATTTAACCCCCTAAACCCTAAACCTCTAAACCCTTAACCCCTAACCCCTTAAACCCTAATTCTCGACCCCTAACCCATTTAACCCCCTAAATCCTTAAAACCCTAACCCATTTAACCCCCATAAACCCTTAAAACTATAACCCATTTAACCCCCTAAACCCTAACCCCATTAACCCCTAACCCATAAAATCCTTAACTGCTAAATCCCCTAACTCCCTAAACCTCTAAATCCCTAACCCATCTAACCCCCTAAACCCTAAACCTCTAACCCCTAACCCCTTCAAACCTAATTCCCAACCCTAACCCATTTAACCCTGTATACCTCTAAACCCTTAACCCATTTAACCCCCTAAACCGTAAACCTCTAAACCTCTAACCCATTTACCCTTAACCCGTAACCCCTAACCCATTTAACTCCCTAAACCCCCAAACCCCTAACCCATTTAACCCCCTAAACCCTAAACCTCTAAACCCTAACCCTTAACCCCTAACCCCTTAAACCATTCGTGACCCCTAACCCATTTACCCACCTAAAACCCTAACCCATTTAACCCCCTACCCTAACCCCTAACCCATAAAATCCTTAACTGCTAAATCCCTCAACCCCCTAAACCTCTAAATCCCTAACCATTTTAACCCCCTAAACCTTAAACCTCTAACACCTTAACCCCTTAACCCTTAACCCCTAACCCCTAAAATCCTTAACTGCTAAATCCCTAACCCCCTAAACCTCTAAACCCCTAACCCGTTTAACACCCTAAACCCTAAACCTCTAACCCTGAACCCCTAACCCATTTAACCCCCTAAACCCCTAAAACCCTAACCCATTTAACCCCCTAAACCCTAACCCCATTAACCTCTAACGACCACTAACCCCTAAAATCCTTAATTGCTAAATCCCCTAACCTACTAAACCTCCAAACCCTAACCCATTTAACCCCCTAAACCCTAAACGTCTAACTCCTTAACCCCTAATTCCCAACCCCTAACCCATTTAACCCCCTATACCCTTAGAAACCTAACCCATTTAACCCCCTAAACCCTAAACCTCTAAACCTTTAACCCTTGAACCCTAATTCCCAACCCCTAACCCATTTAACCCCTAAATCCCTAAAACCCTAACCATTTAACCCCCTAAACCCTAAACCTCTAAACCCTTAAACCCATAAACCAATAATACCTAAACCCCTAACCACTTAACCCTTAAACCCCTAAACTGTTAACGTTTATCCCATAACCCATTAACCCCTCACCCCTAACACTTAAAATCCTTAACTCCTAAATCCCCTAACCCCTAAGCCCCTAATCCCTTAACCACTAACTCATTATTCGCCTAACCCCTAATTATGCTTAAATCCCCTAACCCCTAAGCCCCCAATCCCTAATCCCTTAAACACTAACTTGTTATTCCCCTAACCGCTAAATGCACCTAAATCCCCTAACCCCCTAATGCCTAACCTCTTAACCACTAAATCATTATTCCCCTAACCCCTAAATGTGCTTAAATCCCCTAACCCTTAAGCCCCCAATCCCTAACCCGTTAACCCCTAAGCCCACAACCCCTAACCCCTTAACCACTAACTCATTATTTCCCTAACCCCTAAACTTTAAACCTCTAACCCCTAAGCCCCTAACCCTTAATCCCTTAACCACTAACTCATTATTCCCCTAACCCTTAAAACAATCCTTAAAACCCATTAGAATTAGCCATTCCAAACGAGAGCAGGTCTAGTTGGGACCTACGATCGGGTTAATTCCCCCTTTCTAGCAAGGTGGAATACCATGAGAAAAACCATGGGTTGCAAAAACCTCTTCTAAATTTACTGTTTGATCTCAATTTTATTTTAATAATTAATTAATTTATTTATTTAAAATCTCTTCTAGATAAATCACATAAATTTTTTAAGATCGACGCCTTTCAAACCACTCATCGTGTGATTCATCATCAATGTTTTTAAAATAAATTTATTAGAATGAAATTATATTGATTTTTGAAGCTTTCTTTTAAACAATTGTTGACATTACAAGGAATTACAAAGAATCACAGAGTGTGATCAACATCTATCAAAACAACAATGGGTATGATATTAAAAATGATATGAGGGAATAATATTAAAAATAATGTTGAGAAAAATGGAGGGAGGGAGTATTCATTTTTCATTTAAATTTTAGTCTTCGAGTTAAAAGAACATTTTTCCCACCCAGTATGGAGCTGGAGCATGGAAGAAGCCGTCCACAAGGAGTTTTGAGGGTTTGCAGGTGCGGGCAATAGAAAACTATGGAGAAAATGTGCAAAGGAGTATGGGGGCGCTGGCAGCCGGGAGGAAGGTGAATGGAGTAACGGACGGGTAAGGAAAGCACATGATGAGGGAGAGAGACGTAGGCAAGTTTTGCAGGTCGAAACGAAAGGGATATCTTCCATTGCATATATCGGCCTCGACATTATAAGCATATGTTCTTCCCATTCCTCAGTAAAATTTTTGAAGTGAATCATAGGCAATTGTACTGCAACCATTCACATTCCTGATTTCCATAAAAATGTGATTATAGCCCCACAAGAGCGACCCAATGGTTATCTTGTTGTGAATGCTAATGGTGGATTGAATCAGATGCGTACAGGAGTAAGTACAAAGAGTTCAACAGGAAATAATTTTTTTGGTTCCTTTTTGAAAGTTATGTAGGTGTTCAATCTTGTATATTTATACATTGTTTTTTAATGTGCAGATCTGTGATATGGTTTCCATTGCAAGGATTATGAATTTTGTGCTTGTCATACCAACCTTAGATCACAGTTCTTTTTGGGATGATCCAAGGTATTTATATATTTCTTTGATTTGTCATGACTTCACATGCAGAAAAATATATTGTCGTTACTTTCTGCTTTGGAACTCTGAAAATCTTGGTTGATATTGAAATTCTTAAATGCTGTAGTGAGTTTAAAGATATATTTGATTTTCACCACTTTGTTGACACACTGAAGGAAGATGTGCACATTATTGATTCCTTACCAGCATCCTTAAAAAATGTTGAGTCTTTAAAGAAGGCTATTGTTTCGTGGTCAAAGGTGAAATAATCTTCTGTTATTCTTAAGACTTTTCTTGGATATAATCTTCTTGTTTATTTTGAGGTGATAGTTTTCATACGTTACCCTAAATCTATTCTTGGATTGCAGCTAACAATTTGGTAAGCTATCTAATCTACAAGCGTCATTCTACACCCTAAAATTCGATTAACAACTATAAATACCCACTAATTTACTAAATCAAAATCCCAAGGATAGTTTGTTTTCTCTAATTCATTATGCATTCCTAAAGCTGAGATTCATGCAATACGTGTGATTCTAAAAACGGTTATCTGAAATTTATCTGGAGAGAATACTCATTTTGCTTTTGGGCCACAGTTCTCTATTTTTCTGGATTGCAATTTTGGGCTGCATTTTGGAAATCTACGTTGATTCTTTGTCTTTGTTTCCCGAGTGCATTTCTGGACCATGATCCCAAACCTAGGCGGAGTATTTGGGCACTGGGGTGTCCTTTTGGGTTGTGTTTCATCCTTCAAGGTCAAATTTTCAAACCCCATCACCAATTAATCTTGATTCTTATCTATTATAACTACTGATGGTTATTGTTGTAGGAAGAAAGTTATTGAAGTATACATCACAACTTCACAAATGACCTTCCATAATGCACTGAAGGAGGAAAGTTAACTTTTTGGAGCCATGGGTCGAAGGTTCAAAGTTTGTATAGATCCACTGCACTATACAAATGACTACTCACTAGATTAGCTTAAGCAACCAGAGTTCACAAACAAGCCCCTAGAGCTTGCCTAAGATTGTACAAACAAGCTCCTTCCACTCTGGGTACTCTCCATAGGACATCATCAAGGTCGGCATGCCTTCATATTGATTGATGCATGAAGAGGTTATTCCCCTCAGCCTTATATATTAGGAGAGAATTCATTTCACTTTAGAGTTCACCTAGGATTGTACAGACAGGTCCCTTATGCTCTAGGTACTCTCTAGAGGGCATCATCAAGTTCTAAATAAACATCTTAACAATAATAGACAAAGTCAATGATACTTCCTCCTCTTCCTCTACTATTATTTCCAACAATGATGTTAATGTTTCCAGTGTTTTAGCATTTAGGAGTGCCCTTATCACTTTATCATTTAACGTTTAGGAAACACTCCCATAGTCAATTTATGACTTCTTACACCCTCTAATATTATTGATTTTTTCTTAATCATAATCTTATCTTGTCATTCATTTCCAGCTTTTCCAAAAATATTAGTGTTTCTCAGTTTTCTTACAATTAATGTGAGTTTGTTTAGAAGTATAATACAAAGTTCTGTAAAACTTTGGAGATTACTAGAAATTAGCACATCCAATCATGCCCTGCTATGTTTAAATTCTCACTTGGTTAACACCAATATCTCAGAAAAACCATCAAACAATTAGTTCTTGGAATGGAGACAAAATCCACTCGCACTAAAATACTTGTAGTACTATCAATGATAAAGGGTTGTACCATGACCAATAAATTTTAATAATAGTTTTGTGAACAATCCAACTTCTAGTAATTATATTGTTCATGCAATTCAAAAGAATACGTCTCAAGATTATCAGCATGCGCAAATTGTAATAACAGTTTTGTGAACAATCCAGCTTCTAGTAATTATATTGTTCATGCAATTCAAAAGAATACGTCTCAAAATTATCAACATGCGCATAGAGACAGAGTTGATGTTTGCATATTTGAAAACAATCGACACAATGTGGCATCATCTCGAAACAAATGATATTAATCGGACCACAACATTACATGTCACTAATAAAAACAAATATCCTAATACCACTTCATAGTACAATTTGAAAGAACGACCTGTAGTTCCTCCTTGGCTGCAGATACCAGGAGGAGCTGGTATTGGAAAAGATACAGGCACTTGCTCTCTCATATAGCAGTTGTAGTCACATGAGAAGAAACCTATAGTATATACTATACATCCAAGATAAACATGAACAAACAAACTAAGAACTCGATTCAACGCGATTGGATAAAAATACTCAAATGGTGGTAGCATACAATAACTACATCTTTTAAATTGATTTTCATATTTTCAGTGTACTTCAGTGTACCATGAAATTACAGTATTGTAATAGTACATGAATGGAAACAACTTATTTAACGAGAGCCACAGCAAGAGCAGAGACCCACAAACAGTTTTTTCCACTCGCTTCTGGTTATGCTCATAGAAGAGTGTAGCAGCAGTAGCAGACTTTAGGCCGAAAATAATCACAAAAAAACAGAAAGCACAAAGGGCTCACTTCCTCCTGAACATCTTAAAAGTATCCCTCAATGGGTGTTGATATTTTGATAATGAACATCAGAATTCATGTTATTGAGCTTTAGGCACTTCAGTTCTTCAGTTACCAATCCAAAAGTATATTATGACATCATCTCCATTATTTCTGACATTTGAACCCCCAAAAAAAATCTCTATCACTTTTCGGATAATGTCATTGGATTGTTTACATATATAATCACAAAATATAGCAATAAGTGAGACAAAACACAAGATATGGAAGGCAACAACCCCCACAAAATTATTATTCGTATACTCTTGGTATTCTAGCATTTGTGGAATAAGTTGGAGAGCTTCTTTGCTAGGGTATTGAGTTATGGTATATATGGCCACAAGAGAACCAATCCAACTTGTTGTAGACTTGTTTGATACCTTACAAAATGTGATCCAAATTAGGGGCCACTATGTTGACTTTGTCGCATACTCAATCCAAAAAAAGTTTTGAATCCCCAAATATATTTAGTTTTTTGACATCTTTTTGGTTGACCACATTGACAAGATCCTAGAGAGTTGAAAATTCAACTCTCATGTTTGTGCCCATACTTGGAGCATATTTGATATGCAAAAAATGAGCAAGTTTTTCATATTTCTTTCCACAATGATTTTATTTCATTGCTTTGATCTTTGATGTTGTGTCATCAATTAAAGATTCCATTCCTCCATTAGCAGGACTGCTTACATACAAACCTCCACTTTTAGGTTTTGTTTCTTTAAGTGGTTCACGCCCAATGAATATCTACTCATCGATGCTAGCTGGGTCATATGGTAACATTTCATCTAGTTTTCATCAACCTTTAAAGACAAAAATCCACATATCAAATGATTCACACCCATTAACAAGACAAAATAAACTGGCTATAATCCATTCTAGTGAGATGCTAGATATATTGAAACCATTCCCACAGGCTTTAGAAACCACTCTGGCTCCATTTCAAGTTCTGGATGGAAAGGCAAACTCCTTGCCAAAATATCTTGGCAATTAATCAAGTTCCCTTGCAGTTGCATTTTTCAACAACGAAGATAATTTTATTTTATAGTTTTCCATCAATCCTCCATCTAAAGTATTGACTATAGATAAAGCAGATGGAGTTAAACTGTCACTAGTGAACATGCCTACTGTGACAACATGTGATATCTATGATGGTACGGTTTCAAATTGTTCTGTAGTTTCTGCACTTGAGTCTGGATTCTCATCATACTAGTGAAAAACATAAAAACATATCTAAAAAACAAACAGGTCTTTCAGCAAATTAATTTTCAAATAAGATGACAAAATCTGAGCACAAGCCTAAAAAGTAGCAAATGCAACAACATGTGGCATTGGTAGGAAGCTCTTCAAATATGGAAAGGGAGTCAAAAGGAGAGTTGGTTGCAGAGGAGTCTAAACTTAGTGGTTCTCACAGGCAGGTGGAGGAGTTAATTTTGAGTCAGACTTCATCATCTACCTCAACAACTCCTTTAATGAAAACCCTACAGAAGAGAGTTAAAGTTGTTGATGGAGGGGCTAATTCTAACCTAGCCATAGAAACAGTTTTGCATTTTTCACTGCCAAAGCCTGATTTTGCAGCCCATCCTTGTAGGTCATTTAACAATCCCACAAAATGTGAAAAGATACTATTGCCAAATAAGTCATTAGGAAACATGGTTAATGTTGTGGACACTCCCTGGTTAAGGATATCAGGAGTTTCATCATCTGTAGATGAGATCACCGAAAGGGATATTTCTAGGGGAACCTTGGAACCTTTACAAGATTCAAAATCTATAAGTGAATTGATCATTGGTGATATGTCTTCATATTTGGGAAGCTCTGGTGAGGGATATGAAGGAAAAACATAAACTTCTGGGCCAGTTATAGAATTTTCTACAAAGGATGTTGGAGTAGTAAAGAAAACAGCAGAAGATATGAATTTTAATAACAATAATGTTCTCGTAGGAACATTTAAAGGCTCACCATGCAGTGAGGATGGCATTAAATCAGATTCAAAACTTAGAAATGTGAAGAATAAACAATCTGAATCAACAAGCGATAATGCTAGAAAAAGCTGCAACAATAATTTTGTTAATTCTGTAATTGGAGAGAAGCAAGATCTTGAAAATGTTCTCCATCCTGAGCATGGGACTGTTGTGGTTTTTGATTCCCCATCTGAGTTTTCAAGTTCACCTGATGTTGACATAAATAAAGAGTTGGCTTATTTTTCCAATTCTGTCATTGTAAAAGAAAATTCTAGTTTTCATGTTGGGGAAAGCAAAATCAATGGAATGCATGAGAGTAGGTTGGCATCTCAACTGGCTATACATGAAAATGGAACAGTGGTTGTTGATCAAAATATTCTCAAAGAGAAATAGGGTGAAGTGTTAGTTGTATCTGAGCAGTCAACAACAAATACAGGCAAGGTGTCAAAATGGGAATTACAATAAGAAGCTACAATAGTCCTCCCTAAAGTTGATATGGCTATTTTGGAGGAAAAACCAGGTTTACTGTCTCGTAACAAAGTTGTTGATTGCAAACAATCTTCTGGATATAGAAACAAAGGTAGGGTTAACCATGATAGTGCTAAAGTACTTGGGGAAGGTTCAATTGCCAATGTGAAGGAAATTGCCACACAAGATAAGGGTCAAGTATCCACCACTAATAGTGATATTTGTGAAACGTCTGCTCAACTTCAGGTGTCATCTTTGCGTGATGAACGTGAAGGCAAGCATGATTTAGTAGCTAGATTGACAGAAAAGGAGAATAAAAGTTCTTCCAATGTTTCTACAAAGAATAATGTTGCAAATATTGGTGATGCTGCCAAGGTAGTAGCTGTCAACAAGAAGAAGAAAAATAGGGATTTTTCCAGTAAGGCAAATGTTGTAGTTCCCATTGGGATTTATATAATGCTTATAAGGTTCAAGAGGAGAAGCAGGAAGATGTGAACCTTCTAGAACCATCTAAAATAGTAACCCATGACGTCAAGAGTAAGACTTCTTCAAAGGAGCCTGAGAAGCAAGTCCTGAAAGAAGTGGATGATTGGGAAGATGCAGCCGAGATTTCAACTCCTATGAATCAAGTAGCTATTTTAGTTACCGAATGTTCAGGAGATAGAAAGTACTCCAAATATTTTTTGTTGACAATCAAGGATCACTGCAAAGATCTACCAAATCATTTGGAAATTTGTCCAGACATTATTGAATTACTTGGAAATTCCCAAGCACTTGCAAGTCATGTAGGAGAGGCTGATGCATTAGCAAGCAATGCAAGAGGACTTGACAAGAAACTGAGTGGAATTATCTACTTGAACGTCATTGGAGAAATATGGCCAGTTTGGATGATGATAGATGGGCGAAGCCGGTGGATGCTTTTTCTGATGGCTGTGATATGCATATGGATGTGGATCTTAGTGGTTCCTCTGATGTTTTTCGACCTGTCCAAGGTTATAATATTGTCTTTGCAAGAAGGTATGAATGCCATCCTTTCTGGAGGGCCTTATGTGAAAGAACCACTTCCACAGGTTGGACTAGTGAGAAATAATTCTGATGCTGATAGGTGGCAACGTGTTTCTGGTTCGTAGAAGGGTTTGATTCCTCCTCCATAGCCTTCTCTGCCCACAGTTCATATATCAGAGAACTGATATGAAGTGGGCAAGGTTTCTGATGAGGATCGGTTGAAACAAAGACAAATTAAATCCATCCTTAATAAATTAATGCCCCAAAACTTTGAGAAACTTTTTGAATATGTCAATTAAGTGAACATTGACTCTACATCATGTCTTCATGGTATAATATTCAAATATTTGACAAAGCCTTGATGGAGCTAGCTTTTTGTGAAATGTATGCAAAATTCAATTTTTAGCTTGCTGCAGGAATACCTGAATTTTATGAAGATAATGAGAAGGTTGTTTTCAAGCAAGTTATTTTGAAAAAATTCCAGGAAGAATTTGGAAAAGATGAAAGAGAAGAGGCTGAGGCTGAGAAAGAAGAAGAGCATGGTGAAAAAAGCCTTTCAGCAGAAGAAAGATGAGAGAAGAAGGCTGCAACATGACGATGAATGCTAGGAATTATAAGGTTTATTGGTGAGCTTTATAAAGAAAGTATGTTGACCGAGAGAATTATGCAAGCACACATCAAGAAATTAATTAGTGAATTTTAGCATCCAGAGGAGGAAAATGTTGAAGCTTTATGCAAACTGATGAGCACTATTGGTCATATGATTGACCATTCAAAGGCCAAGGAACATATTGATGCTTACTTCGATAGGATGACAAAAATGTCTAATAACCAAGGGCTTCCCTCTAGGTTGAGGTTCATGTTGAAGGATCTGATTGATCTGAGGAGGAATGCATGGCAACAAAGGAAGAAAGTTGAGGGCCCCAAGAAAATAGAGGAAGTGCATCGGGATGCTGTGCAAGAACTACATGGAAATGGAGGTCGCTCTTGAGGCACCAATATGGGACATTCAGGTCGGAGACTTGTGACACCACTTGATCATGGTGGAAGAGGACCTGCGATGCCACCTTACATGGTAGGTGCACATATGGATTCACTTCCACATATGGGTGGGATTAAAGGGCCACAACCCCATATGGGACCACGTGACTGTGGATTCGCCAGTCAAGATGCTCGGATTGTGGATAGGGCTCAATTTGAAAATCAGTCTATGCCAAGCCCTTCAACACACATGGCTTTTGATGATGGCCACTTGACTCTTTGTCCTAAGGGAGGTCTTGGAAAGGGAATAAGAGGGAGGGTTCCGCCTCTGCCATATGCTAAGAGTTCTCTAGCAGATATTCCACCATTCACATCTTGAGTAATAGAAAAACATGTGCAAGTCCGATTTCAGGTTGCAGTTATGACCGAATGCCAGTTGGTATGAGAGATGAAGTTTTGACAAGGACTTATGCTGCATAAAATCCTTTATTTGCAAAATCATGTGTCTAGGAAAGAAATGTTTTTGATAATGACATAAGAGAGTTTAAGAATTTATACTCATCACGTGAAAGAGGTGGGAAGACTGCAAATGCTGAATTTCAACTGTAAGAACATTCTTCTCAAAGAAATCTGAGTTCACAACTCATTGAGGTTCAGCTTAGGAAAAAGGCTGAAATGGAAATCAAAGAATATTACAGGTGCCTTCCTTTACAAATCTTCCTTGCATTTTCATTAAGTCTTTTAGAGAAGTCGACAATTTTCCCTGACTTTTTCTTAATTTTGCATGACATACCATCCAATGTGAGAGATTTGAAGGAGGCAAATTTTGTGTAGATGACCTTAAAGCACCATTGTTCCATTCAACTATGGTTTCGCTTTGGATATTAGATTATTTATTTAGGAAATATGATGAAATTGTTCTTATGGGGAGTCTACTTACACATTTATGCAAGTCCGAGCCTTTCTTGCTAAAACAAGGACAACTTACTGAAGGGTAATGTGAAATTTTGTGTTTTTTCTTATTCAAGTTTGAATTTATTTAAGGACTACTAAAATCTATGTTCATTTGTGATTATGAATTATAACTATATATAATTTTGATGTTTCTAGGTTGGAGACTATACTATTTTCATTGGAGGATGCTACTGTTGATGCGCCCAAGGCTCCTGAGTTCCTTGGCCATGTAGGGTCAAAATCCACTAAGATGATTCCATGTCATTAGAAAAAATTTTCATCCTTCCTCGAAAACAAATACATTACGAAATAAGAGTTTCCCAAGAAGGAATTTATAACATGAAACCAAAAAAATTACAAGCAACGTTAGTTTGTATTTCCAAGGCATATGATAGAGAAAACTAGCTTTATTTAGGGTTACTCATCCATATAGGGTTCAATGTGCAATTACTTAACTAGATAATGAATTGTCTTTCCTCAAAATATGTGCAATTATAATTAATGGCTCAACCTATTATTCTATCATGCCTATAAGAGACCATGGATAGCTATGACTAATGGCTCCTTTACCATTTTTTACTAGTAGAGTAGGTGGTCCCAATAGAGTTATAATAGAGTAAAAAAGAACTATAAGCTTGAAAACTATACAAATAGGATTTGCCCTAAACTTGACATATTTACTTTTTGTTGATTATGTTTTTCTTTTGGGTGATATGACCAAGGTAGATGCAATTATGTTGAAGGACCCCACCCTTGAAGAACTAAAATTCCTACCTTAAAAACTACCAACAACTGAGGAGCTACAACAATGAACACCATCTTTGATTTGAACCTAAATAGTCTTATTATCTCCGAGTATTTCCCTAATCACAATGACCAGTAGATTCTCCTCATGGATTATTTCTCTCACTCTATTTATTAGTAAAATCCACAAAATGTATCGGTACATTTGAATATTTGGAAAAAACATATAATTGTTATCATTTAAATTATCCGTATCTCTTGGAGCCCCAAAATCCATTTGATTTGGATAAGCTTTATTTATAACCTCAAAAGAAACCCTATTATAAGTTGAAGGACCATTATGTCCTCTTGAGTCTTGACAAAGTATGATGGAATGAAATTGGGTGAAGACCAGATCCAGGTTTACCATGTCAGAACCTAGGTTCATTGAGATGATGACCTTTATTTGAAGATATCCACCATACAAACTAGGACCACCCATTCTTATCGTTTCCATATCTCTTTCATCATCAAGATTAACATACTGAGGACTTATAACCTGTGGAGGCCCATGGTAGTCATTGAAATGTAATTTATTAGAAGACATGCCATTTCTTATTATGAGATTTACCACATCTGAAAATGGCATCATTCACATCATTTTGAATAAGTCTATAAATTAGGTCAACATAATTTTTTTCACATTTACGACTTCCCTCAAATTTGTTGGTTCTTGAGGCTCGAGCACTTTCATAACAAAAATAGGCAAAGTCAAACAACAAAAAATGTCTACTCTCTTTTCATTTTCTAATATTATAATGAAGTTTTATTAGAGACAATGTTTGTTTGTTTGTTTTGGTTAGAAAAGGGTTTGTTCTTGGTTTTATGTGACTTTCAATTTATCATATGTAGCATGTTGAGAAATGGGAAAGAATAATGGTTGACATTTATCTTGCATAAATTGATGCTAAATGAAAGGATACATAGTTTAACCAAGCTACAATTCACTTTGGTAAAGGTGAAGGAACATCTTAAAAAACTGCTTAAGAATATACCATATACAAAGTTTGACCATAAGCTGTATATGCATTTTTCTTTTGTAGATATGTTCTTGTTTCTACCCAAGATATCACAACAAGAAATTTTGATATTGTAGAAATTGTTTGAGGACGTCATTGAGGTCGATTTTTCTGATGTCCTATTTGATTGATACTTTCTCATGTCAGGAAGGCTTTAAATATAAATTAATATGTTCATGAAACAAATCATATTAAAATTTTATAGATATAAAAGATAAAGACAAATTTCAATGTCTTTGTTTGATTTTTACTTGACTCTGTTGTGGGAAGGTTACAGAAAATGTGATTTGAAAAAGGACGAGGAGATGATGCATATCACGTCTTGGATATGGTTCATTCGCTGTTAGAGATCACTTAGACACCTAAGCCATTGATTTTGGACATGTTTCTAGTAGGAATTCCTATGGTTTTTAATTTTTTGATTATTTCACCTCATGGTTATTATTTTGGGCAAGCAAATGTTTTAAGAATACTAGACACGACATCGATGGACAGGCAAACAATTTTTTTATAATTGTAATTTCCATTCCATGATATCCTCTCTTTATTGTTTCATTGTATTTTGGACGTTTCTTTTGATTTTGTTGTCTTTAAACTATGAAATTGAAAATACTTAGTACCATGTCTATTTAAACAACAACCAAAGCTTGAAGATGAAATTAGTATTACACTGTATTGATTGGAATCGTTATAGCTATTTTGTGTTAAAATATTTTCATGGCTATCATAAAAAGTTACTTCATGTTGTTATTTGAGTACATGTTGTTTATCTACTTGACTAAGTTCATGCATTAGAAAATGAAATGTTGTTGTGAATAAAACGAAAAGTATTAAACATCACGCCTCAGATTATTTGTTTTCACATGTTATCTACAGCTTGAGATTTTTAGCACATAACTTAGTTGACATGATTGTTCCTAAGATTTCCTTGAAAGTTGAATACTAACTCACTAAGGTGTTCTTTTCTATATATGGTGATATCTTATTTGCTTTGTTTATACAGGTTATCTGGCCATATTAGAGTGGCAATTATCGCCCCAATGAAGAAAATTTGTTCGATTTTCTTACTTGTATGGGGAAAAATGACTTTGACGTTGCCGATGTTGAGGTATATGTCGTATAAATTATTTATATTCTAATTTAGTTTATATTCTAGTGTTCATTGTCTTTCATGTTTTACACTCTGCATTGTATCTTCTTTTGTTTTCAGAAAATGAACTCAGTATTGATGGTAATAAGCATGAATTGAAAAGAGGGGAGCAATAACATTGGAGCGACAAATGAAAAAAGAGAGAGAGGAGAACTTGTCTCGTGATACGTTTAGAGCCAATATCCCGCATAAGACACACATATAAAGACTGACGGTCAAGTCTTCAGAGTTGGTGAATTCATCTGCAATGCCTTTAAAACACAACAATAATGTTTTGAAGTGATGAAACACCATTTCATCTGTAAATTGTAGTCCAACCAATATTAAGTTGGAAAATCATATTGTAATACTTTAACATTTCATATAATATAATTTATGTGGTTGAAATTATTTATAGTTGCACTTGATATTGTTTAGTATTGTAATTAAAATGTATGACTTTGTGTTTTCAAATTAGATGAACATGCACATTGTATGACATTTTTTAAATCATACAAATTAATTTATGTTGATTAATAATGAACACAAAATCAATTTAAAAATACTAAATTAGTAGTTTATACTAATTAATGATGAACATAAATAAAATGAATATATGACTAAATTAGTCATTTATAATGACTATCAATGAAAGTAAATGAAATGAATATAAACTACTAAATTAGTCATTTATATAATAAATAAATGACTAATTCAAATGATAAATTTGTGACTATAAATGATGACTAAATTTTACATATATACGACTATTAGTAGCTAATTTACAGTATCTTATAACGCGACTAAAATTTAGTCATATTTCTTCGGTCATTAATTGGTTTCAAACGATGACTAAAATTTGCATATATATGACTATTAGTAGCTAATTTACAGTATCTTATAACACAACCAACATTTTGGTCATATTTGTTTGGTCATTAATTGGTTTTCTAGGGTGATCATAAAGTAATATATTTTGTTGTATATTTGGTCATTAATTGTGACAATTAATGACCAAATCAATGATTAAATCAATGACCAAATCAATGACCAAATCAATGACCAAATTAATGATCAAATCAATGAATAAATTAATGACGAAATTAATGATCAAATTAATGACCAAATATACGACTAAAAATAACCAATTAATGACTAAGCTAAAAACAACCAAAAGTCGGTCGCGTTATAAGATACTGTAAATTAGCTACTATTCATCACCGACTAAAAAATAGTCGTTTATATGTAAAGTTTAGTCATTTTTTTAGTAACTAATTAGCCATTTTTTACTAGTGTAGTATTTGAAAGGCAACAAATTAAAGAAGGGGGGGATGTTCCACTTTATAAACATCAATGATGATCAAACGATCATCAAAGGGATCCACAACACCTAGAGAAGATAGACATTTCCATTGGGATGGGCATGTCTGGAGGACTTCCAACATTGACATGGTGGTAGGAGACTTCACCAAGTACTCTACTATACTATATGTATGGGTAGTTTTAGAAGAAGCAACATTTCAATGTAATGGACCTTTCGTGATATTAGGGAAAACTTATACATTAGGCTAATAGATTTGTATGGTTCCATTTGGTGATGATAGGGGATTAGTGGAAAAAATTTCTTAGGACTTAGTTGTTGAATTATCCAGAGGATTGTCATAATGGTGTGACCAAGTCTGGAGGTTGATGTCTTCGAAATTCATCAAGATAATTTGGTAATTACTTTTTCCAGATTACAAAGGTTGAGGGGCTAGAGGATTCTAGGCGGTTTGGGAAGCCACATATCCTTGATGAGGGAATGGATTGGTAATCATTTTGATTTGCAAGGAAGAGGGAGGAGGAGGCGGATCCATAGGGTGAGGTCCTCTAGAAGCAATTTTTTTATCTTCCCATTTCTGACGCATATGAGGTAAAAGGGGATATTCATGTGTGTAATGGCCATAAGTACAACAATAAGGACAATGTTTATTATTTCTAAGAGCCTTGTTCTACTTGGGTTCTGTGCCCTATTTTTGGGTTATGGGATTAGGCCGGTTTCCCTTATTGGAATTAGGTTGTCTACCTTGGTTGCCTTTGTTACCTTGAGGTTGCTAGTTCTGGTTACCCTTCCCAGTATTCCTTCTGTTGGGGTTAGGATGAATATTGGCACTCTTCTACGCATACACTTGAACCTATGGAGGTGGTTGTTACGGTGGCAGAGGAGGTGGAGGAATGGAAGGTTGAGGAACTAATGTCGTTGGGGATGTAGCATTGGGTGGTCCATAGGGATAGTAAGGATTCACGACAAAATTTTGGTAACTAGGTAGAGAAACAACTGGCACTGGCATCAGCTGATGTGAATGTGCAAATGCATATGGCATGAGTATACCTTGGTAAGAGTTCACATGTGAAGGATCAGGAGGGGGATATGTGTAAGTGGAACTTCCCCCCCTTAGGGTTTACCATAAATTATAATAGGTGGAGAATACGTTGATGAGTGGGGTTTTGAAATATATCCAAGGATATTTTTAGTGGCATGAAATGCCCCTCATACATAAGAATCACAAGGCGAAGGCAGTTTAGGGAGGATAGTATAAACATAATCTGCTTGTTCTTAGATCAAATCAAATTTCAAGGTTATTTGGAGGGATTCTTCCTTAGATTGAGGGAAGTGAGAGGTGACATCTAAACCTATGGGGGCCAAAAGGGTTCTAAAAAACTATGCAAAAACCAATACATATACACATAGTCTTCAAACTTATGGGCTTTACAAATGCTCCTTCTTTTACACCACTCTTGTACATGGTCAAAAAGGTGGGTGGCAGAAGTTTGACGAAAATAGGTCAAAATTTTAGTACTGGTATCATATCGAAGAGGTAATTGAAATTATGAAAGAAATGCGTTGGCAAGATTTGCAAAGGTGGAATGATAGGAGTGCAGTTATTCGACATACCACTTGGCAACAACTTCAGTTAGGGTGCATTGGAATAGATGACGATGAATGGAATCCTTGGTAATGGAATTTGATGAACACCACATATGGAAAGAGTGAACATGATTGGTGGGATATTCTCCAGGATTACCTTCAAACTTAGGAAAGTATGAGGGAATTTCGTTGGGCATGAGAGGCCAATTTTGGTTATGGTTAAGGGGATCATTGATGAGCTGGCTTAAATCAGGAAGGATCAAACTAAACATATAGCAAAGCAAGGGTGGATTATTTTCCATGGTTGAATAGGATATGCCTCTCGGGTTACCTTGGTTAGGACCTTGGTCACTACCTGGGTTTCCAACACCCACATTAACACTTGATATGGTGGCGATGCAGGGTTATTAAGATGTGAAATTAGGGGAAGAAATCAAAGAATTATAAGAACTAGAGTTGGTATGAAAACTCAATGGAGGACTAGGTAGATGGATCCTAACTCGACGAGCAAGGGTGGGAGGATGTCATAAAGGAAACAGGGGGTGAAAGCCATGAAGTATCTGCGACAAATTCCTAGGGGGCACAATGGTGTCAGTAAAAAGATGATGTAAAAGGCTAAAGGGTGATGATAGGAGAAAAGAGTAACAAACAACAAGAAAAAACCTAGTGCGGTGGTGCCAAGTGTAAACTAATTATAATGACATGCTACTCTAATTCAAGAAAACACGTCTTATCAAAGAAAAAATGACCTCTATCCTAAAGGTGATCTAACTCCTAAAACAAGTCCTAGTTCTACTATTTTAGATTACCTTCCAAGAGAATTCTTACTTGACAGAATTTGATCCCTAGATGCAGAGTTGTCTAGAGAAAGGTGAGATATAGGACCAACTAATTTCCCATATCCATTCCTTTATGGTGTTTTCCTAAGATTGGCCGATAAGGTTACCTTTGTCCCATGGGGGAAATTGAGTCTTGAGATTCTTAATGATCACCCATGACACGAGATTCACTGCCACGAATTGGACAACCTCACAGAGAACCGCTCACACTGTGGCCTATCCCAACTCCCTATGAATTGAGTTTCTGACATGCTTCGACTTTGGACCATGGGATGGTGAAGGATTTTAAGCTCCCTAAGATGTCAACTTTCTATGTCTCAACGTAAGTGATCAATGGGTGTTTTTGGAATCCTATTCGACTGATCCTACACCTAACTACAAATATTATTTCGGCCTTAGTGACCAAGTGGGCTTAATATCTATGTGAGTTAAGTTATTATTAATGTGGATTGTTTCAAGTATTGGCTTGGCAGCTAAAACCAATTTCAAGTTTTCTTTAGGTGTGCATTTGTGAAATATGTGTTAAGTGGATGAGTTAATTATTCATGTTTTTATGATTCCATTGTTGTTTAAAATAAAGTGCATAAACTCTAAATAGTACTAAAAATGAATAGTAAAATGAAAAACAAACTTAAGCACGCAATTCCCCACCCAAGAAGGAAATCAAGCAATAATAAAAATCATGGAAAAAAGGAAACTCAAAGACACCAAAATGACCAAAAGATATATTTTCTAAGGGAATGGGATCTAAATGCCACAATATTTTAAAAGTGATGTAGAAAACCAACAAAAAATAAAGGTGAAAATGATGGAAAGTGGCATAAAACAAACTGCAAATAGTAGGATGCTCAAGGAGATCCTAACATTAAAAGACAACACAAGATTGTAAAGGGAAAGGAGTGATGTAAAAACATGACTAAAAGGGCTGCAAAATAGTGGGAAAAGCACTAAAAAATAGTGGTTAAAAATGTTTCCCACTAGACTCCTCAACTCAACAGTTTTGTTCCTAAATGAGAAATGTGTACTCTAAACACTAAGGGGTTTTTCCCTTCCTCAATGAGAAAAGTAGTAAGTGGAACTAGTCCTAGAGGTGGAACAGAAAAGAACATAAGCCCTTCCTAGCACACAGGAAAAAATCTCGACAAAAACTAAAAAAACTAAAAAAATTATGGAAAAATGAAAAACACAATTTTTGACATGGAAAGTGTGTCCGAATGCGGAAAACTAGTTGAAACGTGTGTTGGGGAGCACAAAAAATATGCAAAAAAGTGTTTCATCTCCTTCTTGGTTGGACTATGACCTACAGAAAGATGTGAAACCCAAACATAAACAAAACGTTTTCCAGAAAATAGAATACATCTTAAAATAGAAATTGAGAGGAATATTTTTTTTGAAAAGCGTTGAAAATATTTGAAACAATAGTCACCAAGTTTATGAATCATTACACCAGTGGAGTCACCATTTGTTGATGACTAAATAGCTAAAGACCCAATGTATTCGTCATTTTTTAGTATGAAGTATTTTTTCAAGTGAGTGAAAATCCCTTCACTTAAGTTATAAGTGACTTATAGCCCTAACAACATGTTGTAGATATTTCCCATGCTTAGATTTTGGAGCCTTCCCTTCTGGCCGCTGGAGATTATCTTTTACTATCATCAATTATTTTTTTTTCGATCAATACTTATATTTTATGTTGTGCTTGTGTCTTCTTGTTTTCATACTGATCTGATCTCTTAAGTCACAAGATAACCTTCCAACTTGACCTTGCAGCAGTTTTGGGCTTGCCTCTAGAAACTGTGCAATATTGGAAGGAGGGAAAGCCTTGATGATGAAAAAAGTGAAATCCATAATTGAAACGCAACCTTGAGCTTTAGAATTGCGCAGTCATGGATGGAAGCTCAACACCAAGCTCAAAAACTGTGCAATCCATTCCTTGAACTCATAAACTATGCAATGCACTAAGCCAGGAAGTTTCCCAACCCCATAAATTGTGTAATAATCCTTGTTAATGTGCATTTAAAGTTTCCCAAAAATAAAAAAATGGAAAATAATCCCTAGAAAATAGGGATGTCATCATTGGTTTCACGAAGGTGGCACAATTACTATTTTTGGAACTTTTCACCAAGTGTCCCTTTTTCCTTGATTTTTGGCATGCGCGTCAAAAACGCTAATATACTCATATATATTTAGTTGAACCCTCTAGATCTCATTTTTATATCAATCTTGGAGCTCTAGCATTCCCAAGGAGATTAAGTATCTTTTCGTGGAGTTTGCATTGCTTTTCCAGGTGAGTTTTTCTTTTGTTGTCTTTTACCGCTTTTTTTGTCGCTTTTTGTCATTTTTCTTCTGTGAGTGTTTTTATTATTATTTATCTTCATGGTTGTTGTTTTTTTAACTTATATTATATTGTAGAAGTGTTGGTTCATTCTGTCGTTCACCTTTCATAAGTGTCGCACTATTTTTATTTTTTTTGCACACTGGTGATCGTCGTTTCGACGACTCTCCTTGCACATTTTTTTTCCCTACATTTGTTGAGTTTCTAAACTTGATTCACACTTATCTATCCATACTTAGTAATATCTACACTTTAAATTTAATTATCACTTAGATTTTCTTGCTCCCCACAATCTCATTGGGTAGATATGCACTTCACTTGGCCATGAACTGACTTTCCAAATTGGGCATTGCTCAAGCCCAAGTCTCAAGTTAAGAACTTGGACTTTGAGACTGAACAATGCATAGTATAGGTTGGCCCAACTGCACATTGCATAGTTCCAGGGCTTAGTCCTGCTTCTATGGCCACCGAGACTGCGTAATACGCAATCTCTCCCTGACACTGCCTAGGTTGAATTGTGCATTGCGTAGTATCAAGCCTCAGGATGAATCACTGGTTGTTGATAATGTGCAATGCATAGTTCCCTCAGATAGTATATCTCCTTTAACCATGATAATTTCACAATCCTTCTCTTTAATTCACTGGTTTTCTTCCTGATATTGCTTTGAAAGTTTATTCTTTCAAGCTAATGTTTTCTTGCATGAGTATCTTTTCCCTCCTACAGGTATTACATTTGTTGAGCACCCCTCTCTTGCAATCATTCTTACCATGGCACCCAAGAGATATGATTCAAATGATACAACAAATAGCAGTACTAGGGAAGTAGTTGAGAGAATGCCAGTAAAATTTCTAGTGTATTAAGACACTCAACTGTTTGTGAAAAAGGAATTAGATCTTACATGGCATAAAGTGAATGAATATTTTTTAGCAAATAGTTTCTAGAGGAATGGTCGGGATTACACAGTTTGGCGCAGATATCCAGCCTTCCCATGTGCAGATGTTATCAGTTGGATTTTTTCACATATTGATGTGAAGACTATGACTTTGAGAAATGCTGGCAGATAGAAGCTTTCTACTTTTATGGTAGCACATTATTGTCTTATGTACCATTTTCCCGAGGCAAAATCACTCATGGATTCATAATTCTATGTCACCAACAACTTTGTAAACACAAAGGAAATTGTTAAATTTTGGGTGAAAGAGGCATAAAAGTTTCGATAGACACCCATAAACACATGGAAGAAAAAGCATATCAGGAGGGCCTATCAGCTCTTTTTTATTCTAGCTTGTAGAATCTACAACTGAGAGAGCATGGAGACCTTTCTTGAAGGGTGGAAAATCTTATTGATCAAGGTTGTGAACGAGGAGAAGCCATTCAACCAGTCAGATTTATTGGCTTGATATTTAAGTATCCATGTAGCGAATGCCCCGAATCCTCCCAAGGGAAGGAAAATAATATTCTACATGTCTTCATATATATTGAATCCAATATGTGCACATAATGCATTCCCTTGCATGGATTGGACTTGTACACAACGAGACCCTACCGTGTATATCTAATGCAGGTTTCTCTCAAATTGTAGCCACAAAGGAGTAATGGAAAAGCTAATTGATGGCTTCCTCATTCCACTAAACAAGATGATATTTGAGGAAGAACCACCTTGCATGTCACGTGGGGCAATGGAAGCAGAATCAAAGATCACAAATTGGTTTGCCTCACCGGATGACACCTTCCTTAGAGTATTCGATGGACAAAAGTCACCGCATATTTTTCCAAGGCATGCCGCTGATAAGATTTTCATGCAAGAAGTTGCATATAATATCTCCATAATCTTCTCAACAACATTACACAAGAAGAATAAATCACCTTGTCCAACTCTTCCTATGAAAATTGGATTGTACGAGATCAAGAACCCGAAATTTGCAGAAACCGAAGGAAAGGTGATATAGAAGTTTGCATTTGGTACTCAAGACTTTAATTCGTATGATCGCCACGGTATTTGAAATGACCACTGCATGAGAATTCACTTCCAGTGGCTTAGCATGACATTTCACTGGCCAAAGGAGGATCCATGGAAAAATTGTTATCATGCCTCCATGTTGACTTGATGGGGCCTAGACCAAGGTTCAAATATGGTTGCACGAACAAACAAAAAACCCTCTATTACCAACCCTTTTGGTAACGATATGTTGCGTAGACCGAAGTCTCGAAGAACGCAATATTAGGGGATGTTAGAACCAGGTTTCTTCATCTACAGGGACTATGGAGTGTGGCTTTAGGGCTTATCTTCATTTCAATACTTAACATAGCTTCACAAAACAACTATGCTAATTATACATTCATTTTTCAACACTTCTTATTGAATTGTCTTGCAGACTGCACGATTTTACTTTAACAAGCATAAAAAAACATAAATAACCATAAATAGGACTTCACGATTCAATTATCTATAAAAAACCTTAACTCAACACAAATGATATCAAAATAAAATTAAAGAAAACACATAAACAAAAAACACAGATTTGTCTTCAAAGTCTTTTATTATTACTCAGATCTTCTTAATACAACCCTTTTTGCCCTGTGCACTCAGCTGCAGGGGTTTGCACACTCAACTACAGAGTTTCTAAGGTCTTCGCACACTCAGCAGCAGGAGTCTTCCCTTTCCCACCAACAACAGAATACAAACTCAAAATAATGTTACATACAAGTGAATTATATCATTCATTCATCTACTTACAAGGACTATCCTAGACTCCTTATATAGTCTTTTGTTTTACAATACCATGGTCCTAAAACCATGGGCGGAGCTGAAGGTATACAAATTTATCCCATCCCTTTGTAAACTAAGGGGATTTGACCCACCCCAAATCCCTTAAGACTCTAACAAAGCTTTGGTGTTGCACGCTCTACTCCTCGATTTTCAGAGTCTTTCTCAAAATCTTGTATCAAGGGGTACACTATCCAACACTCCAAGTATCACGAGCCTATGATTTTTTCAGGAACTTCACAGGTGACTACGCAGAATGAAGCTACTCCAAAAGCAGTGCCAACAAAAGGGAGAAACTGAGCGTAATATAAGGGAAAGAGGAAGGTTTCTTATAGTCTAGGGGGAGAACAAAGCCGCAAGATGAAAATGGATCTAACTATTATGAAAGTGGTTTTAGCAGCAGAGGTAAAGTGGAAATAGAGGATGTATAGAGAAGAAAGAAGGCAAAGGGAAGAGAAGAGGAGATTGGAGAAATAAAATAAGAATCAAGAAAAAGAAAACAAGGAGAAGCGGGAATAAGAAGAGAGGTGAGATAAAATGGCAAAAGAAACAACGCAGAAACAAGTTGAAGAGAAAGAACATAATCGACAACCAGAGGAGGAAAGCGGATAGATGCAAAACAAAGAGCATGCTTAGTAGATTGAAGAATTGATAGAGATTGATGACATGGAGGACGAACCAGAGCTTTAGAATCAAGATGTTGACCTGATGCCAAGAAAAAAATAGGTGACCATTTAGTATCCACCCCCTCAAGCAGCAGAGTTAGATCCAAGTGAGGAAGAGGAATTTATTCCTCTTGATGATAATCCGGTTATGGACATGTAAAATCTACCATATGATGAATTTTAGAAGAGGACTATACAATCACGTAAGAATAATTTTCCGGATGAACTTGTATCTCTTGCGTTTATTAGAGAAAGGGTGACTATGGCAGACACTAGGAAGAATCCCGATGCCATTTCTACAACCAACTTGGACTTCGCAGGTGCAACAAATTCAAACAATGAGTATTTGATAATCGAGAAAAAACAATTGGAAAAGAACTTTCAGGTTGTAAGGAAAGAGGTTGGACAGCTTTGAGCAGTAGCTTAGAACACAGCTTTCACATAGGTCCATCCGGAAGAGCTGAAGGCAACGATACTCGATGAAGTATCAACACTTGGAGAGACCATGCAGAATCTCTATGGGTAGCTTGTTACCATACATAAGGTATATGTCCACTTGCATGACTTGCATCAGAAGTGTAGATATTTTTTCAAAAATCTTAAGGTTTTACAAGAAGCCATTATTGTTGTGCTTGAATGTTCAATGTGATACAAAGGGGCACCGTGTGAACTGGGAAATAAAAAAAAGCAGGAGACAGAGCTGGAGAAATCAAATGTTTGGATACTCATCCAGAATAACAAAAAAATCGCCTTTTTCATTGCTAGAATTTAGGCCTCGTATGCATGATTGTATAACATCATGGATCTCATGGTGAAGTCCCTCATGATCCCATCAGTTGGATCTCTCACTGAATCCAAACATAGGAACTGAATCAGGAATGAGATATATGAATACTTGGAGCAGTGCAAACAGATCTCTGCTAAAGAATAACTTGAAGTGAACAGACAGAACATGCAGAAGTACATCGACGGTCCTATCCAAATTAACATGATGATTCTCATGATAAATACAAAATTATAAACCGGTTCCAAGTCAGTGTACCTGTATGCCATGAAGGCTAGATTCCACTTCCATCCAGACGTCATCTCATTGTTTTAGGGACTCATTGCGCAGTATAGAGCTTGGAATTATTATGTGACCGAGACACATTAAGTGGAAGTTTCTAAGCTATATTTGCCCCAAACTCAAGCATTATAGTGTTTTGTGTTATTAGGATGTATAGTTGGCTCTACCCAATTTTATCCTATATGGGTACGAGGAAATTGTAATATTCTTTAGTAAATAATTGTGGATGTGAAGAGTCGTGATGTAATGTAATTGAATAGTCATTTCTAAATAAGTTGAAGATTCATGAGGTAATTCTAAGAGACACAAAGGGGAATGTGAAGAGTCACCCCTTTTGTTATAAATACATCCTCATAACTCATGTAAAGGGATTTTAGGGAGCCAAGATTTGGCTAGGCTTAGGCTTAAAATCAGAACCTTGGGAGTTTTGTGAGAGCCTTGGCTTCTCCATAGCATAGAAGGGGTATATTTATTTGGAGGAGTAGATGATGTTGACTTCACGTTCCATTATTGGGGCTAGTGTTCCATCAGTTGCATCTATATGATTATAACTTTCACTTTAATAAAAGCTCGGAGCTCACACGTTTTCATGCATATGTTGTGAATATAGTAGTACTATTCTAGTTTAATTTGAAATGTATTCTATTTCAGTTACGTTTATACTTATAAAATATTTCATTTGCATTGGTATGAATATTGTTGAATGCGTGTTGTATTATTCCATCACTATTAACTTGTGAACTATTTCACATGTTATCTTGTGATCTCATTATGCTCGTTTGTTCCTTTCAAGTTGTGTACTATTATAGGCTTATAAGGGGCTCACTCATTTTCCCTTCATGTGTTAGAACCTTCATGCATCACATTTGACTTCCTACATGGTCACACACTTACTCTCACCAATGTCACCATACATCACTCTATGCGTTATTACAGCCAAGGCACATCATTAAAACTCACTACATTGGAAACCGGGCCATATTCTGGATGGGACTCCTACACCAATTGGTGTGAGTTATAATTGGGACTTCATGTCGTGGATATCCCCTGAATGATGGCAATTCCAACACCATCAACATTTATGACACTATAAGGAGGGCCAGATGACAAGTTGATCCCATGAAGTTTGTTTGAACCATCCGGACTCATTAATGGCTTCTTCCCATATCTTATCCTCAACATGTTTTTTCAAGTGACTCTCCATCTCCTTCTCATAAAACAACTCCATTTCCAGAAGTTGAGGTGGGAAAACTTGAGAATTCATCCCTTGATTTACCACCGTCTTCTCCCAACTCCCATAATCAGAATTTTAGTAAAAATTTGGACTGCAAATCTAAATTTTGTTATGAAGTTTTATCTCCTCATCCTCCATCCATCACTTCCTTTGGTCCTCCTGATTGTGAATTTTTGTGTTCACCCATTTAGAATGTTTCTTTTGATGTTCATGACGATCAAGTTCATGATGGAGTTGGTGTTTAGCAGCAAACTTGTGATATCATTTACGATGACTATGTTTGGGAATCCACATCTGAACAAGAATCTGCAATGAAGGATGATTATTTTCCTTCCACACCTCTCCCTCATTACCCTGACATTTTTTGTCATTCTGCCATTCCTATTGAATCTTGCGAAGAATTAGTTTTATAATGATATTATCTCCAATCATTCTTAGAACTCGTGGGCAGGGAAAATTTTAGGGGATAATATTCACAGGTGGGCTAATTTTGGATTCTTTTTCCAAAAAAAAGATTCGCCAATTTCCATTTTTTTCTAAAATGATTCACCCAAATTTTATAGTACACCATTATTATCCCTTAAAATTCGCCAAAATATTTTATCAACTAATATAAAATCATTTCAAATCTAAATATTTCTACAAAAATATCACCAAAATTTTTACAATTTGCATATTAGGGACTACTAAGATTTTCCAAGGTGTCTAACTTTAATACAAACTTCCATATTTTTTAAATTTCCCTGCTCATGGGATGTCAGTTTTACACACGAACGTGGAGAGGAAAAATCTTCTCTTCTCTATTTCTCCAATCTATCATCTCATCGATATGAAGAAATAGAGGGTGAAATTTATTGTCTTCAATATTCCCCTATTTACGATTCGTCATATCATGAGGATGCCTCTATTTTAGATCTTGAAATTTCTGATCATGGTTGTCGTGATATTTTGACCAATTCTCCTAGTCACAACTCTGATTTTTCCACTATTGATCTTTCTAAGCCACTGGTCTTTTATTCTATATCTTCTAGAGTTGGATCTTCCATAAGCTTTCAAATCACTTTAGCCTAAGTTGATGGTTATTTCAGGTTCTCATAGTCTTGAGGCTAGTTCCACTTCCAATCAGAAAAACATTGTATCTTTCAAGGCTCCTCATCACTCTGCGACACACATTGAAAATCAATCGGTTTCACAATTTTTGCATCCTCCATGTTTGTTGCAAGATCCTATCGCTCAGTCACTAGAGGAGTCATAATTGGAGACCTCTAATGCGAAAAGAAATTTTTCTTCTTTCTTCATGTTCACCCAGTTCAACATTTTGAAAATTTTTCCTTGCATGTCTTTGAGTGAAAATGTGTCAAAACACCATAATGTATCCGCAAGATGCTTTACATGTGCTTTTCTTTCATAATTTTCTACATGAATTTTCAAACTTCGGACGTCTTGGTATGTATTGTATTATATTTCTTGTATATTGTTATTATTGAATATATTTATTGATAATAATTCTCTCACCTCTATAGGCAATCCAATGCATCGGTGGTTACACTGCGAATTTCATTTTACGTAGTCTCGTCTAGTCTCCATTAGGTTAGGAGTAATAGTAGTTGTTTGTTGTTTTCCTTCTTCTTCTTTTCTTTGATTTAATTTATGCTCGGCTCCTTTCCTTTTTTTTCTTTCCAGTCATAGAATATCTTTTGCATGATACTGTGTTTGGTTTTCGAAGAAAGCATGGTGAAGTCCAAGAGGAAGTTGTGCTACTATCAATGCTTGATTATCTATTTATTCCTCTCCTTGCGTGAATGTTTCATCTTTTAGTAAATGATACTTTGATGGAAAATATTTCCTTTTCCGGAAAAAACCATACTGGAACCATGATGCTTAAATCTATAACTATTACTTCCTACTCTAATCAATTTTTTATAATTGTTGGTTATCCCTTGTCAACTAAGTCAAGTAGAGTAAGGAGGGGAGGAAAATTTAACAAGTGTTTTAGAGGTATATATAAATATCCTTCTCTGAAGGGACAACATATCCTTTTCTCAATAATTAGAGATCCCTCTTCCACCTTATGAAATTAATAAGTTCCTATGCACAATTCTATGCACAAAAAAATGAAAAAAAATGAAAAAAAATAAAATGAAGGGTGAAAGAAGAGAAAGGCGTACTATGCAGGGAAGAGAAGAAAGCAAATTCATTGGGGCACTCTCTAGGCTCGCTGGCAATAGAGCAATGTTTGTGTTCCTAAAGTAACATCACCAGGGTATTGTCTAGGCTTGCTAGTAGTGGAGAAACACCAGAGATGAAAACTAAGACTCTAACAATTATTTTACTTATGTATCTATATAATTCTCATACCCAATCGAAACAACTCAGTTTTACTTGGCTTGGTTATGTGTGTCATCGATGAAGAGAATGGTAGGGACTATATATTTAACTCAAGATAAGTAAATAAGCTACGATAATCAATGAACTGAACAATACTTCCTGAGGATTTATAATTGTTTTGAATGAGACAAGACCCATACAAAGAGTTTGAGTTCTACCAGTTTTTCACCAAGTGTTGTAGCTACTACAACCACCCTCCAAAAAATTTCCTACGCTTCGATTTTGGAGCCTTCCCTTCTATCCATAGAAGCGTATCTTTTACTATAATAAATTATTTTTTCTTTGATCAAGACTTATATTTTTATATTTTTCTTGTGTCTGCTTGTTTTGATACTAATCTGATCTTTTAATTCACAAGCTAACCTTTCGACTTGACCTTGTAGCAGTTCTGGGCTTGCCTTCAGAAAATATGCAATATTTGAAGGTAGGCCAACCTTGATCATGGAAACTACACAATCTAGAATTGTAGCTCATCCTGAGCTTGATAATTGCGCATTCACGAATGGCAGCCCAACACTAAGGTAATAAACTGCGCAATCCATTCCTTGAGCTCATATACTACACAATGCACTAAGCCAGGAAGTTTCCCAAACCCTATAAATTATGCAATCCTCCTTCATAGTGTGCATGGAAAGCTTCCTAAAAATAAAAAAGTTGAAAAATAATCTATGAAAATATGGATGTCGTCATTAGTTTCGCGAAGGTGGCACAGTTACTATTTTTGGAATTTTCTGCCAAGTGCCTTTTTTTCCTTGATTTTTGGCATGCGCCTCATAAACCCTAATCCTCTCAAAGTTATTTAATTGATGCCTCTATATCTCATTTTTAAATTCAATCTTGGAGCTATAGAATTATGAAGGAAATCGAGGAGCCTTAGATGGAGTTTGTGTCGCTTTTCCCGGTGACGTATTCTTTTTTTGATCCAGGTGGATATCGGTGGCCACCCACCTATTCCATTTGGACTAGCACCATCAAATCTTGCAGCTTTTCACATTCAGCACAACTTACTATTTTTAGCAGGTTTTCGGGTCCTCCACTCCCGGAGCCGTTTTGGGGCATTAGTAATCCAGATGCATATTGGTGGCCACCCACCGAGTCCATCTGAACCCCCACCATTAGTTCTTTCAATTTTCAAGTTGCAGCAAAACTTACTATTTTTAGCAGTTTTTTGGGTCCTGAACTTCCGGAGCCGTTTTGAGGCCCTAAACGACGTTTTTTGGGAAAACGGAGAGCAACATGGGTCCATGGACCGATGTTGCTCATTCAAAAGTTGTACTCCTCGGATAGATCTTTCTAACGAGCTATTGAGCGCGTCAAACGGAGATCGGATGCCAAAGTTACGCCCCCGGAAAGTTGAACCACCAATTTACCCAAACAGGCGCCCATAGTTTTGGCGCCTCATCTCCTACGGCTAGGTTTTTGGACGTTTCAGATTCTACATTGTTTCTCAACAATAAATAGGCCCTCGAGCCTCATTGTAACACAGTTCAGAGGCCTGTAGCCACCACATCTCTTCTCAGAGATAGCTACTAGTGCCCTAGCTAGTTTTATTTCCATTCTGTTTGTAAGCAAATTTCAGTTCTTTGATATTAATGAAATAAAGTGTTATTTCTGCTGCATCTCTATATTTATGGTTATATGTTTATTCTGTTGCGTTCCTGCATAAATCCGGATCAATGGTATCAGAGCGGGTCTGATCTTTCTTTGTTTTTCTTTGCATGTCCCCAACGCGGTCAGGGTATAAGGAGTTAGGGCTCGATCTGGTTGAACCCTTGCAAGATCAGCCTCGCAAACCCCGACGACCTCCCATGGCGAAAGAAAAGAAAGACGAGGGAGCAGGAGATCCTATCAAAATACTGCTCGAGGAGGCTCTCGAGAAACAAAGGAACGTGATGATGGATAACTTTGCTCAAATCCTTCAACGACTGCCCACATATGGCGCATCTGCATCCAACAGCCACTCGGGAGGCGCCACTCCCTTCAAGGTACAGGTAAACTTTGACATTCCTATATTTGAAGGAAAAATAGATGCAGACGCTGTAGACAGATGGTTAAATTTGTTGGAAGGGTATTTCTCGGTCCATGACTTCTCCGACCGAGAAAAGATTATTTTTGCACTCCTCAAAGCCGCCCCCCATGTCAAAGACTGGTGGGAAACCTACCGTGAGCAAGAGGGCGAAGGGGAACCCTCTCTGTTCTCGACCACACCCACTTGGAATTCATTCCGAGATGGCATCAAGGAACAATATTACCCTGTGGGGAGCTATGAGGACAAATACATCCATTGGACCATGCTGCGGCAACAAAAGGATCAAGATGTGCACGAACTGACGAATCTGTTCCATACCCTGCGCACAAAGTTGGGTATTAAAGATTCAGAGAGACATTTGGTGCTCAAGTACTGCGGCTGTCTACACAAACACATTCAAGAGGAAATGGAGTTCCTCGACATTACATCGCTTGGCACGGCATATCGCTATGCCGCCAAGATCGAGCAGAAATTTAAGCAGAAGAAGCGAGACTTTGGATCTGCGAATCCGAAAGGTGCCCCCGAAACGAAGAACAAGGGGCAAGGCCAAAGCAATGTGACTCAGAACAACACCACAAATCCAAAGAAGGACACAGGGAAGTGGTGTGAATTTCATAACAGCCCCACTCACAGCACAAATGAGTGTCGGGCCAAACAGTCTTTGGTGGCCGAACTAAAGGCACCCTAATCAGATGCATTTTCTGATCCTGAGTTAGAACCAGACAAAGGAAATGACAAAGGGAAGCAGATCATTGATGCGGATCCCAGTGCCATTGTTGCCACCACCAAGATCCAGAGGGAGGGTCCAGAGGATCCAGAGGAGGGGGAGCGCCTCTTCCAGTCGCAGATGTGGGTGATGGGTTCTCCGCTGCAATTTATCGTCGATAGCGGAAGCCAAAAGAACCTCATCTCAGCAGAGGTCATGAAGCAGCTCGGCCTACCAACCATAGCACACCCGCAGCCATATACCATCCGGTGGCTCCACTCAGGGAGAGATCTCCGCATCCGCCAACAATGCCGCCTTCCATACAGTATCAAGCCATTCACGGATGAGGTATTGTGTGATGTTGCTCCTCTTGATGTAGCTGATGTATTATTGGGCCAACCATACTTGTGGAGGCGACATGCTGTGTATGAGTCTAGGCCTCGTGCTGTTATTATTACTTTGGGAAATAACTTGTACAGGATACCAGAGGTAGCACCGCCTCTTGTCATCTCTTTAACTACTACAAAACAACGTAGTAAGATTGTTTCCCAAACCAAGAAATTAATTTTCCTTACAACTCACTCATAGGGAAAGAAAAATATTGTGGCCACAACCTTGAAACAGGACTCCCTTGCACGGCTGCAGCAGATGGACAAAGTCATGGAGGAATACGAGGAAGTTTTCCCCTCACTCATAGAGGTTCCTCTACACTGTCAGGACAAGCACTCCATTGATATGACTCCCAACGCACCACCGCCTGATGTTGCCATACATCCTGCAACTACACATATAGAATCCAAACATGTACTGTCTGAAGCTGATAAAGAAACCAAATGCATCCAGCATGTCCACCCGCAGGTCCTTGACATCTTCAACACATCTAATATTCAGTTCAACAGAATTTGCCTCATCTCATGGAAGATCTCAACGCAATGGGGACCATTGCTTCCTAAGGAGGGAGGAATGATCCAGGTGGATATCGGTGGCCACCCACCTATTCCATTTGGACTAGCACCATCAACTCTTGCAGCTCTTCATATTCAGCACAACTTACTATTTTTAGCAGGTTTTCGGGTCCTCCACTCTCGGAACCGTTTTGGGGCATTAGTAATCCAGATGCATATTGGTGGCCACCCACCGAGTCCATTTGAACCCCCACCATCAGTTCTTTCAATTTTCAAGTTGCAGCAAAACTTACTATTTTTAGCAGTTTTTTGGGTCCTGAACTTCTGGAGCCATTTTGAGGCCCTAAACGACGTTTTTTGGGAAAACAGAGAGCAACATGGGTCCATGGATTGATGTTTCTTGTTCAAAAGTTGTACTCCTCGGATAGATATTTCTAACGAGCTATTGAGCGCGTCAAACGGAGATCGGATGCCAAAGTTACGCCCCCGGGAAGTTGAACCACCAATTTACCCAAATGGGCGCCCACAGTTTTGGCGCCTCATCTCCTACGGCTAGGTTTTTGGACGTTTCAGATTCTACATTGTTTCTCAACAATAAATAGGCCCTTGAGCCTCATTGTAACACAGTTCAGAGGCCTGTAGCCGCCACATCTCTTCTCAGAGATAGCTACCAGTGCCCTAGCTAGTTTTATTTCCATTCTGTTTGTAAGCAAATTTCAGTTCTTTGATATTAATGAAATAAAGTGTTATTTCCGCTGCATCTCTATATTTATGGTTATATGTTTATTCTGTTGCATTCCTGCATAAATCCAGATCATTTTTTTTGTCTTTTGCCGCTTTTTCTGTCACTTTTTGTCGTTTTTATTAAGTGAGTGTTTTTTTTCTTGTTTATATTCATGGTTGCTAGATTTTTAACTTATATTAGCTTGTAGAAGTGTTTTTTCAGTATGTCATTCGTCTTTCATAAGTGTCGCAATACTTTTCTTATTTTTGCACACCGATGATCATCGTTTCAGTGACTCTCCTTGCACATTTGATTTTCCCTCCATTCGTTGAGTATCTGCACTTGATTCATTCTAATATATCCATACTTAGTTATATATACACTTTAACTTGCATTATCACTTAGATCTATTTGTTTCCCACACCCTCACTGAGCATATATACACTTCACTTAGCCATGCACTACCTTTCCCAATTGGGCATTGCGCAAGACCAAGGCTCAAGCTAAGAACTTGGCTTTTGAGACTACGTAATGCACAATATAGGATGGCCAAAGTACGCATTGAGTATTTCCAGTGGTCAGTCTTTCTACCTTGGCCACTGAGACTACGCAATGCAGAGTCTCTCCCTAACACTACCCACAATGAACTCCACATTACACAGTCTCAAGCTTTAGGCTGAATCACTGGCTGCTGATATTACATAATGCACAGTTCTCTCAGCTAGTATCCCTCCCTTGGCCATGAGAATTGCGCAATCCTTCTCATCAGTTCACTGGTTTGTTTCCTGATCTTGCTTTGAAAGTTGATTTGAAGAAGCTAATGTTTTCTTTCCATGAGTGCCTTTTCCCTCCGATAGGTATTGAGTTGTTGAGCACCCATCTCCAGAAGCCATGTTACCATGGCACCCAAGAAATATGCTTGAAAGGATACCACAGAGAGCAGTATCGGGGAAGTATTTGAGAGAACACTGGTAAACTTTCAAGTGTATTCAGAAACAAATTTTTTTATGGAAAAGGAATCAAGTCTTACATGGAAGAAATTGAATGAAGCTTTTTCAGCTTAAAGCTTCAAATCATATCTAAAGGACCAAGAGGTAGACATTAGTATTCAAAGATCAAGATTACATAGGGTTGTATGCAGATATCCAACTTTCCCATTTGCAGATGTTATCAGCTGGATTGTTTCACATATTGATGTGAAGACTATTCCTTTGAGCAATTACAGCGTACAAAATCTTGCAACTTTTCTGGAAATGGATTACCGTCTTATGTACCATTTTCCCAAGCCAGAAGCACTCATGGATGCATACTTTTAAGCCACCAACAACTATGTAAGCATGAAGGAAATTGTTAAAGGTTGGGTGAAAGAGCCATCAAATTTTTGACAAACACCCACCAACACATACAAGACAAAGTCTCTCAGAAGAGCCTATCAGGTATTGTTTATCCTATCTTGCAGAATCTATGACCAGTAGAGCATGGAGGCCTTTCCTGAAGGGTGGGAAATTCTATTGAATTAGGTTGTGAATGAGGGGAAGTTGTTCAACTTGTCATATTTGTTTTCTCGATAGTTAAGTATCCATGTAGCCCCCGAATCCTCCCAAGGGCAGGAAATAAATATTCTACATGTCTGCATATCTGCTAGATGAAATTTGTGCACATAATGCATTCCCTAGCATAGATTTGGCTTGGACACCACGGGATCATGCCGTGTATATGTATTCAAGGTTTCTCTTGGATTGCAGCCACAAAGGGTTAATGGAAAATACAACTGACCACTTCCTCATTCCTCTATATAAGATGATATTTTAGGAAGAACCACCTTGCATTCCACATGGGGCAATAGAAGCAATATCGGAGATCACAAATTGGTTTGCCTCACCAGATGGCACCTTCCTTAGAGTATTCAGTGGACATAAGTCACCGCATCTTATTCCAAGGTATGCCAACGATAATCTTGTCATGCAAGAAGTTGCATATCATCTCTCCACAAGATTTTCAGCAGATTTGCACAAGAAGAAGAAATCACCTTGGCCAACTCTTCTATGAAAATTGGATTGTACAAGATAAAGAACCTAAAAGTCATATATACTAAAGGAAAGGCAATAGATAAAATTTCATTCGGTACTTGGGACTTTAATCCTTATGATTCCCACAGTATTTACAAAGACCACTGTGTGATAATTTAGTTCTAGTGGCTTAGCAGGACATTTTACTGGCCAGAGGAGGATCCATGGAAGAATTGTTATAATGCCTCCAACTCTTGAGAGCCGGTCAGTTTTGCAGGAACTTCACTGGTGACTCTGTAGAAGGAATATACTCTTGAATCAGTTCCAGCAGAAGGGAGAAACCCCGCATAGGATAAGGGACGGAGGAAGGTTGATTTTAGTCTAGGCGGAGAATGAAGCCACAAGATTAAAGTGGATGTATCTATTATAAAAGTGGCTTTAGTAGCAGAGGAAATAGAGGATGGAGAGAGCAGAATAGAGGAAGAGATAAGAGTAGAGGATATTGGAGGAAAAAAAATAGAAGCAAGAATAAGAAGAGAAGGAGAATTGGGAAGAAGAAGAGAGGCGAAGATAAATAGCATAAGAAATAGTACATAAACAAGTTGAAGAGCAAGAACATAACCGAAAAATAGATGAGGAGAGTAGACAAATGCAAGAAAAGGAGCTTTCTTAATAGATTGTAGTATTATTAGAGATCAATGACATGGAGGCGGAACTAGAGTCGCAGAATCAAGATTTCGACCTAATTACAAGCACACCGTTCACTCTCCAACCCCTCTAGTAGCAAGAGTTAGCTCGAAGAGAGGAAGAGGAAGTTGTTCCTCTTGATGATGATTTGGTTATGGACATGTACAACCTATCGTACGATGAACTTCAGAAGAAAATTGTGCAAGCATGTAAGAATATTTTTCTGAATGACCTCATATATCCTTCATTTATTAGACAAAAGGGTGATTCTGATAGACACCAGGAAGAATACTTATTCCATTTCCATAACAAAATTGGCCTTCGTAGGTGCAGCAAAGTCAAACACTGAGTATTTTATGGCAGAGAACAAGCAATTGGAAAATAAATTGCAGTTTGTAAGGCAAGAGGTTGAACAACTTTGAGAAGCACCTTATAACACATCGTCCACACAAGTCCACTTGGAAGAGTTGAAGGCATCGATACTCGTCGAAGTATCGAAACTTGGAGAGACCATGTAGAATATCTAGGAGGAAATTTTTATTGTGCATAAGGAATTTTTTCACTTGCACGACTTGCAGCAAAAGTGTAGACATTTTTTCAAAACTCTTAAATTTGTACAAGCATCCATTTTTGTAGTGCATGAATGGTTAATGTGTACAAATGGGAACCACGTGAGCTGGGAAAGAAAACAAAGCACAAGGCAAAGCTGGAGAAGCGAAGGTTTGAATACTCATCCGGAATAACAAAAACTCACCTCGTTTATTGCTAGCATTCATGCCTCATATGCACGTTTGTATAACAACATGTATTTCTTGGTGAAGTCCCGTAGGATCCCATCATTTGGCTCGCTCACCAAAGCGAAATACAAGAACTAAGTCAGACATGAGATGGATGAATACTACGAGCAGTGCAGCAGATTGCTGCTAAAGAAGACATTGAAGTGAACAGACAGAACATGCATAAGTACATCAATGGTCCTATCCAAATTAACATGATGCTTCTCATGATAAATAATGAAGTGTAGACTGGTTCCAATTAAGTTTACCTAGATGCCATGGAGGCTAGAGTCTACTTCCATCCAAACATCATCACACTTTTTGAGGGACTCATTACACAGTATAGATCTTAGCACCGTTATATTATTAAGACGTATCAAGTGGAAGTTGTTGAGATAGAGTTTCCCCAAACTGAAGCATGATAGTGTCTTGTCTTATTAGGCTATCTAGTGGGCTCTACCAATTTTTTTGCTATATGGGTATGAGGAAATTGTAATATAATTTTGTAAATAATTTGTGAGTGAAATTCCAAGTGTCAATTGTGGAATTTGAAGAGTCATGATGTAATTTAATTGAATAGTCATTTGTAAAGAATTTTAAGAGCCATGAGGGAAGTACAAGAGTCACAAATGGGAATGTGAAGATTCACCCCTTTTGTTATAAATACATCCTCATAACTCATGTAAAGGGATTTTGCGGAGCCAAGATTTTGGCTAGGCTTAGGCTTAGAATCAAGAGGTTGGGAGTTTTGTGAGAGCCTTAGCTTCTCGATAGCATAGAGGGAGTATCTTTCTTTGGAGGAGCAAGAGATGTTAAATTTACATTCCACTATTCAGGCTAGTTGTACGTCAATGGTATATGTATGATTGGAAATTTCACTTTAATAAAAGCTCAGAGCTGACATGTTTTCATGAATATGTTGTGAATATAGTAGGACTATTCTTGTTGTATTTTCGATGTATTTTATTTCACTCACACTTATGCTTATGAACTATTTCGTTTGCATTGGTATGAATCTTGTTTAATGTGCTTTGTTGTATTATTCCATCACTTCTAACCCTTGAATTATTTCGCATATTAGCTTGTGATGTCATTATGCCCATGTGTTCCTTTTAAGTTGTGTACTATTACAAGCTTCTAAGGGACTCACTCATTTTCCTTTCCCGTGTTAGTGTAATATTCCAAAATTAGCTTGCAACTAATTGGACTATTAATTTTTTCTTTTTTCATTTAGATAAATGAATAAGTGGGTAGGGAGACCCATAAATATCTTTAGTAGGAATAAAATCCCTCTTAATGTGAATAGGGATCATCTTGATAGCTGGATAAAGCACCTCCATGTGTGAACAGGGGAAAAAGCAAGTGGACAAGGTCAATGTTGACCAAATCAACAGTGCTGGTATTGAGGGAGTGGATCATCAATTAGAGACAACACAGTGTTAATGGAATAAATTCTCCATGAGAGTAATGGCTTTAATGAGTGGGACCCAAGGTGAGAAGGCTCACGTTGCATATAAAAAAGGGGAAGGCAGCCATAGATGGCATGTTAGATGATTATTGATTTTTTGGTTATGACTGTTTGCACTCTTCAGCTGATTAGTGGAGTTTGTTGTGCTGTTTAGCACAAGGGTGTTCCCGAGCGGGAATCCCACACTCATCATCAGGGGACTTTGAGTGCCTAATTAGGAGAGTTTATTGATCTGCATAGTCCACATTTCGGCATCAGGCCAAGATTTAGTCTTCATCTACAAGGCAGTTTCTGTTTAGATTTGTGTTGTGTTGCAAGGTAGAAGCAGTGGAGGCTTTGTAGGGCCATTTTCTGAGCTTGTTTTAAGTGGAGGAGACATTATTTCCATTGGGAGGCTATAGATGAAGGTCCTTGAGATTTATTTCATATTTTGGCACCAGACCAACTTATTTTCATCTCCTATAGTGTAGATCCCCTTATAGATTGTGTTATTCCAGTGAGCATTTGCAGTGGAGGATTCAGTGCTTGATATGGGAGGGTGAGATATTCAAGGAAGTGATCATCCTTTCACTTGGAGGATATATTGGACGATAACTATACATTTCATATCAGTTTCAACCACCTCCTTTCTAGTATTCAATTGCAGCTACTATTCAGCCCTAGGGCTGCATTCCGACATTTTTGTATTTTGGGTATTTCCGGAAACCCTTTTTGGGTTGTCTTGGAAAAGTGTTTGGGGGCATAGATCTCTATCCCTGACACTCTTTGAGCTATATAACAGAAGATCCATATCATTGTACACATCCAGTAGCAATATATCCTCAAAAAATGCGTTATATTGGCTCATGACATTTGTATAGCAACTATATTCCATGTATTTACATATTTTCTTATTGGAGGCTTGTGTTATATTGCTTGAGTGACTTCATCCTCAAGATTTTGTACCCATTATTGCTGATATGTCTAATAAGATGGCTTTACATTTGTCTCATATATTGGTATATTGATATTCACTGCTACTTTTCCATTATTGTGTTCAATATTGCTGCTCTCCCAATTTTGGGATATTACAGTGGTATCAGAGCATAATTTTGGCTCAGCCTATGAGTTTCAACCAATATGCTATTAGAAGATTAAGAAGAAGAAGCAGAAGAAGAAAAAGAGATATAAAATGATGGAAGGAATGAGATTTGCCTCATATCTTTTCAGATCTATGAAGAACCTCTCCAAGGAGGTCAAGCAGATGAGAGAGGAGAGATGCAATGAGACCTGAAGAGGGTTTCAAGATGAGGAAGGTCCATGCACTTCCTATCAGCAACAGAGAAAACCGGTATTGGATAGAGCTCCAAAGAAATCCATTATGCCAATTTTCTTTGAAGAGGAAGATGAAAGCGATGGAGATGGAGGAAACTTATATTATGAGATTCTAAGTTATTATCTTGCAGAGTACAAATATTAATCAAGGGCTTTCAAGGAGATTCTAACTCTCTAGTAGTTTATTCAGATCAGGGAAGAGAGGAGACCTTGCAGCAATAGAAGGAAAAGACACAATAGATTTCTATTGTCTACATTTGATGGGTCGTCCACATGCACAACAAGGGCTTGGGGAAGGAAGTTAGATGCATTCTCCCTACTACATCTAGTAGTATAAAGAGAATTTGTTGAGATTGCAACACTACACCTTGAGGGTGAAGCAAAAATTTGGTGGTTCATTCATTTGAGACATGCAAGAGTGACTGCTTATGCATATTTTACTCAAAGGTTGATGAAGAAGTTTGACAGAAGAAAACTGGAGGAAGAGAAACTTCCACCACCACTTGTTGCAGGAGTAATTGCTTCAGGAGAAGGAAAAATTGAACCTTTGCAAGATGATCTTGATCTCTTGAATTTTAGAGTCCCATGCATTATTCAGGAGATTCATGAGGAGGAGGATACTTATACTAGTGTTGGTGCAGCAGTAGAGGAGCAACCATCATCATCACCAACAGTTGGAGAAGTCATCACACCGGTGGGAGGAACCCTTGTAGTAGTACAAGATGTTCCCAAGGTTTAGCTTAACCAAGGTATGCAAACATTTCCACTTCCTATTATTTCATCACATCATATGGAGGATTGTGGGAACATTCCATCGGGCAATTGCATGACGTAAGGTCAAAGCACACTGCTGATTTGGAGCAACAGACTATCATTGCACAAAGGACCCTTGAATGGTTCAAGGAGGATTTGTATAGCCATCCTGGTTTCTCATTGTTGAGCTGCACACAACACTTTGGGTTGGAGTGTAGAGTTTTGGAGGATAGGATGAGCATAATCCTAATCAATCCAATGCAGAACTGTGTGTTTAGCATTGTGCATGATCATGAGACAAAATATGCACCATCATCGAGATCAGCAACACTGTCATTGAGCAGCAGTGATAAGTTGGTGGCCCAACTAGTATTGGGACATTCTGATGACCATTACAATTGTGTAGCATTGGATAGGAAAATTGTTGATGGGTGACATCTCCATTATTATGATGGATCCCTCTTGATGAGCACTTCATAGCTCAATGAGAAGTTTTTGCCTACAACATATTTGGATCCTTATGGATTCATCTTGGTCATTGATGAGTGGTCTTCATATGGAGATATCCAGGAGGTTGCAATTCAACATCTCATGAAGTGCAAATATAGAAATCATATTTGGGAGGATGATATTCTCCATTGAATGGATACCCAATTGGAGCATAGCAGGAGGCACCCACATTTGGATGAATGGATGTGGATGGTGAGCAAGGGGTTGGTGAGCCACTTGCATATCTATGACACAGGGCAGCAGGAGGCATGGCTACGCTAGCTACTCTTGAAAGAGTTTGGCCATCATGTGACATATCCTTTTTCTAGAGGTATGTTATGGTTTGAGGCATTGCATGGCACCCATATGATATGGCAGCAGAATATTTGGCTGTATGGGGCATTCTACAAGTCAACTATCATGATGTTATTTTATGACTTGTATGATGATGAGATGAGGAGGCAGCAAAGGATATTTTTGCTTTGGTTACTCTTGGGAGAGTATGGTCTGATTTTCTCCCATACTTTGCATGGTGATTCAGGAGTAGAGGATGGCACAATCATGGTGCAAAGGGGTTATTCTTTAGCTTTAGAGGATTAGGAGGTACTTCCACATAGGAAGGAGTCTCCCACATGTAGCAACATTATGATATGTGACTTTGGCATTGGGCATGTCAAAGAGGGAAGTTATGAGATGGAAAGAGCCTTATTACAAAGGCCAACAATGATGTCACTTGGGAGTATGTATCTATTGATGGAGTGTTCCAAGGGGAGTATGTATTACTTCAAATTTCAGACCACTATGGGAAGATTCTCATGGGAGGGCTCATCCATGGACCTCATTTCAGCCTACTCACAGTGCATGGTAAGAGTTATGTTTTTTCACTTATTGGTCATCTAACAAAGTATTTGAATTCTCTTGCCATTTAAATACAATGCATTGCTCCACAAGAGGGAAAGTTTATATATGAGCTTCATGGTTTTTCTAAAGCCAACATTTATGATGGAGATAGACATTTCTTGTATGGCTTTTGGAAAGTATTGTGCTATTCTTGGTATGCTTAGTTGATACACAATGTCATTTACTACTTTCTAGTAGATGAGAAAACATGCACAACTAGCAAATGGTTGGGAGACAACTTGCCACATAATTTTCTGAAACTGCAGGTAGAAAAACTGCGTTGTAACCCCTTGGGAAATTGTTGGTACCATCCAGCATTACACATAGCCTTCAAAATCTTTCTCATTTGGATTCCATATTGTGATGATTTTCTATTCACTCTATATGGGATGGTTTGGGCAAGCAATATTCATGAAACTAGAGAGGGGGTCTTTGAAGATCCAGTTGCCTTTTTGCCTCTTGAAGGCAACATTATTACAACCCAATATCAATAGCAACTCTACAATTTTCATAAGTGGAGAGAGAGACAGCATGGGGTAGACAATTTGTTCTATCATGTTCAGCTATGCAGCCCACCTACTATGCAGGAGCCAAAGGTGGAAGAGTTTCTTTATGAGTTACTACTTTGGAGGGTGACTCACTTTGTTTGGATGATAGCTTGGGGATTGGAGCTTCACATGGGGATGAAGGTTCCCAATATTTTGCAGGTCTCGTGCCTCAAGAAGGCCTATAGACAACATATAGTTTCCTCCATGGATATCCCACTACTTCATGAGGAGAGCCATTTGGGTTTATCACCAAAGGCTAACTTGTACACTTGGGAAGAGCAACTTGGGGACATGTTGATGAGATAGCATCTTGTTCATTGGATGAGGTTATCATATGAGGATGCTATAGGAGGAGGAGAGGAGGCTCTTCAGTTTTATCCTTGCAGTTGCTTGAGGAAAAGAAACATTTGGGAGGGGAGGACTGTAATATTCCAAAATGATCTTGCAGCTAATTGGAATATTAATTTTTTCTTTTGTCATTTAGATAGATGAATAAGTGGGTAGGGAGACCCATAAATCTCTTTAGTAGGAATAAAATCCCTCTTAATGTGAATAGGGATCATCTTGATAGCTGGATAAAGCACCTCCATGTGTGAACAGGGGCT